>CM052809.1:24535673-24608529 GCA_028533885.1 Nasua narica
TGGGGGCCTCCGTGGGCACTCTGGGGGTGCAGCCCGGCCTGTAGGACAGGCAGGCCTCAGGCCACGGCTCTGGCTCAGGCCCGGGGCAAAGCAGACACAGCCTGCTGCCCGCACTGCCATGGACACTCTTGGCATTGCTGTGTGCCCATGTTGCTCGGGAGAATATGAAAACACATTCCCCTGTTCTCACCAGGAATCCCGAGAATCGCCTTGGGCCCCTGGAAGTGAATAAAAGATTAAAACAAAATTAACCTCAAGGAGGTAAGTTGGAAAGTGCCCCAGTTTTGGAGCGGGGAGGTCTGGATTCCGTAATTGGGTGACGTTGGGCAAGGTGCCAAATCTTCTGAAAACGCAGCTCTTTCCTCTGAGAAATGGGCTGATAAAACCAACCCACTCTGAGGACTGAAAGAAATACATGTGAGAGCGTGAAGAAGGCTGGAGGCAGTGGTGGCCGGTGCTTCCTCGTGCTCAGCTCTGCCTCTGCCGGGCTGCCAGCCGCAGCGGGCCATGCTGCTCAGGGGCCGAGAAGGCCTAGGCCAACGTCAGGGGGGCAGGGAGGACAGTATGGTGCCGAGAGCAGGAAGCAGAAGTCAGAAACTGGTGTTGGGGGTGGGCAGTGAAGGGGTCTCCATGGGGAGCTGGCACGGGATGACCTGGAATGACCTGGAAGGCCTGGGTCCCTGCAGGGAAGCCCCAGGCATGGGGCTCTGGGCCACTGCAGGGAGGGCAAGCTGCCTTTAAGGGCAGAAGTCTGTCACCGAGCAGGGAGCTGGGAGAGGGTGACGTGCAGAGGGCTGGCCCAGCGCTGCTGGCAGAACAAGCCAGCGGGTATTTGGCGCAAAGTCCCAAAGCAGCATTTCTGTTTGGCTCTATTCGTCTGCAGAGCAAACACTGGCAGATTGGAATTCCCACTTGGGCTCTCACCAACTCAAACAGGCTTGGCCACAACTTTCAATTGATTTGCTTGGGGCAGAAGTGCTCTGCCTGCCCAGGCCTGGCTGTGGAAAGCAGGACCCTTCTCACCACCCTCCAGCCCTTGGGTCCAGCAGAGCTGTCCCCAGATGGCTCTTTCACTTCCATCTTGCCAGCCTGGGGGTTTGGTCGCTGCATGGGGACATAGGGGACCTGGGCTTGAGTCTTTTGATCACACTCAGGCCTTCCCAAGCCCCCGGAATCCAAGGTTGGAGGTATTTGGAAGGTGGCCGGATTAAAAAAAAAATTTTTTTTAACTGCTTGTTGGTTCCAGCAGCAGGAAGCACTCCTTAGATGATGGAGATCCAGGCAGCGAGTGAGAATATAAACTCTATTTATTCGAGCAGCTCCTAGAAATCCTGCACAGAGATGCTGGGAACTGCACACCTGATGTTTTCATCAAATGCGGGTGAGACAGGACACGTCCTAATTCAAAGGGCCCTTTAGCCAGTCAGACTTTGCTCTCAGTGGTCTCTCTCCCTGTTTTGGTCTCTGTCCCTGGCCCCAACTTGCCTGGGCCTGCTCTCTTGGTTCACAGGCTCTCGAGAGAGAGGATGACTCTAAATTCTTAAGTAGGCTGCCCAGAAAGGGAGAGGCGATGGCTGCCAGTACGAGTCCCAGGGCTTGGGAAGTGACGAGGAGGGGGCTACATGTGATGGAGACAGGCTTATCACCACGTGGGGGGCCCGCTCCTACCCACATCCCACCCCCCGGGGCTCTGTCTGTGCGGGTCAGTCCCACGATTCACTGTCCTTCTAGCTTTGATTGGGGGAGTGGGGGAGAGCCGGGATGGGACAGGAAAGGGAGGAGGGGGAGCATTCGTGCTCTCTTGGTCTCCTCCGTGATGGCAAGCGAGGGCAATGGGCAAAACAGCCAACGAGGAGACCAGTCAGGTTTGATGGGTCTACACAATCAGGAACTGGGACTGGGAGAGAAAAAGGAAGTAAAAGCCGAGGGCCAAGAGTCAGAGACTTTTAGAGGTTCTGACCTAGCTGGAACGTGCGGCTTGCAAAGGGGAGAAATGGGGACGACAGGGGTCCCTGGGGGATGAGAATGGAAGCCTCACTGATGTTCTTTGAGAGAGGTGAGTCATGGTTGGGATCGTTTAAGGGTGATTTTTCGTTGCTGGCTGTGCCTTTTAAAAATGGCACTGCACCCCCTGAGTAGATTTGACCACATAGAATCTGGTTTATATTTGGGCGGCCTAAAGGTCATCCTGTATAATAGAGACCTCTCAGCCTAAAACTGGGAAAGGTGAAGGAGGCTTTACAAACCCTCACCTCAACCCCCAGCTGGGCTCAGAGGCCCCTAGGTGAAGCGCCCCGGGGGTGGGGGTGCGTCGCACCACGTGTGGCTGGGCCTTTGCGAAACGAAACCAAGTTTCCAAAGGAAGTGCGCAAGAAGCCTAAGGGGAATGAAGAGGCTGTTCTAGAGCTCTTGGGACACTGGGGACTGACCCCAAGCTCGGTAAGCTGGGGATGGGACAATGACGTTCTCACGGTGTGTTGGGGGGGACCCACTGGGCCACAGGTCAGCACACGTGGCCCGTGACTCCTTCCTTCCCCAGTGGGACCTTGACGCCTGGAGTGGCGGTCTGAGAGGAAAAGACCTCTTCCCCGAGGAGGACATTCAGGAGAACAGCAGAGCTCAGGCCCAGGCGCTGAAGGTACAGCCTGTTCTCATTGTTGACAGTGGAAACACCACCCTCTGTTTCGTTGGCATTTCTGCCTCCAAGATACTTTCACATACGTGATCTGAGTCATGTCCCAACCTAGGTGTTTTTCATGACCCCCATCAAACAGGTGGTAAAACTAAGGCTCAGAAGGGTGACGGAGCACCCCCAGGGTCTGTACAAGTAAGGAGGAAGAGCGAGGACTCGCAGCCACGCAGTGTGGCGTTTGCATCGCTCTCCCGCAAAGCTGTGTGCCAATCCTGTAAGCAGTCATTAGCTCCATTTTGCAGGTGGGTCAGCGGGCCCCCATAGGGGCTGTCACCTGGCCAGGATTGTCCTTAAAGGGAAGAGTTGGGATTTCAGTGCAGGCTGCACAGGTTCTCTCTGCTCCACAGCCTCCCGGCCACCTTAGTCTTTCTTTTCAGAGCGATTTTTTTGAACTTGAGTTAAAACTCAAGCCATAGTTGTCTTCCGAGCGGGGCCCGAGCCTGAAGCTGCTGGCGCAGTGGCCCCTGGCTTGGCCCTGGGAGCCTCAGAGATGGAGGGGACGGCAAGAAGCAGTCTGTGAGCGCAGTTGGGTTGTGACTCCGGCGCCTAATCGGGAAATTACAGCCTGGGCAGCTGAGGGTTTGGCTTACAAGTCACCCTTCCGTGGGTTTCAGTGAAGCCGGCCCACACGGAGGCTTGGCCGGCAGGCGGGATGAGCCCGCCTTGGCAGTGCCATAGAGAGCAGCCCCAGCCGTTCCCGCACTCGGAAAGTTGGTCTCTTGGGTGGTGACCTTGAGGTCGGTCCTTTCTGGCTCTCAGCCTGCACCCCCTACCCCCGTACCCGCAGATAACTCATTAGCAAGGGTAGAAGCTGTGGGCACCCAAAGGGGACACTTGGTGAATCTCTTGGCTTCTGTAGCTGGCTTTTCCCCTGACCCTGGAATGATCCTGCCCAGAAGGAGTGGAAATTGGCAGATGGGAAAAGCCAGTTGCAGAATTGTATGTGCACGACACCATCTGTTTTTTTTTTTTTTTTTTTTTTTTGGAGGAGAAATAAATAAAACCACATATGCAAAGTGGCCACGAGATACCTGTTCTCTTGCAGGTGGCAAAGAGGATAGACAAAAGCTAGTACTGGCCAGTGTATGGAGAATGGGCCCCCTTGGCCACGTGTGGCAGGGCCCACAGGCATGGCCTTCTCCGCAGCATGTGCGTGCTCCCGGGGCCCGGCACTTCTGCTCTTGGAGTTACCCCGACGTGCCCGATGACCAGTGCACAGGGACGCATGGAGAAGGATGTCAGCTGTGGCCTGCGAGAAGAGAAACCCAACAAACCCAGGACATTACCCCAGTGCCCACTGGTGAGGATGCTGGTTAAATGATTATGAATCTAGACATGTGGCCCTTAAAAATAGTGATTTTTGGAGAAGAATCGATGTTGTAGATACTCTCCTGAGTGCAAAAAGTGGCTTCTCGACCAGCGTGTGGCAGGATAGCCTTTCTGTAATAGTGTGTGCACGCACATCAAGCATGTGTAAATGCACGGGTGTGCAGGTGGAGAGCTGTCTGGGAAGTTACCATCAACGGTGGCTCGGTGGCCTTGACTTTGGTCCTCATGCTTTTCGGAACTTCAGAAATGTTAAGAATGACGATGTATGCGATCTTCAGGGAAAATCACACCATGTCTGTCTGGAACAAAACGGTAAGCGCTGGGCGCGCGCCCCCACCTCCTTCCAAACGGAAGGAGCCACGTGCACACGGGAGTGAAGGTAGAGCTCCAGGCGGCTGAGCAAATGCTGGGAGGCTGACTTGGCCACAGCTTGCAGGGTGCGGTGGGGCGTCGGGGGACTGGGGAAGTAGACTGGGCCCAGATCCCGGGGGCCTTGAGCATTCGGCTCGGCCGTGTGGAGGCGGGCCCGTAACCTGGCCAGGTGGGATTCCTGCCGCCGGAGAGAGGCCTTATCCCCCTCGCCTGGCACATAAGCCTTCCCTGTCTGTCCCCTCCTTTCTCTCTCCATACCTTCCAGGGCTCCCTTTGCAGGACCGAGTCTCACCTCCACTCCTGCACACCCGTTCAGTCCCGCTTGTCCTTCGAGGCCCAGGGCCAGGCTCCCTCTCACAGGAAGCCCTCCCAGATGGCTCTGGTTAGCCTTGATTTCTCCTTCCTCGTACTCTCACCCTTGGCCTTTTATGCCCGACCTTAACTCAGGCCTTAATCCTTCCACCCACAGATAGTCCCTTTCCAAGCCCCAGTCGGGGAGGGCCGTGATCTGGGAGTCTTGCTCTAACATCAGGATGTTAGTGATGGACTTCCTGCGCTGTGCCAGCTTTAGAGTCCCAGGGGATGGAGGAGGAGTGGGCCGCAGAGCCCCAGGAGGGTCTGGAATCGATGTCACAGGCTCTGTGCCAAGCGCTGTACATACCTTCTCACAGTTGTTCTCAATTTGCAGCTGAGGAAGGGGGGCTTGGATAGGCCTGTGTGGCACTAAGTGGAGGGGCCGAGAGTTGAACCTGTCTCACTCCAGGGCCCATACTCTTAACTTCTGTAATGTGCTTGTCTCCGGCCCTCACCCCCTGGACGTTGGCTGAGCTGGGCCGGAGGTGGGGCCGTGCTCCGTCTTGCTGCCCCAGGCCCAGGGGACATGGACTTCAGGGGGCAAAGGGGATGGCGGGTCACTCGGGTGGTAGCTTCTGACCCAGTGGAGGACCTGGGGGCATCACAGCAGCCCTGCTGAGGCCACAGGGTGGGGGGGGGTCATTATATCCAGTGAAATAAAGCAAGATGCTCCCCTGTAGAGCCAGCTGGCAGGGGCACTGTGGGGGAGGGTGGACGGGCTGGAGGCTGAGCCTGTTGAGATTCTCCAACCTCGGGTGGTCAGTGAGATGAGCCAGCCTACCTGAAGGCCTGACAGACTGCTCACGTCCGGCGTGTCTGCAAACCCTGGCACCGAACCTCGCGAGGCAAGCAGGCAGGCCCAGTGCCCATTTGACAGACTGGGACCCTCAGGCTCCACAAAAGGAAGGCCAGGCCCCGCGGAGGAGCCCTGCCCAGGGGGTAAAAGCCAGGGGGGCTCTGGCCTCTCCCAGGCACCTTGACCAGCTGCAGCTCTGCTGGTATCCTTCCCTTATTGGGCTGGGCAAGTCTCTGTGACCCTGCAGGCTGCCAGGGGTGGCCTCAGCGGCCCTACCCTGGGCTCTGGACTGTGGGAGACTCAAGGAGCTTTGGAGGGGTGGGCACCAAGCTCAGGAGAAGCCAGGCGTTCACCATGAATAGTGTGTGGCTGTACTCAGTACCAGCCTTGCTGACTTAGAAGGAGTGCCAGCTTGGGGAAGAGAGGAGGGGTCCCTGGCTACACCGTGTGTGTGTGTGTGTGTGTGTGTGTGTGTGTGTGTGTGTGTGTGTCAGGGGCGGGGTGTTGCATGGAAATCTGTCCTTTAGTAGATTGGGCTTATCCACTGGGACAGAGAGGTATGTGCAGGGAAAGGCTGGAGTAAGGGTAGGGATAAGCATCCATCCCAGTATGTCCTGGAAAGTTCCCAGAGAAGCCACAGGCGGGAACAGTTTGGGGAAACCCTTGCCGGGCCTTGCCACAGCCTGGCAAGTGGCCAAGTGGCTGGCTGCTTTGTGGCTGCAGTGTCTTTTAGGGTTTGCCCAGGACTTTCCGTGAAGTCACTGGGACGTTAAGCCCTTGGTTCAATTAAATGGGTTAATATGCTTTGTCTGATTCTGATGAATAATACTAATATAATGTGATAATAGCAATAATGGTGCTATTAGCTGCGGTCATTACACGTGCCTGCACTGTCCCAGGCACGGAGGGGAAGGTGCAGCCCGGCGTCCTGCACACTCAGGCCTCATTTTCCTCTCATAAAACCCCATTCTTCAAAGCCTCCCCAGCCCAACTCCCCTATATCCATTTTCAGGACAAATTACCAACACTTAAACAAAAATTGGCCCATTTTGTGTGAAAGCCAAGTCCAAATTACTGTTACTTTCTCCTTTATGTTTTGAAATTTAAAAATGAGTAGGGGTGGGGAGCCGAGTGGGAGGGACGGGGGTGGGGGGACGGAGAGAGGTGGAGAGGAGGGAGAAGGGGGAAGGAGGGAAAAAATGTATGAACGAAGGAGAAAAAATAAGCCTTCTTGTTTTGGTAAAAATGTATTTCTGGAATGATGTTTCAGTTTACTCAGGCAGAAAAATTAGAAATGGTGTGCTTATTAAGCAGGCTAAGTAAGCATGACTATTTTTAGTAGTGTAGTAAAACCTTGGTAATTTGGACCTCTTTAATAAAGATTCCATGATCACACTGCCTGGCAGGCGCACCCTACGTGCATGCGTGTGCATGTGTGTGTGTGTGTGTGTGTGTAGGCAAGGTAGGAGTGCAAATAGGCTGCTGAGTTGGAGAACCTGGAGGGAACACAAGGGAGAGGGATAGATTCCCTGGCTATGACAGCCGTTTTTTAAACTCTGAGCCCATTTTGCTTAGCAAAAAAAGAGCATCACAAATGGTTCTTCTCTCTGAACATTCCTCTTAGCACCTATTAATTTGACCTCCATTTAAAGAAGAATGTATTTGGAAACAAAAATTTCACTGACAGTAAAGGTTTACTTGACACTTGTCACACCGGCTTGCCCCTAAATGAGACCAAATCCTGAGGGTTGACACGTCATTGCAGGAAGGTGATGACCGACACCTTCGGGGTGAGGATAAGGTCCCAGAGGCACGCCACTCCCCGTCCTGCAGATCACAGGTCTTGGTGTTTTTAAAGTAATACTTGTTGTTTCATGTCACCTTTACAAAAGTAACACATGCCCAGTGCAAAAAGCTTGGCATGGACAAATGAAAAAAAAAAATCCCCCATTTCCCACCACCCCGAGGTAGCTGGTGTTAACACTTTGTGCATATCCAGAAACTTCCCCATGCACATATAAGAGCAAAAATGGGACAGTGCTTAAATACTTTTTTATAGCCTGTCTCGTTTGGTTTTCTGGCAGAGAAGCTCAGTTAAAAAAAAGAAAAGAAAAAAGAAAAGAAAAAGAGGCAGCAGCATACCTGTTATTTAATATTATGCTAAACTGATAGAGAAAAATCATCCACACCAGTTGTTCTCTCTTGGCCACAGAATAGACACTTGGTAGGGGAAGCGTCCTTACTGGGTTCCCACTGCTGTGCTGCACAAAGGGCAGAATGGGGTGAGGGCCACGGGGGGGAGGGCTTGTAGGCGCTGCCAGTCAAAGAAGGCTGCAGGGAGTTGTTTTCTGATCGACAGCAGACGAACGTTGGCGGGCTTGGCCCCTGAGCATCCTGGGCTCCAGCCCCTGCACGCCTCCTGGGGGAAGGTCGGGGCATGAACACAGATACATCTTTTTAAAAAAAGTTGTGGTCAAATACGTGTGATGTGAAATTTACTGTTTTAACCGTTTAAAAGTAGACAGTTCAGTGGCATTAAGTATATTCACGTTGTTGTGCAGCCTTCCCCACTGTCCATCATCAGAACATTTCATCCCCCCAAAAGGAAACTATGTATCCGTTCAGCGACAACTGTCCATTCCCCACACCCCCTGTCCCTGGCAACCACCGTCCTATTTTCTGTCTGCATAAATTTGCCTACTCTAGGTACCTTAGATGAGTGGAATTCCAATTGTCGTCCTTTCCTGTCTGGCGTATTTCACTTTACTATAATGTCTTCAGGGTTCGTCCATGTCGTAGCAGGTGTCAGAATATCCTTCTCTTTTAAGGCTGAGTAATATTCCATTATATGCATGGGCCCCATTTTTTGGGGGGGGCCCATTTTTTTTCATTCATCTGTTGATGGACAGTTGGGTGGCTCCCACGTTGTGAGATTGTGAATAATGCTGCTAGGAGCATGTGTGTACAAGTTATCTTTTTGAGTCCCTGCTTTTGTTTCTTTTGGGCAAGTACCCAGAAGTGGGAATCGCTAGATCATCTGGTAATTCTCTGTCAAATGTGTTGAGGAACCGCCATACTGTTTTCCAGAGCAGCAGTATCATTTACGTTCCGACCACCAATGCACAGGGTTCCAATTTCTCTACATCCTTGCTGACAGCTGGTACCTTGTTTTATTCCTAATGGATATGTAGCGGTATCTCACCCTGGTTTTGATTTTCGTTTACCTGATGAGTAGTGATGCTGAGCGTCTTTTCATGTGCTTATTGGCCATGTGTCTATCTTCTTCGGGGATATGTCCAGTCAAATCCTTTGCCCATTTTTGAATTGGATGGTTTGTTGTTGTTGTTGTTGTCATTGATTCAGTTAAAAAAAAAAGAAAGATTGATTGATTGATTTGAGAGAGAGTGGGGGTGGGGGACAGAGGGAGAGGGAGAGAGAGAATCCCAAGCAGACACCCGGCTGAGCGGGGAGCCCGTTGCAGGGCGCAATATGGGGCTCCATCTCGGGGCACCAAGATCACGACCAAGAGTCGGATGCTTAACTGACCGCGCCACCAGGTGCCCCTGTTGTTTCACCTTTAAAAGCAGTGCCCAGAGTGGCCCTGCTGAGAGCAAGGAGTAAGTGCATGTGGAGGAAGGAAAGAGAGGAGAGAGGATTAGGGAGAGGGAGAAAGGGCCAGGGTCTGTTTTGTGGAGGGGGGTAAGGGAAGGCAGCCCCTCAGTTCTTTTATTCAGCAAATGTGTCCCGAGCATGACTGCGTGCGGGCGCCTCCCCCACGTGCTGCTGTCCGCGCCTGTTTGCCTCGGCGTGCCCACTCTGTGCCCGCAGCCGCCCTGCCCGGCCGCCGGCGCCCTGTCTCAGGAGCCCTGTCCACACGGGTGAGTGCCGTGGGCTCTGCCGTCAGGCGGGGACCCGAGTCCCTAGAAACTGTGTGCCCTTGGACACACTTACATGACGGGCCTGAGCCTCAGCTTCCTCATCTATAAAATGAGATGAGGAAGAGAAATAAAATATGTGCGGTGCACAGCAGGGGACGGTGCAGAGTGAGCCGGGGCCACGGAGACAGCCAGAGCAGCTTTCCTCCACCCCCCTCCCGACGCTGCTTCCTGCACCTTGACCTGTTCCTCTTCTTAGCAGCGTCTCTCTGCCCTGGGTCACAGCTTCCCCCCACCCCCACACCCCCAGTCTCCTGAAGTTCTTACAGCCACTCAGTAGGGGGACCCCTGCTCTGGGCTGCACCAGCCAACTGGGAGGCAGGGGCCAGGGCCCTGTGAAGGCAACACAGGAGTGGGAAGAGTGGGGCTCCTGTGGTGAGAGCAGCAAGGAGGCAGGCCAGCGAGGACTGGGAGAATGCCTAGGAGGGCTTCCAGAGGGAGGCAGACTAGAAGCATGCATGTAGGAAATGAGAAGTTTGTAGTACTGAAGGAGAATAGAGTTTGGATTTAATGGTTGATATTCCAGGGTCCTGCCTTCACCAGAAAGCTGCTCTGTGCCCTCACTTGCCCACTCCATTCTGTTGCTGTCATCCCGGGGCTTCCTCAGTCCCCCTGTCACCTATGCCCTCCCCTGCTCTCCCCCCACAGCCACGTGAGCTCAGTGGAGGCAAATCCTGGAGCCTTTTCTTTCTCTCTCCTAGAGCACACCTGAGCCCAGCTTCTTGATAGGAATCAACATGAATTATAATTTTTGAAAGGTTTTTTAATTTATTCATTTGAGAGAGACAGAGAGAGCACACAAGCAGGGGAGAGGCGGAGGGAGAGGGAGAAGCAGGCTCCCTGCTGAGCCAGCCAGGAGCCCTGTGTGGGGCTCGATCCCAGGACCTGGAAATCATGACTTGAGCTGAAGGCAGATGCCTAACCATCTGAGCCGCCCAGCTGCCCCTATAATTGTTTACCCTTCCCTCCATCCCCTGCTGCCCAATACAAATGTCAAGAGAGTGCCTGGTGCAGTGGAGGGGACCATGGACCTTGGTCCCAACCCTGTCCCTCATTCACTGTGGCATCACAGGTGAGCTGGTGATTCTCTCTGAGCCTCAGTTTCTTCCTGCGTGAGAACGAGGAGCCCCTCCCTCCCCTGAGGAGGGAGTGCTATAATTGCTATCAAGTGCTTGGCACTCAGGCACCTAGGGCCTGATGTTAGCTATCAGTGAGATGAGAGAACACACAAAGAAGTGTGCAGGCTGCTTTATCCCATTTTGCAGGGAGTCCTTAGAGAAGAATTCTGGGGTGAGTGCCCCATGTGCTCCCCCGACTCCTCTCTCAGAGTAGTGACTACCATGGGCCTCTCCCCGGGCCCAGTGGACAGCAGGGACTGGGCCTTGGTTCCGCTGGGCCTCCCAGGCCCTGGCCCTAGGACACCAGGCTGGGTTCCTGCAGGCCCAAGTCCAGGATGGGTCCCCAGGTGGGATGCAGTGGGGAAGGCGGTCGATGGGACTGCCGGTCACGACTCACATCCATGACACCCAGCGAAGCTGGAGGGAAAAACCCAAGTTGGACTCCAAACGACATTTTCAGAAATGACCGTTGAGAAACTCAGAGAAGTCCTATTAATATGGAAATCAGGGAACAGGGCCCTCAAAGGGAGAGGCAGGACATGCCCCTTTATTAACAACGCTGCCACCGCCATCAGTAAGAACTCTATGCCAGCCCCACAGCTAAAGTCTTATGTGTTATCTCCTTTAATCCTTCAAGCAACTGTGTGAAGTGATTGTTATTCCCTTTTATGGAAGAGGAAACAGGCTCAGAGACATTGTCTCTTGTCCAAGGCAACTCAGAGGTGGAGCCAGAACGCAAACCCTCACTCTCAAAGACCAGGGCGAAGCTTCCTTGGGATGCCGGAGCTGCTGAGTAACTGGCCCAGGGGATGGGGAGGTCAGTGGGCACACACCATCCTTCCTCTCGTTTCCCACACTGGCTCTCTCGTGACCCAGGCCCTGCTGGTATTCTCACAGGGGAGCAGCAGGCTTGGGCACATGGCACTGAAGGATGACACAGCCCCCTCCAGGGCCTGGACTCCTGGGCCAGTGCCCCTTCTTAGGCAGATCTGCCAGCTGTGACTTCCCCTTCCCTTCTAGATGACTCTGGCAGCTGTCCTCAGGGATGCCGCGGCCCCCGAGGCTGCAGGCCCTAAAGCTAGGGCAGGTCCCCCAGTTCCTCTCAGTGACTGGGGCCTCTGGTGGTTGTGCACTTTCCTTTGGTGCCCCGTAGTGCCTGCAAACCAGTGATGGGCACCCTCCTCTGGCCCACCGGTTTCTAATTCATAACCGCTCTAAGCCTGCAGTGGCCCTTTGGGGCTTTTGGCACCAAGCAAGGACCAAATCTGCTTTTCTTTTTCCTGGCGTTAGTCCCTGGTAGCCAGGAGAAATCACCGTCTCTTCCAGGTCAGACTCCGCCCCCTCCCCACCATGTTGCCCGTGGTGCCGGGCATGGGGCAGCCCGGGGCTGCCATAGACTGGGCGGAATCCACTCCATCACTTCCTGCTGTGGACCTTGGCCAAGTGACCTGATCTCTTTAAGGCTCAGAGACCTCATCAGGGAGAGGGGATAATGAGAACTCTTCCTCCTAGGGTTGGCATGAAGGTAAAGAGGCTGACCCAGGAGGAGCTTATGCTTAGCACTGGGCCCTGAGCCCCGGACCCCGAGCAGGCTGAAGAAATGAGAGGCCGAGCCACCTCTGTGGGACAGCCTAGCCGGAGCACCCTGTTCAAGGCAAAACTCGCATTTTTTTTCCTGACTCACGGCATCCTGTTCTTTTTCTTCAAAAGCACTCAGCCCAGTTTGTAATTATACACGTGTTTGTTTACTTGTCCGTGAGAGCCCGGACTGTTGGTTTCCCAGCGCTCAGTTCCCAGCGCCAAGGGCAGGAACACAGTCAATGTGGCGTGAATGAATGGCACTCCTTCCTTGGGCTGCTTCAGGCAGAAGAGGACTAGGGCTTTTTGCTTTTTTCCCAGGAGATTGGACATTCAGAGCCCCATATATTCCTCAGCCTTCCTTCAGAGACAATCCTGGGGCTGGTACAGCTGGGAAGGGCTGGCGGGTACTCGTCTGGTCTCTGCAGCCACACAGCAGCTGGGTCAGAAGAGCGGGGTGGAGCCCACAGGGTCTTACACTGACCTTGTTGGCTGCGCTCCTTGATGGGTGATGGGGTCATTCTGGGACTGCTTCTGCCCTGCCACCCCTATCTGCAGCTGCTTGGTCTGTGGCCCCAAAGCCACACTGAGTCTCTGCCAGACCCCCTTTTCGGCCGTGTCACCTGAGGCTGGGCCTGACTTTCAGAGAGGCCTCTCTGCCTCCCTTTTTCCTCCAGTCCCATCTCCTAGGTCTCTCCTGCCTTCTGCCCTCAGCTGAGACCAGGGCCCCCTGGCCTTGGCAGATGTGTGAGGCTGGGGGAGGCACTCTGAGTCCAGATGTGATTGTGTTTATGTTTCCAGAGAGTGAGGGGTTTCCAGAGAGTGAGGGGTCGGAGCTCTGGACTGGAGCCGTTGGGGGAGGGGTGGTCTGGCTCCAGCCCCCTGCCCCAGCCTTCCCTCCCCCCACCTCCCTCCTCTGGCCCTGTCCTTAGAACCCCACACTGTTAAGTCCTATAGCATCAGGCTGGGCCATCCTCCAGGAAGGACCCTTTCTCACTCCTCATCTAAAAGTGGGAAGATCAGTGGAAAGATGCTTTGGAATATAAAGATTGTTGACTCCCTGTGACCTTGGCCCAATTGCAGAGCATGGTGAAGTCTCAGTTCCATCCCCTATATAATAGGGACAACACTCCTGCCCTCAGAGGCAGTGTTGACCTGGTTTGAGAATGTGTGCATAGGGCTCTCCAGCTATTAGCTGGTGATTAAGCCTCTGGCTGGGTCCCACTCCCATCTAGGGCTTGCCGGGGGTCCAGCTCTAGGGCAGCGCCAATCTCAGCCACAAGGTGAGTCTAAAGCAGAATACCAGCCCCTCCTTGCTCCCCCCACCCCACCGCCCCGCCGGCTGCAGCTGCAAACATTGTGTTTTGCCATTGGAAGTGACGGACTTAAGGGAAGCAGAATTTTACAGGCACTTTACAGGCTGGTCTTGTTCAGTAGTTTCCAAAGCCTGGGGAGGGTGGAAGCGGCATCAGCCTCCTTCCGATACCTTGGGGTGGGAGGGAAGTGGGACATTAGTTCTGTGCGATGGACACTTTCTCCAGCACAGCCTTGCCAGATGCCCCTGCGTGAGATTTCTGCGCTGGGGGCAGGGGGTGGGGGGAGCTGAGGGAGGCCCTGGCTAGACACTGGCTGATCCCGCATCCTCAGTCCTTCTAGACCAGTTAGGGCAGAGCTTCAAGGTGGAAGTACCAGGCTCACAGGAGAAAAGGCAGCCCCCAAGACTAAAGGAGCTCTCAGCGGCCCTCACCCCAACTCTCTGGGCGGACAAGGGCCACACGGCGCCCCCAGGGCTTGGGGGTCCCCGCCGACACAGCTTGGGAAGAGCTTGCAAAGTCGGGCAGCTGGGGAAGTGGGGGGCCGTCTAGGGCGGCCGAGCACAGCGCCGAGGCTGAGCGGTTCAGCCAGGAGCACCTGGTGGGCAGGGAGAGGGAGTCGGAGCTCTGGACGGGCCCTCGTGGAGTCGGGCAGAGCAGATGAGGAACTGTGGTGGGAAGAGAGCGAACCTCCCACTCCACCAGGAGGCAGCCGCTGGGCTCCTCTCTCCTTACCCACGGGGTCCATGGTGGCGTCGTTCCCTTCTACCCGCCTCCCTCCTCCGTTGAATGAAGCAGTCGGGGCCCAGCAGTGGTTGTTAGCACGCTTGTACTATGGTTTTAATAGACGTACATGGACAAGTCGATATAGACAGATTTATAATTCTATACAGTCAGTCCGACATACACAGGGACGCTGTAAACAGGGGCGCGGGCCGGAGAGCGGGTGTGCAAAGTGGGCGCGGCGCAGCGCGGCCCCGAGCTCTCCCGGCTCGACTCTTGCACGGCAGGCGGTGAGGAGGGGGCTCTTCGCCGGGCCAAGGGGGCCACCTCCTAGCCCGGGAGCGGAGAGGAGGGTCTGGGCCTGTGGCGAAGCTGGGGAGGAGAACCGCGAGGTGCTCGGAGACGGAGACGAGCCCACCCCATTCTCCCGCCACGTCCGCACCGCCAGCTGGGACTCCTTAGCCTTAAAATAGGACTCCGGCGCTCGCGGCTGCCGAGGGCTCGTGGGGCACGCCGCGGCCGCGTGCAGCTCCACAGCGAGTCTCCGAACCCAGGCTGGGCACCATCATCCCCGACCCAACGCCCACTCCAACTCGGATCCGAATCGAGCTAAGGTACGCTCGGCCGGGCCCAGCTTGGAGGGGGCGCCTCGGTTCCTACCGGATCGGAACCGGCCTGCGCGGGCTCCGCATGTCCATTTCGCAGGCGCGGCCGCTCATTCCGGGTCCGGCGTGGCGGGAACGAGGGCTCCGAGGGCGTCCTCTCCGGACCGCCGGCCTTCCGCCCCGCGTCCCCTCCGCGCGCAACAGCCCGCCCGGCCCGAGGGAGCGAACACGTACCACCCGCGCCATCCCGAGGGAAATTGCAACTCATCCGTTTTGGGTTTTTTTTTCGCAGCACTTTTCTCCGACGTCGTTTTGTTTTGTTTCGTCTCGTTTGGGAGGGCAGAGTGGGGTCCAGAAAAGCAAACACACAACCAGCCCGGAGGTGGGGAGGTGGGGAGGAGAGGGCTGCGCGGGGGCAGGGGCCGCGGCGTGGCGAGGTCCTCCGCGCCGCCCCGGCCGCGGGCCCGCGGGGCCTGGCGGGGCGGTCAGCTGTTGTACTGGCACGCGTTGAGGCCCGAGGCCGGGCCCTGCAGGCCGCCGTAGCCGAACGACGAGTGCTGCTTGGACTTGAGCCGCAGGCTGGCCAGGCTCGAGTTGCACGTGTCCCGGTAGACGCTGTAGGGCGAGGCGGGCGTGCCGTACGGGCAGGCGCCCGGCGACATGGCCGAGTTAAGCGAGGAGCCGGTGAGGTTGTTGATGTTGTTGAGGCCCGAGTTGGGCATGCCGGGCACGGCGCCGGGGCCCATGCTCGACGGCATGGTCATGGAGGAGATGGAGCTGGGTGCCGAGAACATGGACTGCGACGACAGCGGGCTCATGGAGTTGAAGAAGGTGAAGCTCTTGGTGGAGAGCGGCGCTGGCGCCAGGCTCTTGGCGGCCCAGTTGTTGTAGGAGTAGCCGGCGGCGTACACGTCCTCGTAGGGCTGCACCAGGCCGCTGAACTGCGGCACGTAGCCGCCCTTGCACAGGTCCAGCTGCTGGTTACGCTCGCGCTTCCGCCACTTGGCTCGCCGGTTCTTGAACCAGACCTGAGGGAGGAGGCAGGAGAAGGGTCAGGGCTGCCGAGGGCGGGAAAGCGCCTCCACCTCAACCCCCTCCACCCCAGCCCTCCGCCGCCTCCTTCTAGCCGAACGCCGTCTTTTTTCTTCGTTATTTCCGCCCCTGCGGCCGCGCTCCTTAATGGTTCCTTTCCTGTCCCCAGAAAACATTCCGTCTTTCCCCCTTTTCTGATCTATATCCACTCCCCTAAGTTAAATCTGATGGCTTCTACCAATAGGGACCGATCCTCTTTTGTTTTAGCAAATATTCGTTTGTTTCTTCCTCTCTAAACCAGTCCATCTCCAGCCTTCTCCCCAGAAGGGGTCCCGGTCTATCTCCTAAATAATTCCCTTCTTTTTCTTCTCCCTCTAAATACAAAAGGTATTTTTCTTCCCTGAAATATAGGGTCTTCCGACCCTATTTTATTTTTTCATTCCTCAAATAGTCCGTATCCATATTTATTGGGAACCTTTGTGTTTGATATTATCATTTCTTTGATATTCTTATTTCTGTCCTAAATGTTTATTTTCTTTTGGTCCACCCCACTATCTGAACTGCTTTCTCTTCCCTCAGTTCATTTTTCTCCGTTATCCTTCATTTTTGATCCTTTTGATTCTTCCCCAAATAATTAGTTTTCCCCGTCTTTCCAAATATCTGACCGTCACTGTTCCTCTTAAATAGTTGATTCTTTATTTTTCTCAAACATTTGATCCTTTTGCCCTCCCTTAAATATTTAATTTCTTTCCTGCCGCCTAAATACATGCCAAATATGTTTCTCTGCAAATATTTAATTTCCTTTCACTTCTTAACTAGTTTCTCTCTAATCTCCCCTCTACTTTCTCCCACAAAATTTAGTAAGAACTTGTTCTTTCCCAACTCCTGGTCCTTGCCCATCTTCTCCTATCCTCCGATGCATGCCTTCTATCCTCCGAAGCCCCCCTCCAGCCCTGGGCTGAGTTTCCTGAGCGAGCCTGCTGGACCCCTGCATCTCAGCCTTTTCCAATCCTGGGCACTGGCATTGCCTGATTCCACCCCCACACTACCCCTACCACCATAAACCTGGGCAGGATTAGTGAGTTCAGGATTACTGAGTGCTGTCTTCACTCGTGTCCCACTGGGCTGGCCAGCCTGGTGGGAGGGGTGAGAGCTTGTGTTATAGCAGGGAGTCAGTAGGCCAGGTAGCACTTTGGGCTCGCTTGGGATGTCTTCCCAGTATCTGATTAAATATTTGCGTGCTCAGAGAAGAAATGATTCTCTTGCTGCTCTGGCAACAGAATCTCTTTGCTCTTGATTTTACCGGGAACCAAAGGGTGAGGAGAGGGAGGGTGCAGTGTGGTCACAGGTCAGAGATCTTACATCTCCAAAGGGAGTCGGCCTGAGGGTCACTCTTCCACCAGAGCTGCTCCTTCGCCTGACCCCAGCCCTACAGGAAAGGACTGTAGGTCCTCACTGGCTGAGCGGCTGGAGAGGAGTCAGGTGGGGACTATGCTGAGGTTCTGGAGAAGCAGGCTGTGGTTGGGATCACTGCCCCAGGAGGTTCTGAGCCTCCATGCCTAGGAACCGTTCAGGCCTCTGCCAGGTGGCCAGGCAAAGACCTGCCTTTCCCTTTCGTTTTTCCCACTCCCCGGAGCAGGCGCCAGCAGCTCCGAGGTCCCCATCGGCGGGAAGCCTCTGCGCAGTCTAGGGCAGTAATATCCGGGTGGGCCCTGGACCCTACAGCGCAGGGGAAATTCCCCTGGGGCCACAGATCTTGGGGTGAAGCTGCAGGAGAGCCTGAGGGTCAGGTAGGCTCCCAGGTGGCGATGGCACTAACCACCAAAGAACTTAGCAGCAGCCGGGTAGACGGGGCCCTAACGTGGAATCTTCTCTGATGGAGGGAGGGAGGAGGTCTGAGTGGTGGGACAGAGACAAAGTCTGAGCACGGTCTAAAGCTTTTTGAGGACTGCGGCAGAGGTGGCCAGCAGCTCCCCCCGCGCCAGTTGCCTTAGGCGCGCAGACTGCGCTCACCCTCACGCGCGGCTCTGTGAGGTTGGTCCACACCGCGATCTCCTCCCGCATGCTCATATCGGGGTATCGGTTCCTCTGGAACGTGGCCTCCAGCTCTTGCAGCTGCTGGCTTGTGAAGTGCGTGCGTTGCCGCCGCTGCTTCTTCTTCTTGGCCGGGTCCTCCGCGCTGCCGCAGCCTGCGCCTCCTGCGCCGCTGTCCTCCGGCCCCTTGACTTCCCCGCTGCGCTCCTTCTCTGAATCGGGCAGGACAGGCCCCAGTCACCTTGGGCTTATGCCCTTTTGCACCCCGTCCCGGCTCCACCGAAGCGCCTGCCAACAGCGCCGGCAGGCCCTTCCTCCCGCCAGGGGCCCTAGAATTATCCCCACCGGAAAGAGTCTGCTGGGGGCCCGATCGTTAGTCGTCACCTTTGGTCGGACGTGCCTGGAAGAGCCCAGGAACTGGGGGCACAGGCTGAGGTTCTTGGCTGGGCAGAGCCTGCTCTTGCAGCTCGGCGGGGGCTTGAGCCCGACTGGCATTGTCACCCGCATAAGTATGAAATTTTGAGGGCTCTTTGGGGTCTCAAACTGGGGGGCTCTGCTTTTCTGAACTAGGACCAAATCTTTCCAGCCTGAAGCTAGTGGGTCGGTGGAGCCGGATCCAGGCCGTGGCCTGCAGCCCCTCCACCTTCTTCTCCCCAGGGCTGTGTGGGAGCCACACTGGGCCGGCACAACACAGCTGTGTTCCCGGCCTTTGCTCCAGGCCTCAGGTCCAGAGGCCCAGAAAATCCCTCAGGCGGCAGCCCAGACCGACAGACTCTGTCGAGGGGACCTGGGGCTCTAGCCTCTCACTCTTTCCAGCTATGCAAGACACATTCAGTCACAGACACATGGAAATAAAAAGAAAAAATTTAAAAACGAAACATAGAACCCCCGATAAACGCACTTCTACCCTAACACCATGGAAAGACTCACGAACCCTTAAAAACAGGCAGGTAGGAACACAGCAAATGCAAATTAAGAAGCCAGAAACCTCCGCGCAAACACACCCCTAACTAAATACAGTGCTGGATGTGTAAAAACTCCAGGCAGACATAGGCATTTATTTCTCTGGGATTAAAAAAAATAAATAAAACTTAATGCACTGTTGTAGATAGATTTTTTTAACCCCTTCCTAATAATGCCCTTTCTCGAGATAATTTTTAAATCCCAAGGAAATACAACACTATAGAGTTAGATAACTTAAATTATCAAAATAACATCGCTGCAAATGGATTTTGAAAAAAAAAATCCCGGAGAAACGCGCCATTTTGGATTGACTTTTAAAACATCTCCTCAAGAATAATGTTGCATGTAGAGATTTTAAATTCCAGAGAAATATGCCTATGTGTAGTAATTCTTTCTACACCGAAAATTACAGTTAAAATTTTAAATATATCCACATAGACTTGGTTTTAAGAAGCAATCTACCGCTGTATACTCCTCTGGGTTTTAACAAGAAAAAACCAACCAAAGGCCACGCTTAAAACTCTTGAAAACAAAAGTACAGTTCAGCGTTGATAGTTTCTTAGCCAAGCATACAGAACCTCTCAGAGAAAGTCACTTAGGGATGCAAAACAGAAACAAATAGAGATTAAAAACGCGTAGAGATACACTCAGCGGTCGATTAAGAAATGAGCACAGCAGTGGCGCCCACGGCCCGGGGAGCAGGGAGCTCTGCCGGGGTACCGAGGTGGGACGGCGAGAGCGGGAGCCAAACGGAGACCCCGGGGGCCGGGACCCGCTGAGGATTAGCCGCGCTACCGCCCGCCCGCACTGCCGGCCCGCCGGCCCAGCTCGCCGCCAGCCTGGGGGAAAAAGCCTGAGCTCGGACAAAAAGGCAGCGCGGAGGGAGACGTACCCGAGCCGAGTCAGGGCCCTGGCTGGGCGGCCTGGCGGCTCCGGGGTCCCGCAGTGAGGGTGTCCTGACCGGAACGCACCCCCTGGCCCGTTCACCCTCGCTGTCTTCTGCCTTCTTTTTATTTGAAATTGTCCAACCCACCCCAGTTTGTTTTTCTGACTTTTTCCGCCGCCCCTTCTCTTGGATTTCTCCCTCCGCAATCTGTTGCCCACTGCCTATCGGCGTGTGTGCCCCCGTCTCTGGGCACTTTCTCTCGTCCGCCGCCCCATTCCTTTCTCGATCTACTCGTCTCCTGTGGTCTGAGCGCCCCTGGGCACCCAGTTGCGCAAACCGAATTTCTTTTCCTGTTCTCTTTGCTTCTGAACAAGAGGGGCTGTCAGTCCGACCCTCCCGTTGTAGCTTTGTGCATCTGCCGGTCTTTTGGCGCGTGGGGACCGGGTGGAGGTAAAGCACTGAATTTCGTTTTATAAAACGTGTAAATTTCCGTGTTTGCCCTCAGGCCAAGAACGGGAAAAGAAAAGGTCCTGACGCTCCTAGGTGTAGAGGGAGCCTGACTGCGAGTCGCGGGCTCCAGGCCCTGCTCCCCGCTCCGTGCGTCTGGCTCGGCTCCGTGCGCGCCTCGCGGGGAGCCGCGCTTACCTGGCAGCTCTGTGTCGGACGACTCGCTGGCGGAGTTCTCGAGCGGCTCGCGGGGGTCGGCGGCGCGGGCCAGGTGGAAGGCAGGCCCCATGTCGTGCGGTGGCGGCGGCGGCCGGAGTCCCTCCGGCAGCCGCTCCAGGCTCATGCCCCCCTTGAAGGCGTCCATGGAGGCGGGGACCGCGGCGGGCGCTCCAGGGGCCGGGGCTGGGCGCGCCCGGCCGCCCTGGCTGCGACCTGCGGGGACAAGAGCACAGCGCCTAAGCGGCTGCCCCCCAGGGCTGCCAGCGGCCGCAACGACGCCGCGCCCGCCCCATGGACCGCCCGGGGCTGCGGGGCCAGGCGGGCGGCAGCGGCAGCGGTTTCTCGCGACCGGATGCCCGGCTTCGCGCTCCGCGCTGCGCTCCCGCCGCTCGGGCCTCTGCCGCCCGCCCGGCCCCGGCTCTGGCTCCCGATCCGGGGCCGGTTTCTAAGGCTCCGGACGGCGCCGGCAGAGGCTGTCTTAAAGCGACAGCGCGCACCGCCAGGTTCCAGCAGTCCCTGCGCCAGGGGTGGTGGGTGGGGTGGGCCTGGGTGGGAGGGGGCTGGGGAGGGAGGGAGCCAGCGAGCGAGGGAGCGCGGGCGGAATCCAGCCGGAGCCGACCGCCCTCCCTTGCCCGTGCCCTCCCCCTCCGCAGCCACCTTCCCGCCGCCTCCCCGCCTCCTCCGCCCCCCCTCGGCCTCCCCGCGCCGCTCCCTCCTTCCCCGTTGACACACCAACTTCTCCCTCGGCCGCACAAAAGAAACGCATCTGGCCTCCAAGTCCCGCGTGGCTCGTGCCCACCTCAAGCCCCAAATGACTTGTTTTGCTCAGAATCAACTCCTGTCTGGGCCGCCTCTAAGTCCCCAGCCCCCGGCGAGAACAGCCCAGGATGAGAGAATGTTCCCTGAGCAGGATCGCGCGGAGCGGGCGCCTCCGAAGCAGCGCCAGGGTGGGGGCAGAGCCCGGGGCCCGTTCCGGCAGCTCCCAGCGGCGTCCTCGTCGAAGGGCCCCCGGCTCCTCCTTCCTCGGCCTCTTCTCCCGGGACCTGAGCCCGGTTGAGTGACAGCAGCCTGCGTTCTAATGGGCCCCCGGATGCTGCCTCCTAATTAGCTTGGACCCTGTCCTCCAAGGCTGCTTCTCAGGCCTCCCCCCTGCACCGCAGTCAATTTTCCGGGATTGGGATAGAACTGATGGCTTCTAATCAGACGAAACGTTTCTGTTGGCTCCAGGCCTCTGGCAGTGCAGCGGAAGACCCCAAGAGCCCCGCCAGGCCCCACAGCCTCTTCTGTGGGGCTCTCTCCCCTTGTTTCATGCCAGTCCATCCAAATCAGCCAGGCCCGGGCCTTGGCAGCCAGGGGCTTGGCTTCTGCCCCCTTCAGGGCAGGTTTGCAGCGATCTGTGGCCTTCGCTGTGGCTTCCCAGAGAGGCAGGCACCTGGCCTTGCCTGCAGGCCAGGTGCCTGCTGTTGGCGAGCCCTGGGTCTCCAGGCCAGGAAGCCTGCCGCCTTTGAGGTGCTCTCTCTTGTACAGCAGTAGCTGAGCTCAGCTCAGTGGGGCCTCCATGGGTGCAGGCAAGGACGTTCCCTCCCCACCCCAAGTATGATCCTCTTCTGGAGTCCTACTTCAGTGAAGTTTGTGGAAGGATTTTGCCGAACAATTGTTAACTGGCCCTGGGACCTCAGAGTCTTGAACAAACAGAGGGCAGCTAGGGTGGGAGGGTGCGGCCCTGACCTGTTCCTCTGGCTACAGCTGGACCGCAGACTGCCCCCTGCCCCTCACCTTCGGACCGACTCCCCCAGAGAGGAGCAGCGCTGGGCAGGACAGCACCCCAGTGCGGAAGCACTACCCTGCTCTCCAGGCCCTGCGCCTCACCCCAGGGCCCAGTGCATCCCCGTCTCTTCCTGGGGGTCTCTGGGTCTCTGCTTGGGACTGACAGTGCAGGCTGAGAGGATCTGGGATGTTCTGCAGGCACTGCCTTCCAGCCCTCACCCTGACTCCTTACCAGAAGGAGACCCACAGCCTCAGGCGGAGTTGTTTGGTGAGGACTGCAGGGGTCCGGTGGCTGCAGGGTGGAAACAGGCCTGCCTCTCACTCCCTCAGCCTTAGCCTGAGGCCCCCAGCTCTGGGCCCTGGGGGAAAGCACGGCTCCTTGGGGCCTGGCGCACTCTCCCAGGCTGCCTGTGGCCGCAGGGGCAGGGTCTGGGTCTGAGGCCATTGGGAGGATGTTCCTCAGGGGGTGTGGGTTGGGGAGACTCGGCAACTCCTGCCCTTTCCTTCTAGAGGGGAGTTTCTCGAAGTTGAGACCCCACAGGATGAAAATAGTCTTGGGCGCGCGCGCGCGTGCGTGCGTGTGTGTGTGTGTGTGTGTGTGTGTAGGGGGAGGACGGCAGGAGGGGGACCTGGGAAGTATGGTTGTCTGGCATTCGCCCTCAGCCCCATCTTTCACCACGTTTTGCAGTTGCGTCGCCTACAACAGCAGGTAACTCTTTTCAAGGACAGCGTGTGACCCAGCCTGCCGGGCACGGGCAGGACTCAGGAGTACGCACACACTCATGTAGCGCGTACCACGTAGGTGTGCGGCACACACAGATGCACACGGACTCACTACATCCTCCCACGGGGCTGCCTGGGAGGATGTCACCTAGGCGCGCCCACAGCCAGGCCTCTGGGTTCCAGAACACTGCTCGGCGCAAAATCGGGCTGGTAGGGATCAGGAGCTATGTTCTCAAGCTGCCCCGTATCAGGCCAAGGTAGGGAGCACCATGGCCTCCTGGATGGTGACAGGGACCGAATGGTGCACCTCTGGGCGTCCAGAGGCTGAAAGCCTCAGCCTTCCACTGTCCACAGGGTGTAAAGGGTCACATCTTCCACGGATGAAGAATGTGGATGAAGAATGTTCCGTGACTCTGCAGCTCTAGCTGGTCCATCTGAGGGGCTCGCCTCCCTCACCGTTGATGCATTTAATGCGGTTATTGAGCACCTGCTGTGTGCTCCAGTGGACCCAAGCCTCTGGCAGTGATCTAGGCAGTCAGAGTAGTTCCTCTCTTTGGAAATCTTGATGCCCACTTGTGCGGACCGAAAGGCCCTCCGTCAGTTGCGGGGTGAAGCTCCATATCCCCAGGGACCCGGAGCCCTAGAGAGGGGCTGAGACTAGTAAGGAGTGCACAGTAGGGGTCTGTTCTTCCCACCCAAGCAATGCAGAGTGAGCATGGGGTGAGGACACCCTGGCCGGCTAGGTTGTTGGCTGGAGAAGGGATGCGGGCAATTTCTCTTCTTCCCCAACCTCACCCTCTGCTGGGCACTCTCGCAGGCAGGGAAGGGGCTTCGAGCGCAGTCACACACACACAGGACAGGACACAGCTCTCTCTCAGGAGTAAAAGCAGGGGTTCAGTGTTCTCGTTTTGCCACCTGACCTTGGGCCAAGCTTGGCCTACACCGTACCCCAGTTTCCATGTCTGACACGGGACTCAGCAATTCCTACCTGCTGCTTCAGCTTCCAGCTCCCGTGGTATTGGGGACATGACGAGAGGAGGGAAGAGGGCTTACGGGAGCTGGAACCATGTGCTCTCTTCCCCGTCCTTCCAGGCCACGCAGAGCTAGTGATGATTACGTGACTTTCAGGAAATTGGGAGTCTTGGAGTCCTGGCTGGGTTGAGTGGAGAAGCCTAGGCTGTTGTGGGGTCTGAAGTAGTCACCATAGGGACCCTTCCTGAGGCCGGGCTTGCTCAAAACAGATTCTGTGCCCAAGAATGGGTTAGTAATCTTATTTGGGAAGAGTGGTTGGAGGGCTGTCATGGAGGGCATCCTTTTGCCCACTTGGGGGGGGGGTACCCTGTCCTAATCTTTGCACTAGAATCAAGGGATTTTAGGAAAAAGGAAGGAATGTGCCGTGGCTTGCCCTCAAGGCCATCCATGACTCTCTGGGACATTCCAACCCTAAGCCTCTTAGGCCGTGGAGAAGTTCAAACTAGAAAACCCAGTTTTGGGAGTGTATCTGGGACCACCTACCTCCTTCTGTCTGCTCTACCCCCCCTCCAATAAAAGCTCTTGTTTCTTTGAATACAAGCAATTACTGGGTGAAGGGGGAGAGGGGGGCTCAGGTAGGGCAGGGAACCATCTCACTGGATTCTCTAGGCTTCCAAGGACACCAGCCTGAGCCCTCCTGTTATCTGGGCTTCCCCATCCTGCCCTGGGGCTGAGACCTGGGGTGCACTCAGGCAGGATGGCTGAGTGGGGTGCCTGTGGGAGCATGAAACTCGGAATTCTGGCAGCGTCTAGCAGGACTGGCCTCATGGCTCACCGAGTCCACTCACTGGTCGTTCTCTGGCTCCTGAGAATGGCTGAGCCGAGGGGGCAGAGAAGGCTGGGCAAGTGGCCGAGGCTGGTCGCACAACTTGGGAGCAGAGGGTCCGCTTATGCTGTTACCACGGCCTCCTCTTCCCAAGAGCTGCTTTCCCAAAAGAAGGGCACTCTGAGCCCTCCTGGAGAAGCGACAAATGCTTCCCCTGCACTCCAGAGTCCTGGCAGCCTGGTCTCCATGCCCCTGTCCGCCTCTTTTTCTTTTCCGAGCAGAGATGAAGAGTTCCAAGCAGTATGAGGAAAGGGGAGGGAGCCGGCGAGTCCCCCCTCCCCTGCTGCCTCTGCAGCCTGTAGCTTTAGCCACTACCCTAGACCTGTGCCTTTGGCCAAGGGGAGAGCAAGCTGGGATTGCCTTCCTCTGGCCCCAGTGGCTGTCAGAGGCCGCTGGGTTGCCAACAGAATACCCAAGCCTTAGTTTCTCAGAAAAGTGGGCTCAAATATTTTTAGATTCAGAGAATTCCTAAATCGGAAAAACCTTGGAGCCAGGGTTCCAGCCGGGGGTTCGCATTTCTGTGATCCTGTCCTTGGGGCCCTCAATTGACCACAGCCGAAAGGGCTCAGATTTAGAATGGCTGGTCAATTTAAGAATATTCCAAGACCCGGTTCTAGAGAAGCGGCTGTGTGCTCAGGAACCCCGCGTCAACAACCAAACCCCGGAGAAGCCGCGGGAGTGTCTTTATTGGATTTTGCGAAGAGCAGTTGGGGTTTCTGTCTGGGTAAGGAGAAGCCCGAGCCTTGCGGGCGAAGGCAGGCCGCCGTGGGCTGGGGGCGCCTCCGAGCACGGCGGCGGGACGTCGGGGTCCTCAGCGAAGAAAGCCGGGGCTCGGGCCGATGTTTGTTGCTTTTCTGCGGCATAGCCTTCCGAAGCATCCAATGAACCAACGAATGAAGTGGTGTCATTTAGAAAAAAACACCCTCTTGACGCGAAGCTGCGGCTCAAGTCTCCGGGCGTACAGAGGGGCCAGCGCTTTCGCTCGTGCTGGGGCCCCCATTCCGCGGGGCAGCGAGAAGCGGCGGGCGGCCCTCTCCCCTGCCCTTTCTCCTAGAGGTCCCCGGAGGCCTGCGCCTCCATGACGGGCTGCGAAGGGAGTCCGGGGCTGTGCCCCTTCACAGGGCTGGGGCCCGCGCCCCCGGGGCTGCTGCCCACTTGGGGTGCCTGGCGCCGAGGCAGCGGTGGGACCACTGAGTAGGTGAGGCAGCGCTCCGCGACGGCAGCTGGGACCGTGCGCTGGGCTCAGGAACGAGTCCTCGCGCTGCCTCGATGGCGCCTGGCCTTCCCCGCGGTGCGCTCAGTCCCGCGCCACTCGCTGGACCCCGCAAACGCCTGGAGCAAACAGTGCGGAATCCGCCACCGCCTCCCTGCGCCCCAACACCGCGGCGACCCAGCGCCCCCAGCCCAACGACTCTTACCCCACGCGGGTTGCGCTGCGTGTGCGGCTCGTTGGCTCCGGGCTCGCTCGCCACGGACTCCGGGTGAGGTTTCGACTTCGGCTGGGGCCCCGGATCCAGCTGCGTCTCCAGCTGTGCGCGCAGCTCCGGCCCGCGCTGGTTCGCTACATCGCACCGCGTAAGGTCCGGGCAGCCTCGGCTCAGCCCGCTCCTCCCGCCACCGCCGCCGCCGCTGCTGCTGCCGCCCGTAGCCCGCGGGGAAGGCGGGGACACGGGCCGGGGAGGCGGGAAGGGGGGAGGGGAAGCGAGGCGCTCGCCTGGACCAGCGGGGAGGGGCGGTGCGCAGTCCTGCCGGCTAGGGGTCCGGGCCTCCCTCGGGGCGCAGGCAGAGGTCGGAGTGGGTCGCCGCCGGGGTCCGAGGCCAGGGAACGCGCCCCGGGACTGCGCGGGTGGAAGAGGGGCCGGGCTTCATGCGGACCAAGCCGCCGAGGATCCGGGCCTGGCCTCGGCGCACTTTTCCTCACTGGGCTCAGTTTCCCACCTGGGACACGAGGGGGCCCAGGCCGACCTCGGTTTGACGGGTTCTGGTTGGAGTTTCTCCTGGTCCTGCCTGGTGCGGTCACGGTCACGCCGGGGTTTTAAGATTCTACCTTTCCCCCTTTCGGCTCAGCCAGCGGGAGGAAGCTGGTCTTGCATTTTGGCAGGGAGTGTCCGCAGCGCAGGTTTTGGTGGCCAAGGAGGTTTGAGGTCCGACCCCAGAATTTCTCTTTGTCTGTTGGGTGGGGGTGTTCCTGGGGAGGGGCGAACGCTCGACCCCTGCCCTGCTCGGAGGATCCCCCCCCCCCAATTCTCCTCCTCCGGGGCTGGGCTGATGAGCAGAGAGATCAACGCTATGGAGCACAGATGCTTCTGTGGCCACTTGGTCGGTCCCTCGCCTGCACACCCTCCAGCAGTAGCCCTTACCTAAGGGAGGACTCTATCCATGCGGGCCACTGGCCTCTCCCTGGGAGATGGGTAGGACTAAAGGGATCTGGGTTCCACTCTGTGTTGCCCACAACCAGGTAACCCCTCTGGAGCCTTGTGGGGGAAAGCAGTTGACTGACCCAGGCTCCTGCTTTCCCCAAGTCCCCCTCCCCCCCCCATCTAAGCTTACTGCTGCTGGGGCCCTGCGATGGTCTGGTGAGTCAGAACGTCCGGGGACTACCCTGGGGGACAGAAGCGGCTGAGCTGCCCTCTGAGGGCCACAGGTCTCCGGGGCTGCCGCTTTGGCTCAAGGTGCTGGGAGATGGCAGCGCGGCGACCGGGCATCAATGTTTCATGAGGTGCCGTCACCAGCGGTGCCTCCCTGCCTGGTTCTAGCCGACAGCTGCCGCGCGGGCGCGGGAGAGGCCACAGCCCGAGCCTGCCCTGACGCTCTGCTTCCCCGGAGTCTCCAGGGCCACCTGGTGAGGGGACGCAGGGACAGGAACCCCTTGCAGGCCACCTCGCAAAGCCTCCCCAAGCTCACAGATTCCACACTTTCCCGCCAGAGAAGTGGCCCCCTGCCCCGTCTTGCTCTTTGGGGACTCCCAAGCCTCCCCTCCATTGTCAACAGCAGGAATGCCTCTCCCCGTGGATACACGTGACTCTGGTGCATGGAGGATCATGAGGGTTAAGAGCCAAACCCCCTAGCCCACAGGATTTCAGACCTGGACCTGGAGGTGGCCTTGCAGATATGCAGTCTTGCAGTTTGGACCCTGCATTTGGAGAATTCTAGCTTCTGCTCCTCTGCTGCCATGATATTGGCCGTTTTATGTGTGAAAGTGGCCTGCCGGCAGAGGTGGCTCCGCAGGCTGCTGAGCTGAGACGCTTCCGACCTTGGGGCAGCCTTCCCAGAGACCCAAGGTGGCCGGGCGTCTTTGGGCATAAATGGGAGTGCTGGGCCCTTACTCTGCATGGAGGGTGTAACATCCGTCTAGCTGGAGTGGCTTTCATTCTGGCATCTGCACAGGGAAATCAGACCTTCCTACCCCTGCACACCAGCAATTTTCCGGGTTTTGTTCCCAGCAACCACAGGGCTTGTGTGTGTGTGCCCTTGTTTACAGGCAGAGCCCTCAGTGCCAGAAAGCTGCCTCTGAGACCCGAGGGCCGGGTCTCAGAATCTTGTCTGCGTCTTTCACTAGCCACGTGGACTTGGACAAATCACATAACCTCTTGTAGCTTCAGTGTTCTTACTTGCAAAATGGGAATAAAAAGAGTTTTGGTTTTATGGAGAAATGTGTGAGATGATGGAGAGGGGCGTGGCCCTGTGGGGAGATGGGCGGCTGGGCGGACCGTTCATGGTGAAACCTGCCAGGTTGCTTTGCTCTTTAAAATAGTTTGCTGTCACTTTTGTTTCCTTCTTTGTGCTCTTGTTGTTTGAGTCAGGCAGGAGCAGGTCCCTCCTCTGCTTTAGTCGGTCTGCCCCTCATGCCCTGCCTAACTTCTAGGATGTTTCAGACCAGGGGAACTAGGCAGGTGGGTGGGGGTGAGATCAGGCCCCAAAGGCCTGGAAGTTCTTGGTGAACTGGGGTGGGTCAAAACACATTTTTTTATGATCTTATTTTCACTTCCTCCAAAAAGGAATTTTCCCGATTTCCCTTCAGGTTTTGACATCTTGGGGCACATACATTTCCTCTTTGGAGGCAGAGGGATCTGGCATCAGAAGGAGGAAGGTTGGAGCTGGATCGACCAGGAACAGAAGTAACACAGCCCTTGAACCTGAGCATCACATTTACAGTGAGCTTCCAGGTACCTAATCAAAAAAGATGAGCAGAAGTGCTCATGCATTTGCTTTGTTTTTCCTTCCAAACTGATATACTTCCTCGAGTCAGAAGTTCTTCTCTCTGGTGCGAAACTCTGAGATGAATTTGTCACATGGGTTCATATTAAACATACTGGGCAAATGTCTTCAGCCACATTTATGCAGAAAGGCATATACATTCTTCGCTTACTTTCTTGTCTCACTATCCAGTAAAAGTAAGGACAGTGTCCTTTCTCTTCATAGCGCTTATTGCAGTCGTATTGATATCAGTATCTGTGTAATGAGTGATGAAAACCTGTTGCCTCTACCACTTCTAAGGCCCCTAAAAGTGGGGCTGAGCCTCTCTTGCCAACCACAGGTCCCTCCCTAGGGTGGGCAGAGGGATTTGTTGTGCCGATTGGCTGGGGTACAACTCACGTGCCCAAAGAGGAACCAATCGCTTTGTGAGGATGAGTGGCTCGGGGTTGTGGTTGGCTAGGCTAGGGTCACAGGACCCACCCCAGAAGGGTGGGAGGGGGAGCTCCACCATCTGAAGGAGAACTCATCACACTACCCCAAGAATACTGACTGCTGTCCTGGAACGAGTTCCCTGAGCTCCTTGTGGCAGGGAGTGGGTTGGTTTTCAAAGAAGTCCCTGCCCCGTGAAGGTTCTCGGAGGGCTGCTGATGGTGTTGGTAGGGAGTCTGCTGTAATGTGATGGGGAGGCGTTCACTCTGTTGGGACCGTCTGAAGTCCATCAGGATTGTTCCTGCACTCATCTGTAGAAAGAACTGGAGAGCTACTGAAAGTCCAAGGGGGTGAGGCTCAGTGTCTGTGGACTCATATCTAGGAATGGATCTGCAGAGCAAGGGAGGGATCTCTTGGTACTCTTTTTCACCTGTGAGGGGGGAATTAGAGTCTCCAAAGATAGAGAGGAACCCCTACGATCAGGTAAGATATTAATTTATTTGAGCATAGTTATATTGCACTCTGAGCTTCCTAGCAGCCAAAGCAAAAATAGGAACCATTTGGACCTCTTAAGTATTTCCTTTCATTGCAAACCTATCAGCATCTGTGTGGAATAGTGGAAAGAGACCTGATCTTGGGACCTTCCTGGTCTGGCCTCTATCAGGTTAGTTTGGAGGGCACATATCCTGAGCCCGTGATTGCAGAGATACCAGGATGGATGGCCCCTGCTTGTTTGGGTTGGAGGCAGACACACTAACCTATAACCGTATTTGGAGCACAGTGCTGGAGAGGAAATCTATGGCTTGCTGGTGAAGGGTCTTGAGTTTGCCTGAACAGTTTCTCCACTACCCTTTCGTTGCCGGGAACTGCACTGGGACAGGTGCAGAGAAGGGGGGAGGAGGAAGCTGGAGAATTAAGTAGGAACCAGATACCGCAGGCCTTCATAATTCTTGTTAGGAGTGTGGGATGCTATCCTGCAGGCAAAGAGGAGCATAGGGGAGGTTATAACAGTGGGAGATCCGGTCACATTTCTTTTTTACGAAGATCACTGTGCCTGGAGAGTAGAGAATGGGTTTGAGATGAACTGGGTAAGAGCCGATTATTGTGACGCCATCACCCTGCCTCTCTGTCCATCCTTTTATGTGTCCGTCAGTACGTCCTTCCTCCACGGGCCCAAGGGGTCACAGTTTGACCCGAGAACTGCGAAGGTGAGAAGTCGTCACCCCTGCCTGCCGCGAGCTGTCCCTTGTTGCCCTCACATCACCCTCTGGGGGCCTGGCTGTTTGTCCCATCCTCCGGGGCTTTGTGGCCGGGACCTCAGCGGCCATCCAGATGGCAGCTTGCTGCGTGGGGAGACAGGGTGCCCAGGGCCGGAAGGGGCACAGCCACTGCTGCAGACAGTCTGGGGAAGCCAGCTCAGAGAACAGCCCTGTCGGAAGCTTTTAAAATGATTACCCTTGCTTGCTTTCGCTGACTGGCTGATGGCGGCCTAATAGCCCTGAGTTGGAAATTGTGAATTGTTTCGTGACAATTGAAAATATGATTGGAGGCCAGGAGGGAGCTGCTCATGAAATATTGATGTTTCTCGGGGTTGTGGGGCTGCTCCCCCTCGGCCGGGGAACCTTGGGTGCAGAGGACCGGTGGCTGCCCCCGGGACTCCTCAGGCTAACTGCCGTGAGCTCAGGGGACGGGAGTGTGTTTTTGGGCCAAGTTGTGAGGGTGGTTTGGGGACTTGTGCCTCAAATGTCTCACTCCAAGCTGTACCCCGCCCCCCACTCCAGTTTCGCGATCAGGGCCAAGCAGGGTAGAACTTGGGGACTTGAGATGTTCTGTGTGTTCATGTCTGGCCTCGATTCTCCTTGGCACTCAAGGCTCATCTCGAGTCAGGCTAGGTGGGAATCCCGGTACTGCCACTTTGCACCATAAGCCTCACTTTCTCAGCCTTTCCACGGGGGATACTAAGAGTTCCTGCCTCACCGGGCTGTGAGGTCCAGGGAGGCCTTTGTGTTCGGGGTCTGGCCTCATCGTCAGGCTCCCGAGCTTATCAGGAACGCTGAGGTCCGGTCAGGGCCAGCTAGAGGTGTCCATCCGGGATCCCCAGGGCTTTGCGGCCCTTCTCCGCAGAGCGTTTTGTGTTTTCCCTTCTCTATAAGTTCTAAATACATAGCGCTGGGAAGGGGTCTGCAGGCCTGGCAGGCACCCTCGCTGGACAAGGTGCCCTGGGATCTTGGTGAGGGACCCTGCATATGCCCAGCCCAGGTCTTTTCTCCTTGAGGTGAGACTCTTCTGTGGCAGAGGAGGCTGGTAGGTAATGGCTGCCTGGTCCCTTGCCCTTGAACCTGCCCGGGACATCAGGACAGGGCCCCTGCCTTTTTGAGCCCTTGACCTGCCAGGCATGGTACATGGTTTGCTTTTCTCATCGTGGGGGGCGGTATGTACCCATTTCATAGATGAGGACAATGGAGCCATGGTTCTTTCTTTCCTTCCACAGACAATACTTAGGCCCCTGTCCTATGTGCTGGTGCTGAGGGACACAGGGGTGACAGGCCCAGCGCAAGCCTTCATGAGTGGTTGGATCTAAGATGAATCTGTCTTTAGAAGTGGTATACGTTAGGAGCCATGGGAGACAGAACAGGGGCAGCAAATTTAACCCCGGGGTCAGGGAAGACTTTCTGGAGGAAGAAGAGACCTTCCCACTGAGTTGAGGAGGTAGCAGGAGTTTGCCCCGGGGCTGGGGTGGGGCAGGGTAATGACACAGCTAGTGAAGGGCAGGCTCAGCCTGGATGTTCTTATCCATCTGATGATGGGCACAACCGTTACATCCCACCTGCCCCTGCTGCGGCTGCGGTAGGAGGAAGAGGCTCCCAGAAGGGCCTGCAGCACGAAGGTGCTCAGCCCCTTGCTGTGGGCCTCTCTGGGCTTCATCGTCTCATTCCTTCCTCCCTCCTTCCCTCCTCCCTCCTCCCTCCCTCCCTCCCTCCCTCCCTCCCTCCCTTCCTTCCTTCCATCCTCCCTCCCTCCCTCCTTCCTTCCTCCTTCCCTCCTTCCTCCTTCCCTTCTTCTTCCCTCCTCCCTCCTTCCCTCCACCCTCCCTCCTCCCTCCCTCCCCCCTCCCTCCTTCCTTCCTCCTTCCCTCCTTCCTCCTTCCCTTCTTCCTCCCTCCTCCCTCCTTCCCTCCACCCTCCCTCTTCCCTCTACCCTCCCTCCTCCCTCCCTTCCTTCCTCCCTCCCTTCCTTCCGAGAGGGACAGAGAGGTAGGGGGATGGTTGGAGGGGGGGTAGAGAGAGAGACTCTTAAGCAGACTCTGTGCCCTGTGCTAGCCGGAAGCTGGACTCGATCTCACAACCCTGAGATCATGACCTGAGCCAAAATCAAGCATCAGATGCTTAACTCACTGGGCCACCCAGGCGCCCCTAGGCACTATTTTCTTCATTTGAAAAGCAGGAGATCAGATTAGTTTTAGCAGCAGGGCACATTTTCCAGATGCAGCTTTATCAGGACTCCTAGGCGCATGAGTATAGCTCTGCTCCGGTTGAGGGTGTGTGTGCTCATGTTCCCTTCGCCCCCCGGATCCGCATCTGGCTCTGCGGGCACCCTGGCGAGCCCCAGGGCTCTCTGGACCACAGTTTGCAAGTGTCAGGGTAAGGAGCCTCCCGCCGGGCTGTCCAGTCCTAGCCTTCTGGACCCTGGGGGCGGCCTAGAAGCTCCCTCTTCAGTCCTGCTGGCAGGACCCCCATGGGCCTGCTGTTCCTTGCTCCTTCAGAGGTTGCTGATAGCCTGATAGTCAGCAAGCATCTATTGAATACCTACTGGATGTGTGCATAGGGGCTAATGCTGCTGAGCGCCGGCTGTATGCCAGGTCCACACAGGGCTCTTCATAGCGGGTGGTTTTCTCATCACCGCCAGCCGTCAGCCGGTTTTAGAGCTCAGGGAGAGGAGAGCTGGGAGAGGCTCAGGGACACGCCCAAGATCACGAATCACAGTGACATTAACATGGGCTCCGTGGATTAAGCACCTGGTGCATGCCAGGCCTTTGATGATACGTCCCTGCGCATTAGCAGCCTCACCTCTCAGAGCAAATCTGTCAAGCTGGTTCCATTTCCATCTCCAAGGAGCAGCCGAGTGCCCATGCCTCTAGATCCCGCCCCCCAGCCTCTCACTCTCTCCTGCCATGTGCTTTGGGGTCCGAGGCAGCTTGCCTTTGTGCCTGCCGGGGGTGGGGGGGTGAGCTCCCTCCCATTTCTGTTCCCGCTGTGCATCTAGGGAAACTGAGGCGCAGAGACCCACTTCCCTTGAAATGTCTCTGCCCTCGGGGGGGGGGGGAGGGTCTCCATCTGGCATGGGCCTCCGCACGTCTGCTCCCTGGCAGTGACTATGACTTCCAAGGCTGGCTTCTCCGTGGACTGCCTGCCTTCCTGGGGGCCGTCTGCCCATCCGACGGCATCGGTCAGGGCCCACTGACCTTGGTTAGCCAAGCGCCGCCCTCCTGAGTTCAGGACACGCAGGGGGAGAGCTGGGGCGGGGAGGGGGAAGCCAGTGGCAGCTGCTCCTGCCTCCCCAACCCTGTCCTTCTTTTGGGTTTTAGCTCACACTCAGCACCGTAGCCGCAAAGCTTGGGTCCGTGCATTCTGTCCTTCCTCTGGTCTCCAGACGCCTCAAACTCGCCGCCACTGAGGTGGTACTGTCCCTCGGACAGGGCCTGCTTGTGATTGTCGCCCTGGGGCGACTCTGTGATACTGAGGGTGGGGTCTCATGTCAGGTGGAGGGAGGCTGGCCTTCTGGTGGATGGGGAGACACCCACCCTGCTGTACCCACCCCAGACCCCGGGGCCCCCTGTCTGTGAGCTTGTTTGGCAGAACAAAGGGGAGAGCAGCCTGAAGAGGGCCATTAAATAGTGAGGAAGGAGGAGCAGCCTGGCCTGAAGGCTCCATGGTCCCAGGAGCGCTCCTGGTCCTAGGCTGGTGTCTTCTCCTGAAGGATGCCCCCATCGTCTCCCAGAGCTCTGGACCGGCTGGTGGCGGCCCGGAACGTGTCGGTGGCAGCCTTCCTGCCCCCCCTTGAGCCGCATCTCCCTGGGAACCCCGGGGAGCTGGGTCACCTGCCAGGAGGTCGGTGTGACCTGCACATCCCGAGGTCTCCTTCCTCTAGGAACCAGGAAGTGTGGCTACAGTCAGCAGTGCCAACACTTCCAAGGCGGAGCTGATCTGGCCCTAGCTTGTGACACCTGGATGTACCCAGGTCCAAGGGGCCGTACCCCCTCACTGTTCTGGAAGCGTCCAAGGTGACCTTCCTATCTCTGCCCATGGTCCAGGCAGATACGGCCACTCATTTTTTCCAAGGAGCAGGGCAGAACAGGAGAGGTGGAGGGCGGAGGGCAAGATCCCCTACTTGGGCCTCGGTATCCTCAAGCGTGATGTGAGTTCCTTCTCCTTGGCTAGCCCCTGGTCCTCGGTTTACCGTGGGCATCGGCTGCAGGTCAGCAGGCCTGGGGATAGGAAGCGGCGAGGTTTCCGCTGGAGCAGATGGGGAGGCCGTGGAGGAGAGTGCACGGAATGGGTGAGCACACGGGAAATGGGGGAATGTGGGGAGTATATGGAATCTGTAAGTTTAGTTTAGTTCCGGGTGACCAAGGGCAGAGGGTGATGGGGGTGGGAAGGGGGCTAGGCCAGGAGGAAGGATCCTCTGGAAAAATGGGGAGCCATGGAGGGTAACTGAGCTGGGATGTGGTCTGAGCAGGGCTCTGCTCTGAGATGGTGAGGAGAGGGCAAGAGACAGGTCAGGCAGGCCTGAATGAGAGGCCAGAGGTGAGCCGCAGAGGGCTCTTGGCTTTTCCCTCTGGGCTGGGGAAGGAGTTCCTGAAATGGGTGGGGGTGGGGACAGGGGAAGCCCAATCCCTGCCTTCACTCGGATGATGATTCAGCCTATTTCCCTGGGCCAGGGTCCTTTCTTTCTGAGTAGAGGTGGCCCAGAGCCCTGGGCTCTGGATCCCTTGGCCCCACACCAGGGAGCTGGCTGGAACTTTCAGTGCCTCCCTCTCACTTCCCATGCTTGTCCTTGTTTCTGCTTCCCCTGTACCCAGTATGCTCCAAGAGGTCTGCTCCAGGGGTCCCTAGGAAAGGGAAGGGTGGCCAGGAGGCCTGGGAGACAAAGTCTGGGCGCTGTTGCCTTCTGGGGCCCTGTCACAGGCCCACGTGGAGTTCCTACCCAAGTTTCTGTGGCTGTGCACCTCACTTTGGGAGTGGGGCTGGGGCCTCAGGGCCTAAGAAGGGAAGGCACTCCTTCATTCAGCAGCTTTGTGGGAACCCCGCTCGGCTGGAGGTCCATCTGTGGCAGTGGCGAGGCCGTGGAGAAGCCCCCTTTAGCCTTCAAAGAAGGGGCAAGAAGTGACTTGGGCAGTAACTGGTTTGCACCGTGTGGAGGGGGAAGGGGCATAGGCCGCCCGGAAGGCTAGTGGCTCACCCTGGTGGGGGGGATAGAGAAATGCAGGGCTCTGGCTTTTGTGGGGCTGGGTCCTGGGTTCCTGCTGCCTGCTCACCCTCTCTGGTGGGCCGGGGTGGGGCTGGGTGGTAGGAAGGCGGGAAGAGGGAAGCACGGTGCCCACCTCTTTGCTCAGGTGGGGACATTTGACCAGTGCTGGTCGTGCTAAATTTCTTGAGTTCAGTCTCTGTTCCTCTTCCCGATTCGATTTTTCGGGGGGCGTATTTTTAAAGTATATATCGCATATACTCAAAAAAACAAAAAAAGGCCATCTCAAAGATCAGGTTGATGTGTGGTTCACTTTGTACTCTCTCGGCAACTTCCTGTGAATCCGTATCATTTTAAAAATAAAATGCTGAAAAGCCAGTTTGGGGTTCTGCTTGAGGGGTCGAGCAGAGCACAGAGCACAGTAGGAGCTATTGGGGGACCCTTGGAAAGGAAGGAAGGGGAGGGCCACGGAGACAGAGGGGGAGATGGAGAGTCACTGGTGCAGGGAGCTGGGAGTGAGGCCTCAGTCGGGCTGAGCGCAAGCAGGGCTGCAGTTGGGGGACTCACAGAGCGCGGGGGGCCGGAGGCACCACCCGACGGGAGCGTGGACAGCTGGGCTGAGCTGGGCTCAGGGACGAGCAGGGTGGAGTGGAGACTGTGTGTAGTTGCACCTCCAAAGGTAGCTCAAGAGCGGGCCCCTGGGTGTCACCCAGCGGCGGAGAAGCCTCGCGCAGGGGTCTGCACCTCTAGGCGCCCGGGGTGCCCGGGGGCAGGTGTCTCCATCCCGGCCCGAGGAGGCAGGTGTCACGGCTCGCTGTGGCCCGTGGGGGCTCCGGAGCTGCCAGGCCCGATTCCGGGTCCCTGGCTCTGGCTTCCCGGCCGCCCTGGAGAAGCAGGTCTGCTCAAGAAAGTGCAGGTGGTGGAGGCAATTATGTGGCCACATGGGTTTGCTGAAGGGCAGGCTCTCGGGTCCCCTGCAGTTGGCACTCCTGGCAGCTGGAAGGAGCCAGATTCCAGGCCTTTCCCGCTGTGGCAGCTGCTGCTTTGTCAGATCTGCCCCACCCTCCCCTACCTGCCCTCTTCTGGGATCCTCGAGACTCTCCCCTAGGGCCCTCTGAACTGATGTTGCCGCCTCGCCCCCCACCCTTTCCCGGCCCTGGACCCCACGTTCAGCATGTTCCGCATCAGCCCGGGGCTGCCCAGCCTGCGAGAGAGGCTCTTACTGGCTGGATGCTGGTCTGCCGCTTTCTCTCCTCTCCTGCAGCCTGGGTCTGTAGGGCTCGGCGGCTTCCCAGTACCTGCCATTAACCGACTGCAGGCGACAGCTTCCTTTCCCTCTTTGCTTTGACAAGCTCTTACTCCCTCTTTTGTCCCGGAGACCCCTCTTCCGAGTAGCTTCTCCGCCCCCCGCCCCCCGGCCATGCTTATATCTACAGCTGTTCTGCCTTTGCACAATCCCGGAGTCTCACTCTTAGCATATCCTGTATTTGTAGGTTTATTTTTGGCTTCAGCCTCCTGGCTCCCTAGGGGTCAGGCCTATGCTTTTCTCCATTTCCGTAGCCCCTTACCTGCTCGCACCGTGGCCCACATTAGGAGCTCAGGAAGATAGGCCGCCCACGTGGGGTGGAGCATAGGGCCACCATCATTCAGGCGAGGCTGGTCACCCAACATGGAGACTGCTCCGATCTGTTGAGCTCCGTCGGGGGGCCCCCTCATGCAAGGTTTGGGACCGCCTGCAGGGGCCATTTTACAGATGAGAAAATGAAGGCCCAGAGGGAGTTTCTTGCCCCAGAGAGCAAGGGGAGGAGCTGGGATTCAGATCTAGGTTGCTTGATGGGAGACCTCCCCAGCCCCCATTTTTTCATAATCCCGGCAAGTTCAGCAGAGTGAGGATGGCAGAGTCCCAGCCCCAGCCTTGGAGTGACCACTGGGAGGCTGTCACGCCCCTGGCCCAGCAGGCGGTGTGTGTGTGTATGGGGGGGAGGGTAGCCCGGAGACTCCCTGACTGCAGCGTGTTTTGGGACAAGGGATCCAGAGCGGCCTGATGGGGGCTGCTTCCTTGTCTCCGGAGAACCTCAGCCCCAGTCCCCGCCCAGCTTCGGGGGCCTGCAGCCCAGTCCGGAGAGCCAGGAGGCTCTGCAGATTTACGGCCGTGCTCCGGAATGCCTGTGCAGCCCAGGTCCCGGTGTCTGGGGCACAGCCGCCCGCATTGGGAGGAAAGCTGGGGTTATCTTGATCTCCAGATGAGGTGCTATCTGCTGGTGGAGTTGCCGGGGAAGGCTCTTTGCCTTGGATCTTGCTCACTCTCTCCTTCCGGCTCCTGATAAAGAGTCGCAAACACAGGGCTGTAAAGGTGGCCATAAAAACGGAGAGAAACGCTGACGCGGCTGGCTTATCAAAGCGCATCTCAGACACCAGCCAGCTCCCCTACTTCAAGTTTATTTCTCCTCCTCTCCTGCTTTCTCTCAGAAGGTGTCTCGTAAATAGCTAAGAGGGTCATTTGTAAATGTCTTCTGCCTTCTCCCCTCGGCCCTGAGGCTGGGGCTCTGCTCTTTCTGTTCCCCCGGGCGCGGGCGCCGAGCTGCTGCAGGCGCTCCCTTCTCCCAGGTGCCGCAGGGATGAGACGGGGAAGCCCGAGCGGTCCCGCCGTCCCCTGGCGGGGGTGAGGCTCCCAAAGGTGAGTGATGAAGACATCCTGGGCCCTGGTCCTGTCAGCGTCCTCCCCGCACGGCCCTGATGTTGGTGAGGGAGCGGAGGGAGCACCCTGCCCTGGGCCGGCCTCCGGGGGGACCCACGTCACAGAGTGACTCCTGCGTCATCGACGCTGAGAGGACGCTAGAGACGGCCTTGTACAGTCTCTCCTGATTCCACTGAGCCCAGGGCTGGCAGGGGGGCAAGGGAGAGGCAGAGCCAGGAGGAGAACATGGAGGAAACACAGCCCCGCGACCCGAGTGTGTCTCAAGACGCAAAGGGCTTGGATGCCCCCTATTTTGTGCGATCTTGGCAGTGACTCTCGGGGCAGAGAATATTATTCCCACTTTATGGAGAGCAGAGAATGGTGCTCCTAGGTGCGAGGTGGCCGCCCGGCCTGGGGGAGCCTCTTAACCATGACATAGCTATGCTCTCTCTTTGCCCCTCCAGTCCCTCACAGAGCTTTACTTGTTGAGTTTCCTCTCAACAACAGAGGTTCATAGGAGGTCCCTAACACTGCCCTCACTACTACCCCAGCCCTGTGGGTTCTAGCCTCGAGGTCGGCCAAGCCCGTAGGTGCACAGCCGCCCATGAAGCAGAGTAGGGCCTTTCCTCCTTCTTCCCTGGGGGTGTTTGGGTTCCTGTCAGCTGGGAGGCTTGTGGATGTGGTTGGCCGAAGCCCCACAAATGGCGAGAGGCACTGAGCCCTCTGGGTCATGGCTGAGAAGGTCCCAGATTTCAAAGGTGGGTGGGCAGGGGTAGTTCTGGTGGTTGGTGTCGCAGGGGCCCCAGCCACAGGAGCAGGAACCTGGCTAGAATTCCTCTCTCCCTGGCAGCAGCCTAGGGCTTGGCAAGCGCGGGAAATGCTAATTGCCCAAATTAGTCCAGCCTGGGCTGGCCAGGGTGATTGCACCTGCCGTGACCCCAAAGTGACTTCCTATTCTATCCCTTGACTGTTAAAAGGTAAGCATCTATTATATCCTACTATGTCTATATCCTATCTCTCTAGAACTCAGCCACCCCGGTCAGGCATGACAGTTTCCCCACCGGTGGCCCCTCACCCCAGCAGGACTTGGAGACTCTTTTGTCTGCTCGAGCGACGTCGACCCCTTGCCCGGGGTCAGGAGCTCATTCTGCACGTCTGCCCTTCCTGGGTTATCACCTTGCCCTGCTGGTTCCTTCCTGTGGCTTGACTGGATACATGAACGGTCCTCCAGAAACCGGTACTCCACATTTCAGGAGGATGGGCACGGCCTTCACTCGGGAGGAGACCGAGGCTTCCTGGGGGGCAGGCGACTTTGCTGGGGCCGTAGAGGGCTGGCGGCAGAGCCGGGGGCACAGGCCCGGCCTTGGTGTTGCTTCTTGCCCCTTGGGTCTTGTGCTCTCCCGGTAGAACTTGCTGAATGGTTAGGGGAGGGTGCTGTCGGCAGGCCTGTGAGGCCATGCAGGGGAGGCCCCAGAGCATGGGGAGGAGGCCCTCGTGTCTGCCCCGGGTCTGTAATATATTTGAATTATCTCCGCAGATGAGCCCTGATTTAGCCGACAGTCGAGAGTAAACCTTACTGGAAGACAAATACAATTGACACGGGGCTTGAGTGGCTCAAAGGTTATTGGCACAAAACCGTCAGCTTTGTTTAGCCGAGGGGCTGTATTTATGACGGGGGATACGGCCGTGCCATCCATAACTTGTCTGCGGCGGGGCTGACGTCGGGCCAGAGACAGCCTATTTACACTGAGCCTGGAGTTTAGTTTCTCTGCTGGGAAGTGAAAAGGCAATTCTATTCTTGGCCAAGTCGCTGGATGGCTTGCTGGCCTCATCTGGGTCCTCCGTTAAGCTTGTTGGGGATGGAGGGCACCCCTGGAGGGAAATCGCTTCCTGGGGGTGCGCTGTGGGGGGTGAGCCGGGGCACGAGGCTGTTTGGAAGGACCTGGTCGGCACGTTTCGCTCGGAGTCCTGAGTGAAGGGCCATAAACACGGAAGGGGAACTCTGAGTCCCTGGGTCCCGGGGCCCTTATTTTTCCTGCATCTCCCGGCTGGCTAGTTTAGGAGAAAGGAACATGGGGAAAGCATTGCCCTGAAGGGAGGCATTTGTCTTCGGTGCAAGACAGGTGTGTGTTACGGTCACAGGATTCCTTTGCAGAGAAAGGAGCCCACAGAAGGGGCCACGGCCAGAGGTGGCAGAGGTGCGTGGGGGGTTGACTTCTTGGAAAAGAGCACGCAGTCTGTTTCTGGGACCCTGACTTGTGCTTCTGTCATGGCCCTTTCATCCCCCTGCTGAGAATCCAGTCTGAGAAGGTCATCATCAGTGTGGACAAAGGTTCATGTACCTACACGTTCACCGCAGCACGATTTAGAAGAGCACAAGGCGAGGAAGCAACTGTAGGTAGATTAAAGCTGGTTCATGTGAAGGAGTTCTAATGATCTGTCCGTGTGTTTCTAAGGAGAGGGAGGGAGCGCTTTACGGGTTGTAAAGTGTGTTTACTGTTGCGTAAAACGAAGGAGAGAAATACAACGGAACGTAAGTGGAAGTTAACGTAGACGATGGGTGTTGTGATTTTTAAATTCTCTCCTATCTTCATGGAATATATTTTAAATTTCTCCTAGGGGTGTATATAACTTTTTATTCTTAGGGACAGTTACTCAGGGAAAAAACAGAAATTCAACTTCCTACCCCTTTAGCGGTCTCTGCTGTTCTCCGGGCCTCAGTTTCCCTGACATAACAGGGGACTCTGGGCCTCTCTTGCTCTCGTTGGCCGGGCACACAAGCCCCGAACAGAGATGGATGACCCTTGGGGCAGCTTTGGCCGCCTGCCCATGGTCGCCGTGTCCTGGGTCTGACGGGTCATCTAATTTTAGTGCCTGATGGGGCAGCTGCCTAAGTGTGGCCCCAGTCGCCGGGCAGACGGTCAGGGTGGCGTCCGCGGCGTTGCCAGCATCTCTGCCAGGCTGAGGTCAGAGCACAGCTTGAGACACAGGCTGGCTAAGTCACAGAGCCTCAAGGACATTCTCCAGTGTCCATGACACAGAACGTCACAACCCGCGTTTGGGAAGAAATCCCTGAGCCAGGATCCCCGGACTGACTGGAAGGGGAGGCAGCCCTTCCGAGGGGTGAGGAAGAAGAAAGGTGCTGGCCCTAAGTACCGGAAGGTCAGTCCTCTGGAATTCCAGAAGCCAGTCTGCCTGTGTGTGTCTAGAACTAGCCTCTCAGCCCAGCTCTGTCGCCAGCTGGGGACTTGCATGGAAACATGAACATTTCTGGAAAGGTCTTGACTTCTGATAACAGGCAGCCGTGGGCACCGTGTCCTTAAGGAGAAGAGCTGGGAGTGTGGGGTCTTTGGGGATGTGACCTTGAGAATGTGTTCTACAACGAAGAAAGTTCAAGGGCAAATGGGGAGCGGGGCTCATTTGGTGGAGGGAAGACAGGCCGCCACAGCCTTCTCGGGTCTGCTGTCCCTAGTCCTATGTCACCTGCAAGTGGAGCCATCTTTCTGAACTTAGCTCTTAATCGTCACTTGTCCTCTGACTTGGCCCCACAGAGCCCGTCAATAAAGCCTATCAATAAAGCCAAGAACCCTTAGTGTGGCATTCTTTCCCTAACTTGGCCTCAACCCATTGCCTGCTTTTATGCCTACAAACTTGCTGTTCTAGCTAAACTATGTTCTGTCCCTTCTCTGTCCCTGAACTCCTATTCAACCCTCAAAACCCAAATGTCTTCTGGTCTGATATACCTCTGCCAGCATGACCTTCCAGGTCCCTCGTTCCCCACTGTCGATGATGTCTTGTATCGCATATTCTCAGAGTGTTGTGTCTCCTTTTCCTACTGGGCCTTGGTGACGTTCCTCTGTGTTCCTGGCATGAGGCACCATTCTCTGTAAATAGCTGCTGGATGTTGTCATGTGAAGCAGAGCCATTAGTGAATGCCAACAAAGCAAGTGGGAGGATGTAGTCCCCGGAGTTGTACGGGCACGGGATGGTGATAGCAGATTGTGTCAGCCTGCACTTAGCAAGCACATACCCTGAGTGGGGCACCGGACTGACTGCTCTCCATGTAGGAGCCCATGGCATCCAACCACAACCCACGACACCGGTGTGGTCAGCTTCTCACGTTACCGATGAGGAAACTAGGACAGTTTCCTGTATGGGATCTGAACCCATCCAGGTAGGCTCTTAAGCTCAGACACTATTGCTTCTTCCTGACCAGGTATCACGGTGACGCTTGTCCCCTGGGAAGTGAAGGGCAGCCGCATCTTGGCTGGGTCCTAGTGCTGATGCCTGTGGGCAGCCTTGCATGCAGGCATGGTTTGTGGGGGACACCCTCGGAAGGTGGGGGGCTTTCCTGAACCTGTCTCAGCGAGCTATCTGGACGCGTCTCGGAGTCTCTTTCCCCACCCTCGCTGTCTGCCATGTGGGGCCCAGCGGTACCTGTCCTTTGTCTCTCCTTCAGGAGGCACATTCATTTCATACACGTGGAGGAAGCTTCTAGTACCTGTTAGTCCCGTGTCTGGCCTTGGGGCCTTCGCTGCCCCAGTGCCACATGCCCAAGTCAGCCGGCGAGGTTTTCCAGTGTGATCCAGTGTTGTCGCCCGGGCACACGTTCCAGGCGGTGCCCACCCCTGCTGGCATTTACCTTGGGCCTTGGGCTAGCCTGGGCGTTTCTGGGGACCCCGTGCCTTCCTCGCCGTCCATCAGATTAGGGCTCTGTTTGCGTAATGTCTGGACAGACTGAGCAGGAGCCTGCACTTCTGGCTTAGTGACATACGCGGCCTTAAATCTCGGCAGAACAGGTTTTAATACTGTGGTGGAGGGCCCGGCTGGTGACAGCGGCTCCCTAATGAATTCACCTGTGCATTTGGGAGCCCGTCGGTGAGAGGAGGGACCTGTTTTGCCTTGAGACCGGTGGCGAGCTTCTCTGTGCTCAGTTTTCGGTACCCGCTCCCCTGCTTGAGCCAGAGTGGAGGTGCCTTGGATGAAGGACTTGGGGGAGGCCATGGACTTGGCATAAGGTCCTGGGGCCATCCAAAAAATGTCCTTCAGACAGAGTGGTTTAAAACAATAGAAATCCACTCTCCCCTTTCAGGAGGCCGGAAGCCTGAACTCAGGGTTTCACCAGGGATGGCTCATTTTAGAGGCTCAGAGGGAGACTCTTTCCCATTTCCCTCTTTCTCGTAGCTTCTGGGGATCCTTGGCCTTCCTTGGCCGGTAGATGCCTCGTGCCGTTCCCTGATGCCACCTTCCCCTGGCCTTCTCTTTCTGCAGCTGTATCTGAATGTCCTTCTTCTTTTAAGGCCCCCGGTTCCATCGACTCAAGGACCCGCCCTACTCCAGTTTAACCTCCTCTTAGCTAATGATGTCTGCAATGACCCTAATTTCCAAAGGAGGAAACTCCTGAGCTACCGGGGAGTTAGGGCTTCCGTGGGTCTTTCTGGGGGACACAATTCCATTTATCCCAGTGTCCCTGAGGGAAATACTTGGGGACTGCTTCATGGACCCGCCAGACTTAAGCCCCATGGCCCCTGTCTTCTCAGCGGTGCCCAGACGAGCTGAGCTGCCTGAGAAGGCTGCTTCGGTCCTGGGGAGGCAGGTGTTGGTCTGGGGAGTCCACCTGGAAGGGATTCCTGCAGGGCCTGGAAGGCCTTGGGAGAGACAAGATGATCAAAGATGACAGAGGGGGTGGGGAGCCTTTCCTCTTAGAAATGCAAATGGATCCGTGGAGGAAGGGGATGAAAGCAGTTTTTAAAAAGACATTAATCTCCTCACTCATTTCCTTCTGATGGCTGGAGATGAGTGACAAAGCCTCGTAATTGAAGATGGTGGGGCCGATAATTCATCAGCGGTAGCCCGGGGAGGGATGTCTTAGGCTGTGAATCACCGTGCACTACACAGATCCGAGTGTCTCCCTGATGGTATCTCCCGGCTCGCGGAGCCTCTTGCTGGCGCACGACGACGCACATGCGTGTGAAGGCTTGAGCGGAGCTGGCTGTCAGGCTGCCCGGATGCAGTTTCCTGGCCCAGGGAAATTTTCTGGGGAGCAGCTGCTGCAGCGCGCAGGAGATAAGTGCCTACTGTGTGCAGGCAGCCTGCGGGGGCTGGGGAGAGAGTGCCCGGTGCATGTTTGGTGATGGTGTCTGTGGGTGGGGCAGAGGAAGGCTCAGGGTAGGAGCCTCAGTGCTTAGACCCAACCCATGCGAGGCCCCCCAGTGCTTTCCTCATCCCGTCTCCCAGTGGCCCAGAAGGCACAACCAACTCGGAGCCCGTGGGGGCCCCCCCCTCTGCCCAGGACGGTGTTGGGTCAGTGTGAGTACTCAGGGGCAACGCGTAAATGCCCTCAGCCCTCCGCTTGGGCAAGTACATTTGGATCCCTTGCCCTCGGCCAGACCATGGGCTGCAAGATGATGCTTCAAGGACTGGGAGGCAGCAGCAGGCAGGGACGAAGCTGGGGGAGACTTAGAGACAGGGGAGCCTCCCCTCCACCCGTCCCCCCTTTCCATCGTCTCTGATGGCCGACACCTGGTGCTGAGGCTAGCACCTCGGACAGGTCCAACCCTGAGCCTGGCAGGGTCTGAGGAGTGGAGAGGACTCAGCGCCCTCCCCCCTGCCTCCTTCCCTGGACAGCTTCCCAGGTGGGCACTGAGAGGCTCCCCAGGAGGGCAGCTCTTGGATGTGTGCAAGGGAGAGCGTGCTGAGAGGTTGGGGAGGAGATTTGGGGCCACTCTGTGTGTGTGTGTGTGTGTGTGTGTGTGTGTGTGTGTGTAGGAAGGGAGGGAGTATTCAGTAATTCGTTAACTCGTTCATCCAATTATTCGTAATTATTCATTCACAAGTGCCTATCACTGTGTTTGTTTCTGGGGTTCCAAGGTGGGATCAAAACTGACACGGTCTCCACTCACATGGAACCCACAGCCCGTAGAGGGGGACAGAGGTGACTCCGGCGGTCACACCCGTAGACACAGATATTCTGATGCCGGGGGTGAGGAGGGTGGGGACCACTCTGCTGAGTTTTGGTGCCGATTGGTGACTTTGCACTTCGTGCCTGAATAGTCACACTTCTTATTTATCTGAAGGTCCCTTTGTGGAAGGGATTTCTGGTGTCTATGACCGCAGAGCAGCTGATGGGGGGGGGTTCCAGATCTCTGTTCACTTGCCTTCCAGACTGCCTGCCCCAGCCCCCAGGGGCCTCGGCATCCCGGGGAATGCTGCCCTGGGCACTGGGGGGCTGGACAGAATACAGCGGGGCAGCGAGAGGTTGGGAGTGCCAACCTCTCGTAGCAGCAAGGTGCCGTGCCAGGGGGTCTGAGCCCGACTGTGGCCGGGAGGACAGGCTGGGTGGTGCAGACCCCTGCAGGTGAGGCGGCCAGGTATGAGGGTCTGAGCTGGCTGATGAGAGAACGTTCTTCCAGGGGCCCCTGGCTGCCTGTGGGCTCGGACGGCTCTAAGCCCAGACTCTGGCCCTTCCTCAGAGAGCAGGCCGCCTCAGGCACAGAACCGAGCTCCTTAAGTGGCCCCCCAGGGGAGGCCCTTCTGTCTGGATCCCAAGGAGGCGGACGGCCAGAGCGGCCGATGGCTCTGTATTAGTTTTCTCCCGCTGCTGTAACAGATTACAACAGACTTAGGGGCTTAAAAGGCCACACATTTGTCATTTTACAGCTCTGTGAGTCAGAAGCTGACAGGGTCTCACTGGGTTAACATCAAGGTGTCGGCAGGGCGACGTGCCATCTGGAGGCTCGAGGGGAGAATCTGTTTTCTCGTCCTGTCCAGCTTGTAGAGGCCGCCTGCGTTTCTTGGCTGGCGGCCCCTTCCTCGGTCTTCAAAGCCAGCGACGTTGCATTTCTCTGGCTCTGCTTGCACGGATGCTTGTCTCTGACCACAGCTGGGAAATGTTCCCTGCTTTTAAGGACTCATAGGATTAGATTGGGCCCACCCAGGCAATCCGGGATCATCTCCCCATTTCTGGACGCTTCAACTTAATCATGCCTGCAGAAGCCCCCTTTCGTTATGTAAACCATGTGATGGCAGGTTCTGGGGATTAGGATGTGGGCATTTTGCAGGGGGCTGTAGATGCCCCCCGCCCCCCAAGGCTCAAGGATTTCCACAGCCAGAAATAAGAAAGCATAGGACTTGTCTTTGGCTTCTAGGGTGGGAGGTCCCCCCTATCAGACCTACAACCGTGGAAACCCCTCAACTGGAAGTGGGTGTGGGGGACCCCTCCTTGGAAGGCAGCCTTACCTTACCTCACCTGCCTCTTCCACGCCTGCACCCCGTTACCTGCAGTTCCCCAAATCTGCCAGGTTTTCCTTGTTTCCACGCTTTGCACATGTTTGCTCTGCCTGCAACCCCCTCCTCCTTCCAGCTTACTCTTGCCCCAGACTGGTGGAAACTGCTTGCCCCTGGCTAACTTCCCCTCCCCACCGCTGAAAGCGTTGCCCTGCCTCCTTCTTGCCTCTGCTGCTGGCCAGGTCGGGCAGCTCTCACGCCTCCGGTGTGAGTTGTCAAGGCCCCCGCTTGTGTTCTCTCCTTCCTGTGAGTTTCTGAAGGTGGAGCAGGACCCTTCCATCTCTGAGGCCTGTCTGGCCCCCACCCTGAGCCTGGGACCGATGGGCTTTGGGAAATAAATGAATAAATGAATGAATCAGCTGAGGGAGTAGAGGGCCTGGAATGAGATGGGGGTGGCCGGGTCCCCCCAGCTGTTCAGGATGGGGGCCATGGCTGGGTCACGTGTGTGTATGCGTAGGTGGGGCTGCAGGAGAGATGGGGCTGGGGGAGGAGTCCCTGGGGGGGCCTCAGTCCCAGTGGTCTCAGTCACATGGTAGGGATGCCGAGGGGCTTCGGGCAACTTGGACGTGGCCTCACCCTCAAGGGTCAGGTGCAGACACCCTGACTGTGAGGACTGCCCATTCTTGGCTTGTTCTACACCCAAGGTGGGTTTTCTTCGGGCTTTCGCTGCAGCGTGTCTGACCTTGGGGCTGGATGCGTGTGAGGAGGGAGCTGAAATGATGCAGGCCCTTCATTCGCAGGGGACAGTGGCTTCTGAGCTCCTGGGCTGGGGGCCCCTTTCTGCGATGGGGAAAAGGCACAGGCTTCACAGTCCATCTTGCCTTGTCCTACCCCTGGCTGCTGACGGGCTCCCGCTGGCCTCTGGACACCACCTTCTCCAGGAAGGCCCTCGGGGCGGGCGATGACCTTCTCTGTGGGTCTGCGCACAAGGAGGCATTGCTGTGGGGTGATGGAGGCTCCTCGAATGCAGACGATGGGCTGGGGGAGCACCTCCCCGCCCCGGTCTGAGGGACCCTCCTAGCTGCGCTGTGCGGAGCCCCAAGGGAGCCTGAGTCTTCGGAAAAACCGGTAACACGGAGCCTGTCTTTACTTAAAATCTTGGTATTTTATTTGTCGTGGACTTTGCCTTGATTTTGATTTTAAAAAATATTGCACGGAAATATTTCTAATATATTTTTTTAAGATTTTATTTATTTATTTGACAGAGAGAGATCACAAGTAGGCAGAGAGGCAGGCAGAGAGAGAGGGGGAAGCAGGCTCCCCGCTGAGCTCTCCTCTCGAGCAGAGAGCCTGATGCAGGGCTCGATCCCAGGACCCTGAGATCATGACCTGAGCTGAAGGCAGAGGCTTGAACCCACTGAGCTACCCAGCTGCCCCAAATATTTCTAATCTTGATGACTGGGTTTTTTGGGTGTGTCCTTACGCGTGTGTTCCTTACATTTTCTGCCTTGCTCGCCTCCCTCTGGTCCCCGTCCTACTTCCAGGAGAAGACCCCGGGATTCTTTGTACCCATAGGAACTCACTCTGGCATCCAGCCCTCTCGCCTGAGGAAGGAGAAGGGCAGCATTCGTTGGGTGCCCAGGACAGGAGGGGCTGGTGACAGGGCCGCCTTGGTCTCTCTTAGGAGCTGCCACGGCCACCGGCAAGCCTGAGAGTGGGCTGAGCTGAGGAGACCCCCCATGGGAGGGGCTGTTCCAGGCACTGAGAGAATCCTCCCGCACCTCCTGGGATTGGAGGCCCAGGGGCATGCGCTTCCAAGGCTGAAGGCAGGAGAGGGGGCTCTCGGAGGCTGGGACCGAGCAGCCAGCCCCGGCAGCTGCGGGGGTATCTCGGTCTCAGAGGAGCCGGGCTGTGTTGGCCAACTGACGGCAAGCTGTGTTGGCCGGGCCTGGGGGCTCCCAGGCCTGATGATCCCCACACTGTTGGCTCTCAGCAAATAATAAATAATAATATCTCCAGCATGTTCTCGGAGCCAGAGAAGGGAGAGAACTCAGAAAACATGTGTAGTGCCTCGTGGCGGGAGCCAGGAAGCTGAAATGTGTTCAGCGCCTCTCTTGGGGTGGGGCCTGGGGGGTGGGGGAAGCCATCTCTCCCCCCCACAGCTTGGCATGGGAGAGGACGAGCACGCCGCTGGGGCCTGCACTGGGGATCGGGGCCCAGGCAGGCTTGTCTGGGGTTGCCCTCAAGGGTCTTGTTTTTTTTTTTTAAAGTTCAGACTACCCTCAGATGTCTTCTAACCCAACCACGAGGCTAGGTTAAAGTAGAGTGGCTGCAGGGCCCCGGGCACAGGGCTGGTAAAGGCCAGTGCTGCTGGCGCTGGAGCTCCGTCGGCCGGGGCTCTGGTCCTCAGCATGAGGCTGAGTTTGGTCCTGCGTGGGGAAGCCGTGGGGGGCAGGACGGGCTGGGTGGCCGGCACCAGCCCTGGGTCTGGGGAAGGATTCTGCAGACCCCCCGTGTGTGGCAAGTTGCCCCCAGTGTGCTAACACCTGTTACTGTTTGATGACTGACTCTGGGACCTGGGAGCTTTCACGGAGCAGAGGATGGACATTATGCCCTTGGTGCGGAAGCCCACTGGGGACTCATGGGCGAACCCCCCTCGGCCGCCCCCGAATGTGGGGCTTAGTGCTGATGTCTTGGGTTGTGGCCCCCTGGGAGGTGGGAGTGCTGACCAGGGTGGGGACGGCGGGGCACCCTGCCCCCCGGCCACTGTCCCTCATGACCCCATGTCTCCCTGGCGTGCCCACTCATGAGCTGGGGCCGGGCTGGAGGCCCACTGCAGGCCCCCCTGCAGGAGCGTGGGGAGGTGGCCTGCTGCTCTCTGTGTAGCGAGGCCCAGTCTCCCCACCGCGCCGGCCCCGGCCCCCGGGGGGTGGGCCCCTCGCCGCAGCTCTGAGTCTGCCCTTGTGGCTGCAGCTGGCCTCCCAGCCTCCTTCCTCCCAGAGCCTTTGTGGTTCCCCTTCTCCCACTTTTCTCCCACATAGGCCACTGTCCCAGTTAGCCTGAACTGCCTGCCTTCTGCCCTGAGGTGGGGGCCCTCCTGGGTGGGCCAGCGAGGCCTCTTCGCCGTCCCCTTGGCCTGGCTCAGCGTGGAGCCGCAGGGGATGGGCCACTTGTCAGATGTTGTCATTTAATTTTCCTCGCTCCGACTCTGCTTGTTCCAACACCCTGCAATGACACGGGTGTTAACCGAGCACCGGGGACTATAATTACCCGGGTTGAGAGACAAGAATCTCCTGGTGGCGGAGCAGCTGCCGGCAGGAGCCCCGCCCGGTCTGTCCCCAGAGGGGAGCGGCTCCGGTCTGACTCGTGTCTGAAGAGCCGCGGGGTTCACGCCCCTCACCTTCACGTCTCTCTGACGGTGGCCCCACGGGACTTCTCCCCGCGGAGGGGCCCGCGTGCCTCTGTCGGTGCGTGGCCGCTATTGAGCTGGACTGTGGCCGGGCGTCGCCGTGAGGCTCTGGGCAGGACAGGCACCCTGGGTGGTCTTGCTGGCTCCCCGGGGCTGCCGGGCTGGGAAGGGGCAGCTCGTGACCGCAGGGGTGCCGCAGAGGCCTGGGCGGGCCCCAGCCAGGGAGCGGGGCTTTTCTTAGGATGAAGGCAGTGTTCGTGACTCAGTTCCTGAATCCTGTCCGTGGACAGACAGACTAGACTCAGCAGCAGGGATTCTGGCTAGAGTGGGAGTTGGCTTGTCCCATGCGATGACTGTGTGAGAAATGGTCCATGAAGGCCACCTCCAAATGCACTAATGGACGTTTAGTGTCTTGGTTGGGTGAGGGGGCAGCATGTCCTCTTGGGGGTGGGTGTCTCATTGAAAGAGGCGTGGGCGGCCTGGAACCATGAGGATGCTTACGGAGCTGGGAATGGCCTGGGAAGGGATGCTTCCCTCTGCCCCAGCGTGGGAAGGGTGTGTGTGACGAGGAGTCTGGATAGTCACGGCTGCTGATACTCAGAGGACCCAGAAAGGACACGATTGGGTTGGCGGGGGCTGCGTCCCCAGTGTGGTCAGGGTCCCTGGGGGGCAGAAGTGGGGTAGTTGCTGTTGACACGTGGAGAGGACAGTTCTCTCCTGCGGAGGGGCTCAGGCTAGGTCTGTGTGGCTGGGTACGGGATCTCCAGCCCTGAGGCTACTCTTGGCTCTGCCACTAATGGGTAGCCCCCTCTGGGCGGGTCCCTTCTCTTCACTGTGCCTCTGGTCTTACTTACTGCCCAGGACAGATTGTGAGGCCTGGCTTCCTTCCGATTTTGTTGTGTGGGTGGCATAAGAGAGACATGAGGCGTGGGGTGCTGATAGGGACTTTGGGAACTGTCTGTGGGCATGGGGTGCTGTGGGGCCCATGGAGGTCAGTAAGTGGATGGAACACTTTCTCATAGGACTTCAGGCTCCCCAGTGAGACTTTGGGACCCCCTGGCTTTGGGGATGTGATGTCCCAGTGCGAGTTCCATCTGTGCTGGGCTAATGCTGGGATCTAGAACTCTGAAAGCCCTCTGAGGCTGGAGGGCTAGGGGAGGGGCAAGCCCTCATCAGTCTTCTCCCGGCCGAGCTCCCATGAGCACTGGTGTGGACCATGCACACAGTAGGCTCTTTCTTGGTCGGGACATCCAGTGGGCTCTGCTAATGGCCCAGCCCTGGCTGCTGATGGGTGAGCCTAATTTGTGGGAGCCAAAGATGGGCTCATCCGGGGTCCCTCTGGCCTTCTGGGCTTGCTCTGGGCCAAGGGGATGAGGTCTGGGGTGGGGGAAGGAGAAACTGGAGCTCATAGGGAGCATCAAAGGGCTGGTGCGAGGTTTATTGGGACCTTTACTACCCTAGTTTTCATTATTTACACCCTGTTGATTCTAGGAGCTCCCGTTAAACGTGTAATAAATATAAAAATATTTTACAGGCCAGTGAAAATTCCACAGCAAAAATAACTCTATAAAGAGGGATTTCACCCCGCTCTGCCCGCTGCCGAGTTCTGTGTGGCATTGCTCTGAGCCTGTTGGCTGGCAGCGGGGCAACGAGGTGGCTGGGTTCCCGGGTCATGGGGGGCGTGGGCCGGGTGTTTAATTAGCCCCTTTACCAGCCTGTGAATGAAGTGGCTGCTCCCAGGCCAGGCCTGCCAGCTCTCACAGGTGGTGGTGGGTGAGAGCCGCCCAAGTGCAGCCGGTGGAGGGCTGGGCTGTGGAAGCAGGGGGAGCCCGGAAGGTGGGGAAAGGGAGGAAGAGAGCCGCTTAAAGCTGCCCTCCTGGCGCTGCCCCGCCCTCCTGGACAGCTTGAGGTGCGGCCCTGGGGTGGGGAGGGTGGGGGGCAGAAAGGGTGGGGCTGAGGAGACAAGGTAGAGCATGGGCTCTGTGTCCTCACTGCCTGGTTCCAATCCCACCTCTACCACATAGGAGCTGTGTGACCTTGGACAGATGACTTAACCTCTCTGTGCCTCGGTTTCCTCCTTTGTAAAATCCCGTCTTACATGATCATTGTGAAGCAGGTGCCTGACCCATAGGAACGACTCAGTAACGATTATCTTGTGTTCCATAATTTGTTATTATTTTTAAAAAGAAGCAAGGCATTCACAGTTCCAGGCTTGTCAAACTAGCTGTAGGGTGAAGGGACTCCTGCCACTTCTGTGAGACCTGGACTCTCCAATTCAGGAGCCATTAGCCACGTGATGGCTGTTGAGTGCCGGAAACGTAGCTGGTCCAAACCGAGATGTGGCCGTGAGACATACACAGGATCTCAGAAGCTTTGTATGAAAAAAAAAAAAGGCTCTAAAATATCTCATTAATAACTTTTTTTAAAGATTTTTTACTTTTTTATTTGAGAGAGAGAGAGAGCAAGAGAGCAAGCACGAGTGGGGGCTGGGGTGGGGCAGGAGAAGAGCAGAGGGACGGGGAGAGGCATGTTCCCTGATGAGCAGCAAGCCTGACACACAGCTAGGTCCTGGCATTCCGGGATCAGACGCCTAACTGACTGAGCCCCCCGGGTGGCCCTCATTAATAACTTTTTAATATTGATTACATGTTGAAACGATAGTCTCTATTATTTAAGGTTAAATAAAATTATTGTTATATTTAATTTCGTGTTCCCTTTTACTCCCCCCCCCCTTTTTCTTTTAACGTGGCTATTAGGAAATTTAAAGTTAAGTACGTGGCTCTCATTGATGCCCCGTGTGACAGATCAGCCGGAGAGCGCCTCCCTCCTCTGGGAAGGACAGGCCAGAAGCCCTTGGACTCTCCTGTCGTAGCCGGTCCACCTGCCTGTGTTACAGGAAGGGAGACCCAAGCATGAGAGGGCAGTGGCCTCGCTGAAATCTCAGTTGTTGGTGACGAATCTGTGTCTCAACTGCAGACACTTGCCTCCTTGGATACGAGAGACGTGGCGACAGTTGACATTCCTTCCTCCCTCTTTTGGTTGTAGAGAAGATCCGATCCCGGAAGTTAACGACAAGCGTGTGCTTGCAGGTTTGTTAAATGAGGTCCGCAGCTGCTAGTGACTTCAGGACCGGTTAGGGACACGTAGCTTCCGGGTGGGTACAGCAGGTGGCTCATCTGGCCTGATGGAGCAGACCGATGCTGCGTCTTGGAAGTGAGGTGAGAAGGGACCCCCACCTCCATGCTGTGTGACTTGCAGTAAGTCACTTGACCTCTCTGAGCCTTGTCTTCCTTCTCTGTAAAAGGAGGAAAATAAAACTACCTGCCTCCCAAGGCTAGTTAAATGCAATGCTGTGTCCCCACACATAGGGGGCACCAAAAAAATAAATAATCGCGGCACAGTGACGATGCCGATGAGCTGAGAGGGTTGGTGAGGACCGCCAAGCATGGGCATACTCCACTTTTCGAAAGTAGTCTTCAGGTTGAAGACAGATTAGAATTTTCCTTGAACTCATTTTGGAGGTGTGTCTCATGTTTGCTCTTCTCCCACCGGGTGGAGGGTGCACACAGTCCAGAGTCACCCTCGGGTAGCTGGCCGGGGGGCCTGAGGGTTGCCTCTGAGCGCGACTGTGGCCTTGCTGTGCCTCCTGGCGCCTGCTGGGCGTTGGCTGTGGGTACCCTGGGAGGTGCTCGCTCTCCTCGCTTCTCCAGTTTCTCTGCGGCGCTCCTGAGCCCGTTCTGTACTGCCCGAAGAGGGCGGGCGGGCTTTGGAAACGCCCCCTGGTCAGGACTGGACAGTCCTCCGGCTCCCACACTGCCGGGGGGGGGGGGGCCTCCGTTGGCCCCCAGGCCAGCGGTGCCTAGCAGAGCAGCATGAGGGCTGCTGTCCCCGGAGCTCTGCCCTCCCTATGCGTGGCCAGGCCACCCACCATCTCTACTCCCCCAGTGCTCTTTCCTAATTGGGAAGCCAGTGATGGAAGGGATATTGCTGTAGGAGCTTTCTTAAATCTGCTCCAAATCTATAGAAGTTGTTCCCAAATTTGGTGCTTCATCTTAGCCACAGGCTGGAGACACGTATATGAGAATCAGAGCCCTAGTAATGAAAAGGGGCCCCAGGGTGAGAGCTACATGTGTGTTTTGAGCAGTGTGAGACACACTCCACGGTAATGCCTCCTCCTTTCCCTCCTTTGAAGTGGGGTTAAAGCAGGGACCATTTCACAGATGGGGACACTGAGGCCCCGAGGCAGTTACTTTATTGCTCTTGTTACAATGGCTGGAATGCCCCGCTGCCCTACCCTCCAGGGGGCGGAGCGAATTTGGTGGTTCTGGTGCTCTCTTAGCTCTCGGAGTGGCCAGGACCACAGGCGAGGGGTCGCCAGCCCAGAGCTCCCCTCCCTGCGGGGCTGTCTGCCGGAAGGGCCAGCTCTGGGGACCCTGGTTTCTGGGGCAATGAGAAGGGCTGGTTTCGTGGCTCTGGCGAGTCTCTGCCCCAAGCATGAGCCCACCACAGCAGCCTGAGGGGGTCTGACGGGAGGCGCCACCCGGCCCGACCACAGTGACAGACAGCACAGATGGAATGCTGGGAGCTCAGCAGGGCTGGGAATGTGGAGAGCATCTCCAGGCTGCTGAGTCGGCATGCACATCAAAGGCGGCGTGGACGAGGGCCTCAAGCAGGGCTTAGGGGCGGAGGGGTGTAGCCCCCTCAGTGTGGGGGTTCTCTGTGCTTCAGGGGCCCAGTTGCCGGTCCAGGGGCCCCTGGCTCAAATCTGCGGTCCAGGCTCCGTTGCCGTCTATCCTTTAGGCTGGGGGGTGGCAGGCCTACCACGTTCGTGGGTGAGGCGGGGCAGGACACAGGTCTGGTGCTGTGTCTTCCTGCCCTCCTGGCCCTTGCTTCTTTATGGTGGGGCAGGGGCAAGGCCAGGAGACTCTTCCCTTTGGCAGGCCACTCCTTGACTGGTCTGGCCTGCTTTGCTCCCCCCCTACTAACGCATACTGGAACCCCCGTCTCAGTTTGAGAGATTATGCTTCTCTTGCTGGTTTCAGTCTCAGCCCTGAGTCCCCAGCCGGGCCAGCTCCTGGGCGGGTGGCATCCCTGTCTTTCCCCCTAGGCACATGGGCTGGGATTGAGTGCCATTCTAGAGCACTGGGGTGACATCTCCCAAACTGGATCCTCCGTCCACAGTGACAGAAGCCTTTGGCTGCCCCTGCACCCCGGGGCACACACCCCAGCAGGGGGCTTCCCTGAGGCTCACCATCCGCTGTCTTCAGGACCCTGGCCGTAGCATTTTCCAGATGTGGTTTGGGAGGGCCAAACCCACCCAAGGCAGGGAGCTGGAGGGCAGGGCTGATCAGCTCACCGTGAGAGCCATGCCCGTTAGGTTGCATCCCCACAGGGGCCTACTGACTCTACCTGGGCTCCGCCTCCCCCATCACAGCCAGTGGCTTATTCTGCCCACGGGACTTGGCCTTGGCTGCACAGAGGTTGGCATTGTGAAGTGGACGGCCATCTCTTGGGGTCATGGCCACCAAGTAAGAAGGCTCGAACTGGGGAAGAGGGCTGCAGGTGCTGGGCCATTCAGAGGCCTGGCTTCTGTGCTAGAAGGCCCTCATAGTCTCGAGGTATTATGGAAAGAGACTCAGAATTTCACACAGATTGTGGCTGCTGAGTACCTGTCTGTTTCCCCCTCTTGGGGCCACACTCGGCTCTGACTTCTCTGCTTCTGGGACACGGACTCGGCTTCCTTGGCCTGTGGCAGGCAGTGCTTAATCTCTCCTTTGTGTCATCACAGGCTGGGGTGAGAGTTCAGGGGAGAGGAGAGCACCCAGGCTATGTAATTAAGTAGCACACTTGGCACAGAAACCTGACTTTAATGCATGTATCCCATTTGTTGGCTTTGCTAAGCCATTGTCCCCAGCCCGAGCCCGTGGCCTAATTACAGGTGTGGGCTCTGGGGCGGTCCAGTGGCCCAGCTGGCTGTGCTGAGTTGTGCCTGCTCGTGGCCCCCGTGGTGGCTCTGCTGCGGACCGGGCAGGCCCGAGGTCCGGGGACTGCCCTGCAGAGGGGCCTGGCAGCCCAGTGCAAGGGGCCCCGCGCTGGGGGAGCGGTCGGAATTCTCCCATGTGCTGCTGGCTGGCCTGGCCTTGCGGGAGGGCCGCAGCGGCCATGGAGGAGAGGGAAGGATAGAGCACGGGCGGAGCTCCTGCTGGGGCTCTCCTGGGGACGCGAGGAAGGGCATTCTGGAGATGTGGGCTCTCTGGTGACCGCGGCGTGGTTCCCAGAAGTGGCTGAGGAGCTCTAGCTGTCTGACACATCTGATGAACTTCTCTGTTTGGGGCTTTGTGTCCCCGTCGTAGGGCTGTGGAGGGGCCTCTGGTCCTCCCTGGAGACAGATGCTCCACAGCGAATCACAGAGGAGGAACCCACCTAGCCCTTGTCATGGTGAATCACAGGAGTCGATGTGGACCCCAGCTGTCCAGATGGGCACTGTGGAACTGTCTACACTCGCATCCCAGGCAGCTGGGGAACCAGGAGCACACACTGAGTGCCAGGAGGAGCTCCCCTCGCTCCCAGATTTGGTTGGGGATGAATATGTTCATTGTGACTTGTAGTAGTTCTCCATCCCCTACTGTGACTTGCTTTCAATTATAGAATAGATTTGACGGTCGGCTGGCCTAGTGCGCAAGTCTGTGACAGAGAAGTGCCCCTAAAAATTTGAATTTTTTTTTTCCTCCCAGAACTTTGTCTCCCTCCCCCCAGCAACCCCCCAGGTTGTTTCCGTTAGGCCTCACGTACTCCTGGAGTCGAAGAAATGCTACTTGGGAGACCACTGACAGTTCCTCTGATGACCTTGTCCCCGCCTCCCCCTTGCCCCCCCAAAAGTACTGGGATAATAACAGCTGATGTGACTGAGCCAGATGGTGCTAAGATCTCCCGGACCCTTGATATTCATTATTTTACTCCTCAGACAAACTCTCAGGCTGTGGGCTATTAGGAGACCTCTTTGTGGGTGAGGAGGCCGAGGCACAGAGATGGTGAGTGACTCCCTCAGACCACACAGCGGGGAGGTGATGGTCTGGGATCGGGAGCTGGGCTGTCAGCTGTCACTCTCTGCAAGGAAGGGCTGACCAGCATCCTCCCCGGGTTCTCCGGGTTGTCTGAGCTTCACAGGCAGTGGCTTAGGGCCAGACTCTGGCCATGTCTGCTCAGAGGGCTTTGGTGGCCCCACCGTTGAAGGCCCAAGTGGACCCCTGCTTGGTCTCTATCACCTACCTCGTGATCCGCCTGACGACCAGGTCCAGCTCTCCCGATCCCACCTCTGGCTCCCTGCCTCTTGGAAAATCACGCACAGTCGCACAAGCCACCTAGTCTGAGAAAGGCTTCAGAGCAGAAACTAACACTGTTTTAAAAATATGAACTCCAGCCCCCCGCGGAGCCAGTGCAGGTGGACCTGCAGCTTGGGGCAGATGTGCCTGTGCAGGGGGTAGCCGGCACCTCATGCCAGGTCACATGTCGACAGGGTACCTGTGTGTCAGAGAGAAGCCATCACGGGCACCGAGTAGGCCTCACCGGGGAGCCCCGGGAGCTCTGGGCCCACATCCATGGATGCCTCGCCAGGGGCAGGCAAGCACTGCCCAAGTTCCGTGGACTGGGTCGGGACCCTGGGGTCCTGGAGCCAAGCGGAGGGTCTTATTCAGTCCATCTGCTCCCTTGGACCCAGCCCAGAGCCGCCTTGGGCCTCTGTAAACACTTGTTTCTAGATGTTTATTTTGGGGGTTAATGAAAAACAAACTGGATAATTCCTGCACCTGTACAGGGGTCAAGTTCTCAGTGGCCTTGGGTGGGCAGGTCCCCTTCGTCCTCGCCGTGGTCCGCTGAGAACCTCCCCACCCACATACCCCTCACCGGCCCATGCCGCTCCCCTGGTCTCTGCCTTCGCACCTGCTGTTCCCTCTGCCCGGACTGCCCTCCCTTCCCCCTACTCCTTGTGTCTGGCCTGGCTAACACCTGCCTGGCATTTTGGGGCTCGCCTGGGAGCGATGGGAACATAGAATGGGAACATTCTAGGGATGTTCTCTGATCCCCACTAAGTTGGGCAGGGGCCATCCCCTCTGGCTTCCCAGGAACCAGTGATCACTGTGCGAAGCAAGCAATGGGGCCGTTCCATCTCCCATGGTGACAAGGACTGTCTTTTCTTCCCCGCTGGATCACCAGCATGTCAGAGGATCATAATAACGAGTGGCTGTGACAGTAATACCCGGGATCACCAGCTCTGTGCCAAGCTCCGTCGTTGGCATTTGACAGGCATGGACGTCTCACATCAGCTCTGGGAGGCAGGTCTTTCTACTTGGCACATCAGCACGGGCACCGCCGTCTACCTGGTCCATAGTTCCAGAACTAGCGAGGACAGGAGTTGGGGTCCCAACCCAGGCAGCCTGCCGTGGAGACTGCTCTTTTCGTTTTTTTTTGTTTTTTAAAGATTTAACTTATTTGAGAGTGAGAGAGAGAGAGAGAGAGAGAGAGAGAGCATGAGCAGCGGGGAGAGGGAGAAGCAGACTCCCCGTTGAACGGGAGCCCGATACGGGGCTCGATCCCAGGACCTTGGGAACATGACCTGAGCCGAAGGCAGACACGTGATCGACTGAGCCACCCGGGGCTCCCGTGTGGGGACTACTCTTCAGCACTGTGCTGGGCTACCTCCCGTGTGTAGCTTCGGTGGTGTTTGATCAATGTCTTGTCACTCGCAAAATCGTTTTTGTCCTCAGGGAGAAGGGGCATGGCGAAGATTATGTGCTGGCGGTGAGCCGCGGGGTGACCCCAGCCCACACTCTGAGTCCCCTGAGGATGGGGAGGTGGACCACTTTGTCCTTTCGTGTTTCACCGGCTTCTGGCTTGGAGCCTGGGGGCAGAGAAGGTGTTCATCTCTAGCAGGGACATCCCATGAGTCTTCTGTCGCCTGTGAGTTACACTTCCAATCCCAGTCCTGGGGGGGTGGGCCTCTGAAACGAGAGCCCCGGTGAATCGGTATTTGGGTTGATGGCTGCCGGATGACTTTGGCCTGGCAGGCAGGGTTTGGGGGCCCCGGGTCAAGGGAGGACCCACGCTCCTGCTTCTGGCCTTGTGGGGGCTTTCCTTCCACCCGGCCGAGTTCACTCCTGTCCTCACTCTCGTCCGGGAGCAGTGTGGTCTGGGACCACCGCCCCCCTCCCCGCTGGAATCTGGGATGGAGACCCCCACAGAGTCCCCCTGCCCCGCCCCACCCAGCGGGAAAGGAGGTGCCTGTTGGCTTCCCATGCGCTCCTCGTGGGGCTGGAGGCCCCTCCTGCCCGTGGTGAGCAAACACAGACAGCTCGGGGAGAAGGAGTGGCATTGCCTTTTGTGGGGCGCACCTGGCTCAGACCTCTCCCGGGAGGGGAGTGACTCCGCCAGTCCCTCCTCCCTGCATAGCAGCGCGGAGTCGGCTCAGGCCTTCGCACTGGGGCTCTGACAGCCGTGTCAGCTTCTGGCCTCGCTCAGAGGCAAGAGGCACGTCGAACATGAGGTTCAAACCTGTTGCCAAATGCCTTCCTGCCTGTCCGAGTCTTGCTACCCAGGCCCCAGCTGCAAGTCTGCTCTGCTTGCCTTGGCCCCGGGGCCCAGGCCCCAGCTCGTCAGAGGTTTCTTGGTAGCCCCTCAACACAGACTCACCTCCTGAGTCCTGCACCCTCTCCTCCAGAGAAGCCCAGAGCCCTCTTTAAACAGGTGTGGAGAAATGAGCGGCACACTGACCACGGCCAGCTTGCCTGTCCTCATCGTTTGTGTGGAGGTCAGCAGCAAGCCAGAAGAAGGGCAGATCAAAGGTGGTTCTTGCTGGCCCTCGAGCCTCGAATTGAGACATCCCTAATTAGGCTGTTCAGTCAAATCATTTTCGATAATTCTCTTTTGTGCTAATAAGTCACGTCACCTGCTGGAAACTCAAGCTTTGCTCACCTTCGGCTGGTTGCTACAATAATAATTAGAGGCATCTCGTCCTCTCTGTAAACTAGCAGCACAATGACTGTTAAGTAAAAAAGGGAGCTATAATTTATTTTAAGATTCAGGGATTTTGTATGTGCCAGTAGGCAGCAATTATGGAACAAATACCATAATTATAATCACTTTGGAGCAGCGAACGAGGTGGTAACTGGCTGGGATGTGTTTTCTGGTTGGAAAACACATTATGTCAGTTTTGAGCAAACTCTGCTAGCCTTCCTGTCCCTGGATGCTTGGGAGCTGAATCAGAGAATGAATAAAAGCTTGGAAAAGCTCCACCTCCACCTGATTTGCCCAGCGAGCGATGGGGCTGACCCTCTGCAGATGAGCAGGGACGTTCCTTCAAATGTGAGGCAGGCAGACCTGTACCCTGGGGTAAATGATACATTATATGTTATATAAAAAAATAAAAAAAAATAAAAAAAATAAATATTAAAAAAACAAACAAAAAACAAATGTGAGGCAGGTGACGGACTCAGGCTGAGAGACACTCCTCCTTGTGGCGCCCCCCCCCCCCCCCGAGAGGCAGGCGTGATGCCTGTCCCCGTTCCCGCTGAAACGGCCGACTGCTGTCCCCGAGTGTTTAGAGGTGTCCTGATTTGGAGCCTCTGTCGGGATCTGCCAGACCAGGTCCCCTGCCGGTGACCCGCAGGCCCAGGAGAGCATGGCACGTCTTTCTTATCTCTCCTTTGGAACATACCCTGTTCCACAATGAGATCCCACAAAATAACGTCTCTTTATCAGGTGACGTGTTTTTCTAAGACACGGTCTTAACTCTTGGGCACAACTTTCTTGAGGGCACCGCTGAAACATCTCAGGACTTGCTAGATGCTTTGAGACCTCAAAGATTCTTGGTAGGTGGGGTGGTGCTCAAAGTGATCCCACCGCTGGACAGCAAGGGGTTCAGAAATGCTGAACATAGGCTGACAGCCGACCTCTCTGGGGTAACTCAGAGACAGAAGAGAGGACCCCGTGCTGTAATTCAGGGGTCTCTTTTCTCAGCCTAGAACCAGCTTCAGGATCATGGGGCCCTTTTAATAGATACATTGATTGGGGCTACAGTTTACACGTTTGAGACACATGAGACTCTTGACAAAAGTGGGAAGTTAAAAGGACTTTTTTTATTTACTTGACGGAGAGAGATGACAAGTAGGCAGAGAGGGGGGGAAGCAGGCTCCCTGCTGAGCAGAGAGCCCAATGCGGGGCTCGATCTCAGGACCCTGGGATCATGACCTGAGCCAAAGCAGAGGCTTTAACCCACTGAGCCACCCAGGCATCTGGGAAGTTAAGAGGATTTTGCTACCTTGATTGAGAAACGGATCACCAAAAACAAAACCCCATACTAAAAGCCATAATTGGGGTGCCTGGGTAGTTGAGTTAGTTGAGCATCTGACATTGGGTTTTGGCTCAGGTCATGATCTCAGGGTTGTGGGATCGGGCCTTGCTTCGGGCTCCGTGCTCGGTGGGAGTCTGCTGGAGACTCTCTGCCTCTGCCTCTCACCCTGCTCGCACGTGTGCACTCTCTCTCTCTCAAATAGATAAAATCTAAAAAAAAAAAAAAGTGAGTTCCGTGAGGTGAAGGCCATGCCTATTCTTTCTGCTTTGTTCCTGGCTGCCCCTCCATCCGCGGAAGCAGTGATTAGATCATGCCGGTGCTTACTAGGAATGAATCTCTTCAAGAATAACGGGGCTTGCTCGAGTCTTTCCTGTCTGAATGAGACATGCAACATGGATGTACGTTTGTGGTTAGGGTCCAAGGTCTCCTGGACAATACTGCCTTTTGGGGAGACAGAGGGAAGACCAACGGATCTGTGCTCCCAAGGAGACCGACTCAGCCTTGTTTGTTGCCCAGGAGCTCACGGAAGCAGCAAGTGTTGATTTTTAAGGGTGTTGATTTAGGGAGAACCGTGCTGCAGATTTTTACTAACACTTTCCGGTCTGTTTGGGTATAGCCTGCACATCACCCGGATTTTGTATGCTAGTCCCATGTGCCTGGATGTGTCTGTATTTATTTATGGACATAAATAGCAAGGATCCATATACATGGAGAATTTAAGCGTCAAGTTTTTAAGGATACCAGTGGGATGTTTCCTACCGTTTGCTCCTCTGAGCTCGTGTCAAATATGTAATGCGGTAAACGTGCCTCATTTTTAGGAACACGGATGGGGCTTGCCTGGTGTTCATTGCGGGGTAAAATCAAGGCATCGAATTGTCTCCGGGACCCAGGCGATGGTTGACGTGTGCCGCCGAATCCGTCTTGTCCCCGGGGACCGGGTGCTCTGAGGCTGCAAATGCGTATGTGTGAGTTTTTCTTTTTTAAGTGGACTTCTAGAAAAGAATTTCTGTTGGGGGGGGGGGTGGGAAGTAGCTGGCTGGGAGGGCAGCTTCTAGCTACTTAGTAGCTGCTGACCGTGGATTATTAGAGTCCCAGGGTCCCTTGTGCTATGGGAGCAGAGCAAAGGAGCCCTTTGAGGTCTCGCTCTGGGCTGCGGGGGTACAAGGATGTCTCAAGCCCCTTCGCTCTCTTTTCTCCAGGGCAGGGCAGTGGTTTCCCAAACCCCAAGCTTTGGTTGCACTGATGGGTCAAAATAAACACAGAATACATCCTCTCCGTCCCCGGGGCCCTTTTCCTCTCGCTCTGAATGCTCAGGGTCGCGTCATCATTAGTCCGGCTCTCGTGGGCCTGATACGTGGGGAAGAGGTGGCCACGGGCCGGAAGGCGCTGCGGCGACAGAGGCGGCCTGCCGCCTGCGCAACTCGGGTGGTGTATACACAGCATGGGCTCGGGCCCAGGTGAGTCAGCGCCAGCCTGGGAAACGCACGGGCGATGATGGATGGCCGGGGCGCTCGGATGCGCCTCTGACACTATTTGCACAAACAGGGAGCTCAAAAGAATGGGGTTTTCAGGAGCTTATGTAAGTTAGTTGGCAGTGCGCGGCGGCCCCGCCGTGTGGCATGATGGGACAGAGCTTCGCGTTCCTGTTCAGAAACAGGTGACTTTAAGAACCAGTTTGCCTGTGTCAGGACTTGAAATGGTTTACTCTGCCCTCCTGCTGTCGTTAACCCTCCCCCGCTCCTCTCTTTGCCTTTCTCTCTGTGAAAACTTTTCTTTGCAAAGGGATTCTTACAACTGGGACAGTAGGGCTACTGTTGCTTCCAGGAGCCGCCCAAGGGGTTTGCTTTTCTTCGGGACTCTGACTTCCTTGAAAGATGAGTCGGGGAGGGGACAGCAGGTGTGTGCGGCTGAGTGCGCGGCGAGGTGGCGGGGAGGGGATGGGGATGGGGGATGGAAACCCACCTCAGCCCATTCCTGGGGGCATCTCCAGACTTTTGCCTTGGCTCTGTGAAAGTCCGGCCTGGAGTCGATGGGGAAGAGCCTCACGTTCACACGTCCTCCACCAGCGCCTGGCACGCGGTAGGCCTCTCGCCTTTGCCCCTTCTGCCGGCCCTACTGCGAGGGAGCCAGAACAAGAGTTCTCGTCGTCTGTAAAGATAATGGCGTCGGGATGCCTGGGTGGCTCAGCCAGTGGAGCGTCTGACTTGATCTGGGCTTAGGTCATGATCTCAGGGTCGTGAGATCCAGCCCCACAATGGGGAGTCTGCTTCTCTCCCTCTCCCTCTGACCTTCCCTGCCACTTGCGCTGCTCTCTCTCTCTCTCTGTCTCTCTCTCAACTAAAAAAAAGAGGATACGGGCGCCTGGGTGGCTCAGTTGGTTAAGCATCCGCCTTCAGCTCAGGTCCTGATCCCAGGGTCCTGGGACTGAGCTCTGAGTTGGTCACCCTGCTCTGCAGGGAGTCTGCTTCTCCCTCTGCCCCTCCCCCCCCACTCATGTGCCCACGCATGTGCACTCTCTTTCTCTCAAATAAATAAATAAAATCTTTTTTTTTTTTTTAAAGATTTTATTTATTTGACAGAGAGCGAGCAAGCACATGAGCAGGGGGATTGGCAGGCAGAGAGAGAGGGAGAGGGAGAAGCAGGCTCCCTGCTGAGCAGGCAGCCCAATTTGGGGCTCAATCCCAGGACCCCGGCATCATGACTTGAGCTGACGGCAGGCACTTAACTGGCTGAGCCACTCAGGCGCCCCTAAATAAATAAAATCTTTAAAAAAATTAAAAAGATAATAGCGTCAAAGGGCATGTATTGCATGGAGCACTGGGTGTGGTGCATGAACAATCAATCTTGTAACACTGAAAAAATAAACATATTTGGGGAAAAAAAAAGATAATAGCGTCAGAGAAGGGATGTGGCCCTTACAAGGTCCCCCCCAACGTGCCAGAATAGGGCTAGCCTGCAACCCTGATATGGTGCCATGCTCTGCTGCCATGTTTCCAGCCTAGGGTTCGCCCCCTGGCCTTCTGGCCTCCTGCAAGCTCAAGGGGACAGGAAGATAGGGACTCTTGAGATGGGGAGCCTGTATTTTGAGACTGCGTCCAAATGTGGGCACCACCCATTGTCCAAGCCGGGGCACCGTTTGTTCCCTCGGTGCTGGGGGACATGCTGATAGCGTTAGGTCTCATTGCATCCGGTGATGGTCTTTCCATCACTACCGAGATTATGGAAACCGTTAGTTTTGTACAGAGGCAAGCATCTCATGCAAGCCTTTGCTCTAGCATTTATAAGTGTATAAATTAGTTAGCATTTATAAAAGTTTTTTTCATTATTAAAAAGCAGTACATGATTATTATAGAAAGATAATACAAAGGAAAAGAGTTTAATAACATCACCGTCTTGATACAAAAACCAAGATGGGATCATGTGGACTATACAACATTTTTGTGACCGAGATTTTGCTCTTGCTGTATCAGGCATGCGTGTGGGTGTTGGTGGGTCTTTCCGACCGTCTGCCCAGGGGCTGCAGCTCCTGCTCGCATTGGTTGGAACCGTACTTTGTGGATGGATATCTAGAATGCTTCTTCCTTTCTTCTTCCTCCACGTGGGCGAACGTCCTCATCACTGGATCTCTGCTCACATTTATTATTCAACATATGTTGACGGAGAGCAGGGCACATTAAATTCTTAGAAGGGAATTTTCTGGCTTGAATCATATGGGTGCTTTTAAAGTTACCACATCCACGACGAATGTTTAAAGAGCGCAGGAGGGAATATAGCAAAAACTTGAAGCCCATCAACCTCTGCTCTCTAAAATAATCTCTGTTAATATTCTTAAGGATCCTTCCGGAGGTGATGTGTGCATGTGTGTGTGTGTGAGTCTTTAATATAATTGATTGGTAACTAACTTTTCTTTTTAAAGATTTTATTTATTTATTTGAGAGAGAGAATGACAACAAGAGAAAGCATGCATAGAGGAGAGGGGCAGAGGGAGAGGGAGAAGCAGATTCCCCACTGAGCAGGGAGCCGGATGAGGGGTCGATCCCAGGACCTGAGCCAAAGGCAGATGCATAACTGACTGAAACCCCTGGGGCTCCCCTGATTCGGAACTTTCATAACAGCGTGAACAGTGACTGTTCTACTTAATAGTGTATTCTGGATAACTTCCCACGTCAACACGACAACTTCATGGTAGAGCTGTATCCTTTCTAAAAATAATGGCAGAGAACATCCTTATGTCTTGGTTTCATTGTGCGGGTGTCCCTGTAGGAAATACGGGGAGTAGAATCGCCGACTGGGAGAGTTCTGCAGGTGGAAAATGTTTCCAGCAATTGCTAAGTCACAGCGGGGCATTCGAATAGACACAAAATTGCTGATTAGTTCACAGAAAGGCTCTGTCTACACTCTTACAGGCAGAGATTGAGAACGTCTGCTTCCTGACCTCTTTTACTTGCTCTGTGGATTATCAATTTTAAAAATGTCCTTTTGGTTAAAAAAAAAAAAAAAGAAGGGATTCAGTTATTTGTACATGAATTTGCATTCCTCCGGTAGTGGTCTCCTAGCTGGGATGGTGCTTTGGAGCTGACATCTCTTGGTTTTGGTTTTTGTTTTTTCCTCTAAGAGGCTGAATTCATTTCCTAACCTGGGTAACCTTGGGCAAGTTAGATGGAACCCTAGTTTCCTTCTCAGCAAAGTGAGGATCATAGTGTCTGTCTCTCAGCGTTGTGGAGCCTTTCTGCCCAGCCTCCTCTCTCTTGGGAGATGGTCTTCTGTGGTCTAAGGCAGCATCCCCACTTCCTCATGTGTGCCTGCGGAAGGTGGTCCAGTAAGGTCTCTGCCTTTCCGGTAAGGGACCTTCTGGTGTAGTGTTTTTACCCAACGCGGCCGTCCTTTCATGTCTCGTCACTTCCTCCACTCACTCCGCCCCCCCTCCTCTCCCCCCACCTCTCCCCTGCTCTCTACTGCACCTGCACCTCTCCTCTGCTGCCTGAGGCCGCAGGGTAACTTCAGCTCTGGCTGGTTTAGAAGGAGGGTGGGCGTGCGAGCCGGCCTGCTAGAAGGCAAGTCTTAGGACCCCTCTCTGAACCCTGGGTAGGGCTGAGGGGAGCACCTCCCCATAGCAGACACGGTGCTGGCTACATCGTGGGGCGCATTCCAGCGAATACGCCGGTGGGCATCATCATCCTGGCGTGCAGAGGTTTGGAGTGGTTGAGGGCCTTTCCCAAGTCAGACAGTGTCCTCGGCAGAGCCCAGCGCTGGCTAACTTGCTCCCAGGCCTGTGCTCCTTCCGTCGTTGTCGTTGTCGTTGTCGTCACCGTCCTGTGCTGAAGACGGGGATCCCTTGCCCACCCCACCACCAGAGAAGCTCTGTTTGTTAGTTGAGACTGGGAGGGAGCTTGGGGCTTTTTCCAGGCTGTGAGGGCCGGCTTCCAGGCCCCAGAGAACACCCCCACTTCATGCAGCAGTGACTAGCACATGGGCCTCCCCAGAGTCAGGCCAGCTGGGTCCCTCTCCTGGTCCCAGCCAAGTGTCCCAACAGTCCCTAGTGTGCGCCCGGGGGATCGAGAGCCCTGCTCCCGTGGGGCCAACTACGGGGCTAGTGCTGTTCACTCTTGAGTGTGGCGACGGCTCCCGGCTCAGGAAGTGGGGGAGGGATCCACCTACAGGCTCCCAGCTTTCTGGAATAGCCCCTGGGGAGCCTGGCTTGATTGGGTCCCACATCCTTCCATATTGTCTGGGTGGCATTTTGTTTCTAAAATGCAAACAAGTTTTAATCAACTATTTTAGTACTTATTTTTTCTTAGTGCTTTTTAAAATATGTTTCCCAAAGATATAGCTTTATTTATTTGAGAAAGAGGACGGGGAGGGCTGAAGGGAGAGGGAGGGAGAATCCTTAGTCGACTACAGGCTGAGCCTGGAGCCCGAGGTGGGGCCCAGTACCATGACTCTGAGATCACGACCCGAGCTGAGACCAAGAGTCTGATGCCACCCAGGAGCCCCTGATTTTTTCTTATCTCTAAATCCTTGTTTATTTTCTTCTGATTCTTATAATAATAACTGCAAGTCCTGTAGCACATACCATATTTAGGTGCTCAATAAATATTTGATTAACATATGAATGTAATATAGAAAGTATCAATTCCCTTGGTCCATCTCCCAGAAATACCTGTTGTTAATAGATAGCTGAATAAAGCTTCACCATTCTTCTCTAGAAATATATGTACGCGTGCGCACACGCACACACACACACACACACACACACACACACGTTCCTTCCATAAATGGACCCATATGATAGATATTTTACCGCATTCCCTTAGTAACGCGTCTTGGGCATCTTCCCACATCATCAGCGCACAAAGCTCTAGGCCCTTTCAGACATCTGCTTTGTGTTCCATTGTACGGACAGCCTGCAATTTATTTAAGTCCTTTATTGATGAACATTTGGGATGTTTCCAGTTTTTCATTTTTCTTTTTTCAAATACTGTTTGCAAATAGTGTATTCTAAAAGGCCTCTTTGAAATGAATAGAAAAATTCTGGAGCACGTAACCCTCTTCTGGAAATTATTGATCACCTGCTTTTCAGAAGCCTTTACCAACATGGCCCCTCCGAATTCAGTCCTTTCTCCTGGGTCCCCCTGCTCATGACCTCTTTCTTTCTTTCTTTCTTTCTTTCTTTCTTTCTTTCTTTCTTTCAGATTTTATTTATTTGACAGCGGGGTGGGGGTCGGGTCGGGGGGAGCACGCACGAACAAGTAGGGGGAGCGGCAGGCAGAGACAGAGGGAGAAGCAAGCTCCCCGCTGAGCAAAGAGCCTGATGCGGGGCTCGATCCCAGGACCCTGAGATCATGACCTGAGCTGAAGGTGAACACTTAACCACCTGAGCCACCCAGGCGCCTGCATGACCTGCTGCTTTATCCTCCACTTACTCCTCAGCCTGGCATGGATGGGTGTCTTGCCTGCTGGTTTTCGAGCTCTTGACAGCAGCAAGCGCACTGGTTTCTCTGGGTTTTCTTTCCCCCTTTTTTGGGGAGGGGGAATTTTCCTTTTTAAGTTTACTTTCCACTTGTTACCCAACTTATACGCTGACCTAAGAATTAAATACATAACACTTATTAGGAAAGGGAAGCCCCCCTTCCACCCGTATACTCAGTTGTCCTCAGTTTCATATCCCAGAATTAAACATTTTCAGCACTTGTAACTGATCTTTTGCAGTATCTATTTCCATAATTCTACAAAACGTGTTTGTGTTGATACTTTTTAATGTTTTATTTCTAATCCCTATCTCCTGACTTCTCAGTGTGGAAAGTGAGCATCCAGCTTCGTTTTGTACTTCTTGTCCACTTGTTACGCATTCTCTCTCTGTCTCTCTCATATCGTGTCCCCCACGCTCCTGGGGCAGTTACACTAGATGTTTTGATACATCAGTATTCAGTGTTTACACTATTTGGCCTATGTCCTATGAAATTGTCTTTCCCTTTGGCTACAGAAACTTGTGTTTTCACCACAGTTAATCATTGTTGTTATTTGCTTACTTTTCTGTGCATCTGTCACTGTTTTGTTTCCATATTTTCCCCTCGCTTGTGCAGATCTCCTCTCAGTATATTCAGCACGTGAGTATTTTACCAGGTTTATCTTGCTGAGGAAGCATCTCCTGGAACCTTCTGACTTGCCCTGGTCTGGATTGGGTTGCCTCTGTGCTGGGTGGATGTCTACACTCTTGAGCTTTTTCTTCACCATTACCCTGGGAATTGGCTTCCCTTCTCTTCTGAGTAGGATTTCCTGTTCCCTGTCTCCCATGTCTTTGTACTTCTTGGTTTACCCCTTCTTTTGGCTTCATATTCTCCACAGCTGCCCGAGAAATCGTGCCCTGGACGTGAAGCTTTTAAACCTTGTGCATGCAACAAACTCTTAATTTTCCTGTCACACTTAATGTGATAGTTTAGTTGGGTAGGGGATTCTAATTTGGAAGTATTTTCCTTAAGAATTTTGAAGACTTTGTCCGTTGTCTTTTAGCTTTCGAAGTTGCCTTTGAAAATTCAGATGCCTTTTGGTTCTCCAAGTTTTGTATGAATCCTGTTTTGTTTGTTTTTTTTTCTCTCTAGGGGCTTCGAGGAACTTCTTTCTGTTCCCAGTGATCTGAAGTTGATATTTGGTGTGATTTTTGGTATGATTTTATTTCCTTTTGTTTCCTAAGCTCTTGGTGGCCGATGCAGTCTAGAAAATCATGTCCTTTAGTTTTAGGAAGTGTCTTGGAATTATTTATTTTATGATATTTTCCTATTATTTCTTTTTTCTCTCTAAAAAAAAAAACTCTTACATGATCGATTGCAAAAACAGCCTCTTCCTCGTGTCCACCTCCTTTGCAGTGCAGTGCTGTGGTCCCCTCCTTCTCTGACTCTGGGCTGAAACATGTGCCTCGCTGTGGGCCAACGGGATATTGTAATCATGATACAGATAAAGGTCTGAAAAATCACTTTTGGAGTGATAGAGTTCACTTGCTTTTGCTTGCTGTCATCACCATGAGAAGAATGCGCCCAGGTTAGCCTACTATTTCCAGGAGAAAGATGAGTGACATGTGGTGCAGAGCCAGCCCTCCCCAGCCAGGATTAGCAACCATCCCAGATGCATAAGCAGTGTGTGCTTATTGTTGTATGCCACTGATTTGTTGCAGTTGTTTATTTTTTAGCGTTGTTGTGCTAGTAAGTGATACATTTGATTATCTAGATGTTGAACCTCAAAGCATTGCTCTTTAGCTTTCTTCTTACTGTTTTTTGTGGGAGAGTCTCTCAACAATATCTTTCATTCCTTCTACTGAGTTTTTCATTGCTACTGTCGTATTTTTAATTTCCAAGAACTCTTAGGTCCTTTGCATGTCGTTGGTCTGTAGCAACCCTTTAGAGTTTCGTGAAGGCATATTTTGACTACATTAACTGTTACTCTTTAAAGTTTTACTCTCCTTGCTTTGTCTCTTTCCTTTTTTATTCTGCTTATCTTGTACTCTATCTTTCTTATTAGACCATTTCTTCTAATGTCTGATAATACTTGCCCGTTTATTCATATTCACTAAAAAGTGGGTTGGAAGCTCTGTGTGTGTGTGTGTGTGTGTGTGTGTATTGTGCACAGAATAGCAGTCCTTTTGGGGGAACTTCTGACTCTTTTCTCTAGGGCTGGCTAGGTGACCCAGAGAAGCCTCTTCCATCCTGCAGCTTCGAGAACATTCACCAAGCTGCCAGTATTCTGAGAATCTGATGGGGGAAGCAAGTAAGGGGGTCTTAACATTCAGAGTGTAAACCCACACTTAATTCCCCTGTTTTCAGTATGGTATCCCTGCTCTCAACTGCACTTGGTGTTCCCAAACCAGAGTTCTTTTGTGTAAGAGGAAATAATCCTCCAGTCTTCTGCCAGCAAGGTGAGGGGCAGCTCCTGGCTGCAGGGGGCTGGAGAGGGATCTCTATACCTAAAAAGCTGATCACAGGGGCTTTTCAGCTGCCCTCCTGCTCCATGCCTCACCTCTCCCGGGTCCCCGGTGCCTGTAATTCCTAAGGCTTTGTGTAATTCTCGGTTGAACATCAGGTGGCTTTTTGGCTTTCCTCACTGCTGACTTAGGATTTCGTTTGCTTAGGGCTGTTAAGTCAGCTACTCTCATCTACCTGCTTTCTAGTTCCCCAAATTTTGTTGCTCATTTCCTCTCTTGTTCTCTTTCTTTCTTTCTTTCTTTTTTTCTTTTTTCTTTCTTTCTTTCTTTTTTTCTTTTTTCTTTCTTTCTTTCTTTTTTTCTTTTTTCTTTCTTTCTTTCTTTCTCCCTTTCTCTCTTTCTTTCTTCTCTTTCTCTCTTTCTATAGTTTTGTTTTAATTTCAGTTGGTCAGCATACAGTGTTGTATTAGTTTCAGGGGTACAATATAGTGATTCAACAATTCCGTACACCACCCAGTGCTCATCACAAGTGTGCTTTTTCACCCCATCCCCTATTTCCCTCACACCCTTCTCCTTGGTAACCATCAGTTTGTCCTCCGTAGTTAGGAGTCTGTTTCTTGGTTTGCTTCCCTCTCTCTTTTTTTCCCCCCTTTGCTCATTCTGTTTTGTTTCTTAAATTGCACATATGAGTGAAATCATATGATATTTGTCTTTCTCTGACTGACTTATTTTGCCTACCGTTATACCCTCTAGCTCCATCCATGTCATGGCAAATGGCAAGGTTTCAATCTTTTTTTATGGCTGGGTAATATCCCGTTGTGTATATATATCACGATTTCTTTTTTTTTTTTTTAAAGATTTTTTATTTATTAGAGAGAGAGAGAGAGAGACTGAGAATGAGAGGGGAGAAGGTCAGAGGGAGAAGCAGACCTCCCGCAGAGCCGGGAGTCCGACATGGGACTCGATCCCGGGACTCCGGGATCATGACCTGAGCCGAAGGCAGTCGCCTAACCAACGGAGCCACCCAGGCGCCCAAATATATCACGATTTCTTTATGCATTTATCAGTCAGTGGACACTTGGGCTGCTTCCCTATCTTGGCTATTGTGGATAATGCTGCTATAAACATTGGGGCGCATGTATCCCTTTGAATTCGTGTTCTTGTATTCTTTGGGTAAATACCCAGGCATGGGATTGCTGGATCATAAGCTAGTTCTATTTTTAACTGTTGGAGGAACCTCCATACTGCTTCCACAGAAGCTGCACCAGTTTGCGTGCCCACCAACAGTGCGAGAGGGTTCCTTTTCTCCACATCCTCACCAAAACTTGTTGTTTCCTGGGTTACTGATTTGAGCCATTCTAACAGGTGTAAAGTACTAGCTCATTGTAGTTTTGATTTGCATTTCCCTGATGGTAAGTGATGACGAATATCTTTTCATGGATCTGTTGGCCATCTGGATGTCTTCTTTGGAGAAACGTCTGCTCCTTTCCTGTTCTTTGTATCCGTGTGTATTTAGGCCTGTTTTTTCTTACTTAGTGCTTTGTTTTAATGGGATATCTTTATTCCTTCTTTGATAAAACATGGCTCTTATAAAAAATTAAAACAGCCCAAGGTCATTGAACTTCCCTCAGAATCCATGTCTTCATCTAGAGCTGATCAACGATTTATCTTTCCAGATAGTCTTGCTTTTATGAGTTGTATGCCTCTGTAGGCTAAACTATTCAGACTTGTAAGCGCCTGGCCCTCCACTTCGTGAATATACATGAGATCATACTTTGCTAGTATAGACTATACCATACTATTCTCTAGCCGGTCTTGTTCCCTCGACATTGGACAAAGACCATGAGCATCTTTTATAAAGTCATACATGAGGAGTTACTGCTTTCTTTTTAACATGCTGCCCAGTGTTGGGTTATGCTGTAACTTATGCATCAAACATTTAGGATGCCTCCA
>CM052809.1:24609029-24637942 GCA_028533885.1 Nasua narica
CAGGGCCTTAGCTGAGGAGGGGCCGAGAGAAGGAGAAAGGTGGGGTTTCAGGCTGCCTGGAGTCCGAAACCACCTGTTGTAGGGGAAGTGTGAGAAGAAACAAGGCCAGGGTGGGTGTTTGAGCCTGAAGCCCCCCACTCAGCCCTCCTGGGCCCCGAAGGCTGTGACCTATGATCTGTGACCTGAAGCTGAAGTCCACAGGGCTGCCCTCCCGTCGTGCTCTGGGCTCCACAGCTGAGCCCTTGGTCCCAGTGGGAACCGGCCGACCTCTGGCTGCCTTCCTCCAGTCCCTGACGTCCCTCAGGAGGAGCCTCCAGGAGGCTGGCACCATGGCCTGTCAGGCCTGCTTTTGAGAAGGCTGGAAAGAGAGGCTTCTACAGGCCTTCTGTGCGAAAACCTCACAGGTCTCCTGATGCTTGGCCGAGGGAATGTGGCTGTGGGGTTGCGAGCGCAGGAAGGCACGATTACAGTATGGCGTCCTACAGCTGGCAGCCTGGAGACTCTAGGGACCTGGAGTGTTGAGAGACCCTTTAGGAGTGGTTTGGGGCCCCCTCCCAGGGGGAGAAAATTAGGGTCCTGAGGTCTGGCCTTGACACTTCTGATGGGAAGGTCATAGCCTTCCCCCCACGGGCCCTGGAGCTCTGCAGGGGCCATGAGCTGCTTTTGTGAAATTATCCTTTTTGGCCTCGCATTTTGCTTTGAGGGAGAGTATTTTAGTCTGTAGTTCTTTGTTCCTTGTTGTCAATGAGGGGGTCTCCAGTTATTAGTAGCTGTGTCTATCTTCAGGGGACAGAGAGTGGCCATCTGTGTGTGGGAATAGTCCTAATGATCGAAAGATGGTATTGCCCTTTCTATCAGTCTTGCCGTTGCATTGACATTTATTATGCATTCGTCTGTGCTTGACGCGCTCCCCAAGAGCCCCGGGAGGTCGATGTTAGCTCCATTTTACAGAAAAGGAAACTGAGTTTTAGAAAGCCTGACTACACTGGAATTAAAATTAAAAGTAGAAGAAGAAATCCTGACTGACTTTTGTTATTACTAGGTCTTAATATTGCTTACAGGAACATACATGATACACAGCTTAGTAAGTGTATTCAAACTCAGGATTTTTTTTTTAATTCAAGTATAATTAGCATACAGTGTTATATCATTTTCAGGCATACAATATAACGATCCAACAATTCTATACATCATTCGGAGCTCATCATGATAAGTGTACTCTTAATCCCCTTCATCTGTTCCCCCCCTCCCCTCCCATGACCTCCCCTGGCAACCACCATTGTTCTGTGTAAGAGTCTGGTTTTTTGGTCTCTTTTTCCATTGTCCATTCGTTTTGTTCTCAAATTCCACATATGAGTGAAATCGTATGGTATTTGTTTTTAAAAAAGATTTTATATATTTATTCGACAGAGATAGCAAGAATGAGAAAGCTCAGGCAGAGGGAGCAGCAGGAAGAGGGAGAAACAGGCTCTCTGCTCAGCAGGGAACCTGATATGGGTGCTCGATCCCAGGACCCTGGGATCAGGACCTGAGCCAAAGGCAGAAGCTTAACCGACTGAGCCACGCGGGTCCCCACCTATGGTATTTATCTTTGACTTATTTTACCTCACATTATACTCTCTAGATCCATCCATGCTGTTGAAAATGGCAAGATTTTATTTTTTTTTTAATGGCTGAGTAATATTCTATTGTGTAGAAATACAATATCTTTATCATTATGTATACCTTAGGACATTTTGATTCCAAAGTTCATACTCTGAATCTCTCTTAATATATTTTTTAAAGATTTTATTTATTTGACACAGAGAAAGAGGGAGAGATCACAAGTAGGCAGAGAGGCAAGCAGAGAGAGAGGGAGAAGGAGGCTCCCCTCCAGGCAGAGAGCCCGATGCAGGGATCGATCCCAGGACCCTGAGATAATGACCTGAGGTGAAGGCAGAGGCTATAACCCACTGTGTCACACAGGTGCCCCCTTTTTTTAATTTATTTATTTATTTATTTATTTTTATTTTTTTTATTTATTTACTTCACAGAAAGAGAGAGATCCCAAGCAGGTGGAGAGACAGGCAGAGAGAGAGGGGGAAGCAGGCCCCCCCGCTGAGCAGAGAGCCCGATGCGGGGCCCGATCCCAGGACCCTGAGATCATGACCTGAGCCGAAGGCATAGGCTTTAACCCCCTGAGCCACCCAGGCGCCCCACAGGTGCCCCTTTTAATAGCTTTCATATTCACTTGGTCCGATCGTGGTAAAACAAAGGCAAGGGAGGGTATAATTTTATTCTTATCATGGACTTCATTGCTCTCGGAGCAAGGACTGTGTATTGGGATGATTCTGGGTCATATCCGTTCCTCTGGGGTCGGTGGCCACAAACTCTTGGCCATCCTCATGGACCATATTGAACGCAGCTGACTGATCAGGGCTCCCCTCAAGATTTTGTGTGAAGTACTTGTGACTCTAGAAAGCTTTCCCTCCACTTCCAGAAGGGCTGCTGTGGTGGCCGAGGGCACACAGGGCCCTCTCCCTGGCCAGCAGGTGCATGGCCTGCCTGACCCCACACATCCTCTGGGGCAGATGGCTGATCTTTGTCCTTTTGAGGCCAAGTCAGAAAGGATGTGACATAAATGGTAAGTGGGATTTGTAAGACCTGATTCTCCTCCCTCTTTAGTCCCAAACCTACTGTGTGAGCCTGAAGAGTCCATTATCCATCTCTTGGTCCCTGCTGCTTCCTCTGTAAGGCGGGGTTGGCCATCCCTGTCCACCCGCTGACTCAGGGTTACTGTGAGGACTTAGTGAAGGGCTTGTCCATTCTAAACCTAAGTGGGCAAGTGGCTGCCGTTGGCCACCCCTGGGAAGCCTGCCTTGATTTTCACTAGGTGAGAATGTTTGAGTCGGCATCACACTGTAGCCAAACTGCTAGTCCGTGAGGTTGTATCCCCCCCTCCCACCCCATTCTGAGAGCTCTGGAAGGCAGGGAGTGTGCCTGGACCACCACCGATGGTGCAGCATTGACCCTTAGTGAATATTTGTCGAGTCCATAGATGATTGAATGAATCCATTGCCAACCCTGGGAACTGGCTGGATGTGCCTGGGGTGGGTTTCTTCGGATCTCTTCAGGGAAAGTTTAGGAATGTGAGGGATACACGGGATATTTCCTTAATATTCTCTAGCTGAGTAGTCTGTGGGTAGATCAGGTGTGGCTGGATCCAGCACCCAGACTGTCTTCAGGACAAGGTGTATTTCTCCCCATTCCTTGATTCCTTTAAGCAAAGTGCTTTTCACAGGCTCACATGGCTTTAAGGACAGCTGCAGTGGCTGTCTCTCTAGTTTCTCTCTTACTTGATCACTTGATCCCATGGCCTGGATGGAGAATCTTTGTCGCAGGGTACCTAGGGGGGATCCTGGGGCTCACTCTGACTGGACAGCTTTGGTCATGTGCCCTCCTCTGAACTAATTACTTGGCCCCAGAAAGGCCTGATGGGACCTGTGCTCCGCCCAGTGTGGAGTGAAAGTAGGGGATGGACGGATCCTCCAATAAAATTAACTCCCTTGCAGGGGAGGGGGAGACATGGATATCAGGGAGATAGAAGGTATTTTCATCAGAGAAGGCACCTTTTTTTTTTTTTTTAAATCTGCGTTTTCCTCTTCAGTTATCAGCACTCTCCCTTGTGGTGTGTGTGTGTGTACACACCTGGTCAGGGCCCAATTGCACTGCGGATGCTGGCCCCCTGGCTTAGCCAGAGACTGGCTGTTGGTGATGGGCTCTTTGGTGCTTTCTGGCTTAAGCGTCTCTCCATCTGCCCATTTCACTGAGGGCGAGGTCACCTGTGCGGAGCCCTGGGTGCCTGTTCTTCCAGATGCCCAGATGAGAGGAGCAAAGCCCAGGAAGGCAAAGGCTTTTCCCAGAGGGCACGGCTAGTCTATGTCAAAGCCAAGAGTGGAACCAGGCATCCTGGTCCTGTCTGAGCTCTCTTCCTTAGACCCCGCTCCCACAGTCCCCCCACCAGCTTCTACTTTGCCAAGAGGTTTTAGAGCCATGGACATGGGCAGGAGAGACTCCTTGAAGGAGGCTAGAGCACTCCTTGGGGGAGGGCAAGCGCCGGAATGATGCCCCATAGCTCTGCCCAGACTCCAGAGGCAGCCCTGAGCCTCCCTGCCTTCGGGTGCCCAGCCCGGAGCCTGCATCAGGCTTCTCCTTCCCCAGACTCCACAGTTAGGTGAGTCAGCCTTTGCATTTCTCTGAGCTGAGTGATTAGAGTCTCTAAGAGTAACCATTATCTGTGTGTCTTGGGAATGCCTGTTTTTCACACATGCGGCCCTTCCAGAAAGATTTAGCCTGGGGATGAAGCAGACGGGCTCTATGGGCTCTACGTTGAGGGCAGATACCAATCATTTTTACAATTGTTTGCAAGAGGAGAGGAAACATGAGCTTAACAGTTCTGTTGTGGATAGATTTGGGGGAGAAACAGGAATGAACTGTCAACAGGATGGCTTTCTGCTTTTATCCTGGGATCTGCTGCCGTTCCCTGCAATCCGGCCGCCCTGTGCAGAGCCCCAGGATTTAGAGACATTCTTGCAGGTGCGGGCCTCATTGTGCAGTGCTGTCCCAGGGGCCGGGCCGGCATGTGTGGAAGAGAATCTGTCAGGTGTGTTAGGGAAGGGAGCACGCCCTGCAGAGGGGAATTTGGAGCAGCCCCCACACTTCTCTTACTTGGGAGGGGGACGAGGAACGCAAGCCGAGCGCCCAGACCTGACCGAGCGCCCCCTGGCCTCTTGAGTTTGACTAAGCCACTCTCCTGTTTTCACAAGCACAAGACAGCAATAACCAAGAGGAATCGTCTTTTCAGCTTCTTACCGAGGGGTGGGGGGAACTCCCGCTCAGAAATCCATTTGCGGGAAGTTTGAAGTTTGAAGCCCTCCAGCTGTAGACTGGCGGCCTGGGTGGTCGAATGGGTGAGCCGGGCGTCCTCAAGTGGAAGGCGAGCGGAGCCCGGGGCGGCGGGGGGAGGGGGCCGAGGCAGGAGGGTAGCAGATGTCTCTGACAGTAGCAGTTCATTTGCCATCCCGCGGACCGGGGTTCGAGGGTTGCCCCTTGTTTTGAGCCAGCGGCAAGATCTTGGGCAAGTTCCTTAGTGTTGCTCAGCCTCAGTTTACTCGCCTGTAAAATGGGGATAATACCTAATTGGTTATTAGGAGGATGAGATGAGATGACACATGCAGACCTTTTGGCACCGAGCTTGGTCCACGCAGGGCAGGTGGTGTTGGGGCCCTGGGTGCCCCCCGCCCCCAGTCTCCATCAGCACCTCCCAGAGATACTCAAAATATACACAGAATCCATGCAGAAACAGCGTGCTTCTAGACAAGTTGCTAGCCTGCTTTCTAAGTAGGTGGCCACGTTTATGCCCCCGTTCTGTAGGACTTCTAGAGCTGTCACTGATAAATACTGATCCAGGAAATATTTCAGAATGACATGCCACTTTCCAAATAATAGGCAGTTATGGGAGGGAAAGGACTCTGGACCCAACTTGCACGATTCCTGGTTCAGGGAATATGCAGGTGGGAACTGGACACACACACACACACACACACACACACCTAAAATGCGGGGTAGGTGGAAAGACATGGAGAGAGAAGCAGAAATTGGGGCCTGGGATGGGTTTCCTGCTCTCCACTCTCATGATAATCGGAGCAGGAAGCCGGGGGAAAGGAAGCCCTCGCTGCTCAGCCTCAGGAGTCTGTGTGCCTGAATCCTGACGTGTATCTCTTCTCGGCGGCTCCTTGCAGACAGTTGTAGTCTGCTTTATAGAAAAGGGGTAAAACTGATCCCGGCTCTCCTAGCTAGGAGGGAGCAGAGCGGAGGCTCAAACCGAGCCCTGTACCTCACCCTCCCCAAATACACTTGTCCAGAAACATGCACTTCTCAGTTTCTCAGGAGCTCAAGGTAAGACGGGGGACACCGCACCATGACGTCCAGGCACTGTGAGGCCCAGAGCTATCTGGGAATGGCGGCTCGGTAGTCTCAGAAAGTCAGCGGGATAAAGCAAAGTGCCTGGGGAGCTTGGGGTTCTAGATGCTCTGGACATCGAAGGACACCGCGAGTCCCTCCATGCCCGTGGCCCCTCCTGCCGCAGGGCAGGGTGCTTCATATATTGTGTGGGAAATCCTCCCCAGCCAGCACCCCGCCCCATCTGGTGGATGGCGACACTGCAGAGTGGGCTGGAGGGGTGTGTGGGCGCCCGTGCTGGCGGAGCCCGGGGAGCACGGGGTCGGGGGAAGCCACCCTGGGCGGGCACAGTGGGAAGGTGGCAAGTTCCTCTTCATGCAGCCTCTAGGTCCCTGGCTTCCCAGTTGGGGGGATAGGCTCCGCCCTCCTCTGTCTCCCCTTTGCAGGCATCTTCGTGGCCCTAACAGTGTTCGCCATTTCGTTCTTAATCGTCTGGTTATCTGGTGAACAGTGTTCCTGACGTCCGAAGGCAAGCACCTTTAAGCCAGGACCTGTGTTGTGTTGGTCCAGTAGCCTTGCCCTCAAACCCAGCGTCCTCCGTGGTATTCAGTATTTCATTCATACTTTCATTGGCTTGTGCGCTCATTGGGCGGCTTCGGTTCCTGTTGGATGTGAGGACTGGGGTGTAGCCGTGGACACTGCCGTCGAGTCCCTCTCTCCTGGAGCTTCCAGTCTAGTGCCGTGTCCTGGAAGCTGCACACGCAGCAGAACAAGCGATTGGGCGAATGTTCTGGAACCCGGTTCTGGAACCCTAGGAGCTCCCACAGCCAGTGGGTGGCTGGAGTCCAGGGCTTCCCTCCTGAAAGTGGTCAAGACCCAGAGCTCTGCTCTCCTGTGATGAAAGGCGCTGGCGGGAAGCCCAGGGCTCGCCCGCCCTACCTGTGAGGGTTTCGGATTTGTTCCGTCCGCGCAGTCAATTAATTAGTAATTGGAGCGACCCATCATCCTGGGTGCTTGGGTGAGTTGCCAGGCACCCCTCCTTCCTTCTTCCCATGCGCTCAAACCGAGCAGCCCGGTTCTGTGATATCATTTGAAACTGGGCCAAGAAGCAATTAACGTGTGCTGTTTGCTGACAAGGATTTTCTGCCGCTCCGGGAGCAGGGGCCGGCCCTGGGGCTGGGAAGGCCAACACAGGGGAGAGGAGAGGCGAGGGCAAACAAAGGTGCGGAGGGGGGCACTGCTACCAGTCTTTGCTCCGTGCCGAGGCCGGGCGGGAGCGGCCTGCTCTCCTCGGACCTTCTCTCGCCCCTGCCTGCTCAGACCTTCGTGCTGTAGGCCGGTGGAATGGGACAGAGTTCCTGGGAGTCCAGGTACTGAGCCCTCATCCGTGCTGAGAGCACTGGGTTCGGGAGTCCACGTGCCCCTCCCGGTAGTCCCGAGAGACCGAGTGTCAGAAGCCCGTCTGACAGACGAGGAAAATGAGGCACCAGAAACACCAGAGTTGGCCCCACAGGACCCAGGCAGTGAGTGGTGGGGTATCCACTGAGCGTCTGCCTAAGCTTGCCTGTTCAGGCCGGTGCCCTGTGGGGATAGAAGGGTCGGCCCCGGGCCCACCGCCAGGTCACAGTGACTTGCTGGGGACACAGGCCTTGATAGATGATGGCGTTTCGTAATCCGTGTCCGCCTCTGGAGGGTGGTTAGGTGGAGTCTGGTGGAGTGGGCTGGCCCAGCCCAGGTGCCGGAGCAGAGGCCCGAGGCAGAGTGAAGGGGGCCCACGTCCCCATCCTCGGTACTGGGGCTTGTGCCCAGGCCTGGGGGATGGTCGCCGCAGAAGCCGCCGCAGCTGGGGTGGCCTGATGGGAGGGGGGTCTCTCTCTCTTCTCGTGGCCGGGGTCCCCCGTGCTCTGCCTTCCAACCCTCCTTGGCAGCTTTGGGGCCAGCCTCCGGGGAAGTCCTGTCTGCCCTGCTTTTGACTCATCCTGGGTGGAATTATGTACAGAAGTTAGTCAACGGAGGCCATTGTCAGGACCTGAGGCAGCCCTCTGCAGGCACCTTGCCTACCCTGGTGGTCTTTCCGGGACGCTGAGCACTAGCCTTCATGGGTTGGCTTCTGGGGGTAGTGGGCTGCTCACTGCGGAACAGTAGAGTTGGGGGCTGGTGGGCTTCCCCCAGAGACCCTGGGTGTGAGCGTGAGCCCTGGCCTCTGCCAGCTTGCCAGGGAAACACGGAGACCCTGGACCTTCAAGTGCCAGTCCTTCCCACCCAGCCACTTGTGGAAGTCCCCCTCCCCCAGGTGCCAGGTACAGTGTTGGGTGCCGAGCATTCCGGGGCAATAGCAGCTGTGTGCAGCCGTCCGTGTCCTCCTGAGGAAGGCGCGGGGAGAACCTCCCAGAAGGAGGAGGGCATGGGAAGCGCTGTCCCCTGAGAGAGCTCTTTGTCGGTTTCCTTGAGGTCGCGCGACCGCCCTGTAGTGACGCTCTGGGCCGGTCGGTGGTACTCACGCTGACGACTGCGTCCCCCTGCCAGCTTCTGACCACACTTCCCTCCCCGGGGCAGCCACCCTTTTCAGCGTCCCCTTTATGCCTCCCGAAGACGTGTTCCATCAAGCACACAGGGGCCAGGGCTTGTCCATAGATTTGATGCCGCCCCCCTTTTCCTTTGATGTGAAAGGCAGTGCTCTCTCCATGCTGAGCTGCTCCGTGGCTTTCTGCCTTTTGATGCTTGGGCTATCTTGGCACTCGTTCCCTATCAGCTCATGCACAAGTGCCTCCTTCTTTTTACTGGCTGCATATTATTCCGTCATACAGCTGGGCCATGCATTTTTGTTTTTTGACTAGCACCCCATTGCCGGGCTTTGCAGTTGCTTTCCATCGTGGCTGTCATGAGACGTGCTGCTGCGAGTGTCCTAGTGAGCACGCGTGCCTGTAGCAACAATTCCTGCCGGTGGAAATGCTGACGGAAATGCGTTTGTAAGCTTTGTTGCTTCTGCCATATTGCCCAGTGAGGAGGTGGAACCCATTTCCTCTCTGAGCAGTGGGGCGTAAGGGAGGCCCTTGGCCATCTCTGCACCCATTCCGGGCATTATCAAACGCACCGATCTCTGCCAGGCTGACCGGTGAGCAATGGTCCCTTCCCGCACGGTTGTGTTAGGTTGAGTGTGTGGTTGAGCCCTCGTCCGTACGTTCAGAGCCAGCTGTGGCTCCCAAGGCAGGTTGAAGCAGAGTGCTGGGTGAGTGATGGCGTGGCCTTCACTCCACAGGCAGGTCTGGTCTCTCTAGAAGTCTCTGCCCGGCGCTCATTCAGTAACACGGGTTGAGAACGGGCCCAGGAGCGCTAGGACGGGGTTGGCGGGGCCACGGGAGCAGGGGCTGGGGGAGGAGCGGGAGGCCGGTCTGCAGTGCTGGAGAGGGCGAGGCTGTGGTGGGGGAGGGGAGGGGAATGGAGCAGCACTTGAGACCAAGGGAAGAATGCGCCGCAGCCTTCTGCCTGCCAGGCCTGGTGGCCAGTCCCACCCGGAGGCACGCATGTCCTGGCGGTGGTCAGAGCTCGGGTAGCTGTCGAGGGACACCCTGCTTCTCACTGCCAGGCTCCAAGCCTCAGTATCCTCACTGCCCAGAGCTTTGCTCTTCTGCCATGCCTGCGTGGTCGGGGAGCCCCCACCTGTCCGTGGGGTGTGGAGCCCTGCTCTCCAGCTCCCCTGCCCTTGTGAGCTCTCAGTTGTCGAGTCCGGCTCACCGTGCACCACCTTCTTCCCCTCCACCCCCCTCCCCCACCCCTGGGGAAGGGCGTCCCTTCCCCTCTCCTCCCAGTGACCTGACTCCAGTCTCCTCTCACCCTCTAGACCACCAGGGCTCCTTAGGTAAGTCCTTCGCCTACTGGCAGTTCTGGGCGTGGCACCGTATGCCTAGAAGCCTTGGGGACAGAGAGCAAGTCTACCTCCGTGACTGGCCCCTACCTCTTGCTTTGGTCTCTGAACTTTGTCTCTGTTTAAATCTGACAGCGCCCCCCACTTTTGGCCTCCATTCGATCCTCTCCTTTGGCCAGGCATCTTCCTCTTCCTCCACAGCCCTTGAGACTGGAGGCAAGGGCACTGCCAAGAGCTCTTCTCCCACCGCACTGACCTCTCTTTGCTCAGGGGTCTCTCTGGGGTCAATTTCCGGGGACCGGTAGTGGCAACAGCCAACATGCACAGCGAGGGGCAGACGTGAGTCTTGAGGTCTGACTGCGTGGCTAGCATCCTTAGGTGCCGATGGTCTCCCCTTCAGATAGAGAGCCAGAATTGCTTACTGAACTGGGACATAGGCCTTGCCGCCTTGACTCCGGTGCGTGGTGAGTGCTCACCGGCTGCTGCATGAACGGATGAGGGGAGGATGAGAATCACTGAAGGGTTTTTTTTTAATTTTAGCTTTTAACTTTCTTTTCTATTACTTAATTTTTAAGGGAGAGAGCGCTGAGCCTGCTGTGGGGCCCAATCTCATGATCATGACCTGAGCCAATACCAAGAGTCGACACTTAACCAACTGAGCCAGCCGGGCGCCCTGAGGACCACTGAAGGTTTTTGAGTGGGTGAGTGACACAATCGGAGAGCGTCACCTGGCCACGTGTGGGCAGCCAGGAAAAGAGGAGGCTACTCACAAGGCCGATAGAGCCTCCGAGGCGATGAGGGGCTGGGTCAGGGAGGACAAGGATGGGCGTGGACAGGAGGGGCTGCTGAGTCTGCGGCCTTCTGGACCTCTCTGTCCAGGTGCTAGACGTGGACCTGCCCACGAGGCTGGGCCCGCTGCTCCCCCTTCACCCGTCTCCTGCATGGTCCTCCGTATGGGGCTGTGAGCCCACAGGTGCTCAGTGGGGAGGCGCTGCCTGGCGTTGGACCTGGGCCACGACTTTGGATAAGATCTGGGTGGAAAGGCATTCCCAACAGGCTGTCTGCCACACTTGGTTCTTGCCCAGCGGAGATGATAGCCAGACCGAGCAAGAAGGAGACGGCGTAGTCTGGTTCCCTCAGATGATGACCCAGGCGAGTCATTGCCCTGGTTGATGGGCTGGTTACCAGGAGCACCGTGAGGTGCCGTCTGTAAAGGGCCTGGCCCAGGGCCTGGGGCCCGGCAGGAGCTTTGCTCCTAGGACCCACCGTGCTGGTGGTGAGAGAACCACACGGAAGCCAGGTTGGGATTGGGAGCTTCCTGGAAGTCGGGACACCCACTCTTCCCAGCCCCTCTGGGGCCTGGCGTACGGCCACGGTAACAGAGCGCTGGCGTCCTGCAGCGTGCATGGCCCGTGGTGGGATGGGACTCGCGGGGCGTGGTCAGGGTGATTGTGTTCATGCCCCACCGGCCTGCCCGCCTGGACGACCATGTCCCCGGCTTACCTGCGCCCCAGACAGCCCGGATCCCCGGCTGCTCTGGCTCTCGGTGGGCAGGTTGGCCTGACGCTGGCTCGAGGTGGGGAGTGACATTCCTGCCCGTCTCCGGACCTCCCCTCAGCCCTGTGCCAGGCTGATGTCCCCAGGCACAGGGGGGGCGAGGGGGAAGGAATGTCTTGGGAGGCCAGGCAGCCATTGTCGGACGGCTTACGTGGATTAGGCTTTTCACGTGAAGGGGAGAAAGGGATCTGCTTTGTCGCAACTAGGGCATCAGGCTGGTGTTTCCGGCAATCCCCGGCCCTCTCCGACGCGTATTTGTTGCTTTTCGGAGACACATCCAGGTGCTCTCTGTTATGATAACAAGTGGTGACACAGAGTCAGCTCGAAATGGGATAAACAAACAGACTAAAAATAACTGGATTTGGGGTGGCTTGGCACCGAATCGAGCTTGCGGGCTGTCCCCGCTCAGCCGAGGGGTGAGGGGAGGTCCCATCAAAGGCGCCCCTACACCTGGAGCAGCGGAGCTGCTGAGGTCGGGTGTGGCCCAGTCCCTCCTCTGCCCTGTGCCCGTTCCCCCTACCACACACTGCGGGCTGCCTGGGGGCGGAGGTGCCAGATGGTGCCTGAGGCCCGGAGGAGGGGGTGTGGTGCGCGGTGGGCCCGGATGTGAGCGAGGCGGTTTATGTCTGTTTGGAGGGAGCCGGGCCAATGTTTGGACATCTTTATGATTTTGGAAGTTTCTTGGCCTCACCCAGAGGAGCCATGGTTGCGTCAGAAGTTGAGGTCGCCTGCTCGGTGGCCCGTGGAGAGGGCGCGAAGAGCACCGGGAGCAAAACTGGAGTCTTCGGGGAAGAGCGGGAGAAACGAGACCCCCTTTCAAAGTCAACCCCCTGCTGCCTCAGGAAGGGACTGACAGGATGCCTTCGGAGGCCAGTCAGGGTAAGGGACAGAGGCGGGAGGAACAGGTCTGGCGTGCGTAGGACCTCTTGGGGGGGGGTGCTCGTGATCGGGTCTGTATCCCAGCAGAAGGCTTAGTCAGAGGAAAGTTCACTGCAGAGCAGAAGAAGAGCGGCCTGGTTTTGGACCTCACTTACTCTCCCGTTGCCCAGCTGAGTCTTTGCGTGCATTGGAGACACTGGCTGCCTTCTGTCAGGCAGGGACGGCGCTCCTACCGGCCACAGGCCCGTTTCACCGCTGATTCCGGGACCCCAGGCGGTAAACAAGGTTTTGCTCTGGTAGTGCTAAGTCCTGCCGCCCAAATGTTTCCGCTTCCCCCCACTCCCCGCCAGCCATCATGTCGTTGGACTGTACTTCTCTGTTCCCTTGATGTTACAGGTGGCCACATAAAAACCTGGCATGTGATGAGCCTCACTTTCTCCTTTCCCCCGACTCAGAATTCCAGAGAGTGGCCCATCTGTCTGCTTAGGCCCCAGAGGGAAGTCAAGGCCAGGTAGTGACACCAGCTGGCCCGTGGTGGGTATGTAGTGTAAAAAAGGAGGGGGAGCCCCGTGTAGGTTCAAGGCATTGAGACTTCGGGGTTGTTTGTAACTGCAGTATAACCTACCCCATCTGATGGCATAACAGCGGGGAAGATAGGGAGACAAAACCCTGTGTCCAGCCTAGAATCAGAACCTAAGAGCTTATGAAAGTAGCAGAATCCTTTTTTTTGCATCACCTTCTTGCTCGTTGAGCACCAACTCCCCTGGCTTTCTGTTATTTCAATAAGCCGCTATCTCTCTCACCTCAGGCCCTTTGCACTTGCTGTTTCATCTGCTTGAAGCATTATTTCCCCAGATTTTTGCGCGGGACACCTCCCTCTCATTCAGGTCTCAGCTTTGGTGTCACCTCTCACGGCACTTTTTCCCTGAGTTCCCCCCGACCCTTTCTATCACTTAATGCCCTTACCATCTGTTTGTTTACTTATTTATTCTCTCTCTGCCCCCTGAGAAGGTCAGCTTCATGGAGGCCCGGAACCCAACTGTCAGGTTCATATTTAGCCAGTGTGTTCAACAGTGCTGGCCCAATATGGGACCCCTATGCATACTGGATGAGTAGTACACAAACTGGAGGGTGAGGCCATAGGGATTTATTGCGGTGACCTAAGGGTGGAGCCTTTTAAACACACTTGTTCAGTGCTGACCGCGGGGTGGGAAGCTTAATAAGTATTTGTTGTGTGAGTTCTGGGAGGGGAAGGGCAGTGGTGGTGCCATTGCGGAGTCTGGCAGAAGACTGAGGGCTCCAAGGGCAGGAACTGTGGGGCCCCATCTTCTCTCCGCCCCAGCCCGTACATGCAAGGAGCTACCTCTGGCTCGCTTTCTGCCCTAGCAGAAGGCCGGGCAGGACTCTGCTCTCTGCCCACTCATTTGCTGCCTAGCACATGACCTCTCTCCTGGCAGTGATGATTGACAATGAGGAATAGGGCGTCTTCAGGTGGCGGAGGGGCTATCCGCTGGGAGAGGAGCCTGTCTGATCGTGTGCCCTCGTGGGGCAGGACCCAGGCTGTCCCATGGCAAATTGTCTGCTCACTAAGGAGGAACTTGTTGTCTATCAGAGTGGCCTTCTAGGGACCCAGCCCCCTTGGGGCCACTTGCCATCCCTGGATGTGTGTGAGCAGAGGTGACGTGAACCCCCACACCTGACCATTCCGGAAAGGGGGAAACGTTGGGTTTTCCAGCTCCCTGTCGGAGATTTCCTGGGGAGGCCCTTGCAGACTGGAGTCTGGGACAGATGCGACGTGAGGTAGCTGCCAAGGGGCTGAGGTGAACTATTAGGGTCCCAGGTGATGACCGGGGTGTAGTGTGGGGGTGCCAGCCATCGAATGGGTGCCTATGCCTGACCTCCCTGAAAGGGGAGGCCGAGCTGCTTTGTCAAGTGCCCTGAGCCCTGGAGATGCGAGAGGAAGGGCACCCGAACCGCGCTGGTGGGAAAACGCTGGTTCTGTGGGCTCTGTCACAAGCCGGGCGGCATGGACTCACCCTGCCATGCGGTGGCCCCCGCCCTTTGGAGTCTCCACGCTCCTGTGTCCTGATGGGATTTTCTGAAGGAGGCAGCCACCCCATCGTCCTCAAAGGGTTTGGGGTCTCCCTGCAGCCATAGAGCTGGCTCTGTGCTTCCGAGGGGCCCTCAGGGAGGAGCGGGAGGAGGCATCCCCAGGTGGCAGGTTGTTGGTGTTATAAAAATGGACAAAGGGCAACGTCGCTGAAATGGAGCCAGGAGGTCGGCTGGGGTGGCTCCCATGCCCTCCGCTCATGTCAGTTGCATGGATACTCCCTGAGTACCCGGCAGGAGGAAGGAGGGCTTCCCTCGGGGGTCCCCAGCAGCAGCCCGGCCTGTGAGTGGCAGTCACAGCTCAGCCAGCGAGGAGCTACTGGCCGTGCAGCCCCCGGTGAACTTGGTGCTCCAGTGAACTTGGTGTCGGCACCAGCTCTTGACGTCCCCCTTTCCTCCATACCGGAGCATGCCTCTCGGGTGCTCGCCAGCCCTGCCTACGGCTTTGCTGTACTTTCCTTGTCCTGGATTGCATTTCTTTCCTAGTCCCGCACAAACCCATTTTGGGATGGAAACCTACCTGGCAGCTTTCGTTTTAAGGTTCACAGTATGTGACGGGGAGCCTTCCTGGGTCAGGGCTCCAGATCTCCCTCTCCTTAACCGTTCCCCTGCTGTACCACCCCCCTTCCCCTGCAGTCTGGCCTCCCCTTCCCCTAACACCGCCTGCTCTCCCCCCTGCGTCGCTCTTGCTCTCTCACTGCGGGCTTGCCGTAAACCCCCACTGTGCACAACTTCTCGCGGAGGGAGGACGTGTGCAGAAAGGAGGCATGGGTCCTTGTCTGCCCTCTGATGGCAGGGCGGGTGCTGCTCTGTCCCTGGGCCTGCTGAGCTCCTTGGCCTAGGGCCAGGCATGCACTAGAAGGCCATTCCCACACCCTGGTCCAGGCAGACACATCTGGCCCTGCTGGAGGGGACGTGTGGACCGGTTGGCCCTCTGGGAAGGCCCCTTCTGGCTTCCCCCTGAGGACGGGCTGCACAGCAGTTGACCTCGGGGTGATCTCACTCTCCCACTGTTGCCTCAGCTGCCAAGATGGGGTTGGTGGGGCCGGGCCGTCGCCCCCGTTGCTGGGGAGTGGTGGGCTGGAGGACTGTCAGAGCTGTTTAATGAGGCCGCGTGACACAGTCCTGGCAGAGACGGGAAAGGAGATGCGTGCACGCAGGAGTCTCTTGTCTCCGTTGGCTGTTACTACTCGTACGAGCAGAGTGGCTGTCCTTCCCTGTGCCCCCACGCGTGGGGTGGCTGTGTTTCGGGGGCTGGAGCATCTCCCGAGTTGTGCTCGGCTCTGTCAGCCATTCAGGGCACCTGCTGCGTGCTGGTCCCTGGGCAGGCCAGACGAGGTCCTGGTCCTTCGCGGGGCTCACACAGACTCACTCTGAGGAAGCGGGGGAGGACTTGGTGGGAGGTCACGATCTGCCTCTGGCCTCCACCCTCAGAAGTCATCCCTTGATAAGGACGTGGCAAGAGCAAAGCCCCAGAGGATGCGGCACATTCCATGAGGCTGCCTGAGCTTTGGGGTCCGTGGGCCCAGCAGTGCTGTGGGCTAATACTGGATCGTACGCCGCAACTAACAACAGTAGATCATTCTTCAATATTGACGTCGTGTGGTATCGCAGTGGGCATGTTTTCTGGCTCCACAGGGATCACGTACGGGCATGGGTCTGATTCTGATCCTTGGCCTGCCTTCACGGCCCCCACACTACCGTGGCTCCCTGTCTCATTGCATCCCCGGCACTTGGCCTCAGTGGAAACGGAAGCTCCTTCGTTGGTTCCTTGCTGCTAGGATGGAAGCCGTGAGGGCATGGATCTTGTCACTCAGGGTTTTATCTCCCGCCCCCAGGCCAGGCTGAGCATGGGCTAGAGCCTCTGTAGGTCCCTGGTCCATGATTCAATGAACGGATAAAACGCAAGTGGGATTTCTACATCAGTCCGTCGAAGTAGGGGCTGTTGCCATCCCGTGTTCCAGCGGGGGGCATGTGAGGCTCGGTGAGATGCAGCGACAGGCCTGTTGCACTCAGCTGGCAGGTGCCGGGGGTGGGATTTGGACCCCCACGCATGCGCTGGTCCTCTCGGTATGGGTATCCTCTGGTTGCGGTGGGGGGTGCACCCTGGCACATGGAAAGGCCAAGTTCAAGCAGCAGCCTCTTTACCGCACGTGGCACGTCTAGATGGAAAGGCTTTGCAGGAATTTTGCTTTATAGGCACATAAAGGCCTTTATTACCCATAATGTGGACGTGGGTCCGAACAGGATTCTATTCTGCTTTCTACCAAGGGGTTTGTTGGAGGCCTGAGCTCCTGGCCCCGCTCGGAGGCTAGACCCCAGAAAGGGGGAAGTGCTGGCTGTTGGCAGGACATGGGACGCCAGGCGGCTTGGTATCCAGGGGCAGGATGGGGCGGCGGCATCCCCGGAACGAAACTCGGTTTAAGCTGTTGCAGTGGGAAATGTGACGTCATGTGGCTTGTTAAATCCTACAGGGGCACGGAAGAGCGCTGCTTTTAATTATCAGGATGGAAATTAATGGGAGAGAACCTCTAGCCAGGCTGCCCAACAGTAGAGCAGGGAGAGACCCTGGTTTATGGTAGGGATCGGCCCGCAAGTGTCGAGGTGATCACAGGCAAGCCAAGGGAGGAAGCACAGACCGTCGGCAAATGATTGGACTGGGGCCCAGGGGGTCCTGGCTCATCCCCATGGCTTTGTCCCCCTGGCCAAGATCAGGAAGGGAAGCTGGACAAGGCTTGGTTTGCAGAAAGCCGACTCCGTACAGGACAAAGCCCCTTGGTGCCGTGGCCAGCCATCACGGTCTTTAAGGAGACCTTGGATTTGCTCTCTTGACGGCGTGGTGTGGAGCCGTGGGCTGCCAGTGAGCTTCAGACCTGGGGCAAAGCTGGCAGAGAACTCGGGCTCACTTTGGAGCATTTGCTCGAAGCCCTTGTCCTCAGCTGACGTAGGGCAGCCCAGGTGCCTTGACTGTGCAGGGAGAGCCCCTGGTGGGCTTGACTCCTCTCTTTGCCATGGGCCCTAAGGCCAAGTGTGGGGTACCGTGGTTGGGTGGGTCAGGTCAGCGATTACCCCAGTCACCCTCTGCTAGTATTCTTGGTAAGGGGGGTGGGGTTGGCTTGAGCTGAGAGCTCCCGGCGGACTCCTAGCCCTTTGGGAGGAATCAGAGCTTGTCGCTTGTGTGTAGGAGCAGGTCTGGTTTAGGTCTGCCTTCCGCTCGTGTTAGAATTCATTCTCAAAATGGTGCCCAAGTCCCTCCTGCCGTCATCCAGCCAGTGTGTCCTCAAGGGAAAGGATCACTCAGCCAGGTACGTAGTCCACTCAGGTGATCTCACCCGGATGTCCTTGGATTAGGAGAGTGAATACTCTATACGTGTTAAGTACTAGTAACGACCTAGGAGATCGATGGAGATCCTCTCCATCTTACTGGGAAGACGCTGGGGCTAAGAGAGGTGAGGTGACTTGCCCAAGGACACACAGCCAGGAGCAGGTGGACAGGAACTGGGCAGTGGGACTCACATCAGAGCTGGTGCCCTGAGGCACAGCTTTCTGCTCCCTTCTTGGATGGGGGAAGCAGATTTCCTCCTATGACTCCCAGGCCTTTCCCTGTAGCATTTCTGGACGCCTCACATTGTTCTTGGCAGATGGGGAGACTCAGGCCTTGTCAGCTTCACGTTGCTCGTGAGGAAACCAAGAGACAGAGTGGCCTGCATGACTCAGACGTGAACGAATTGACACCCGTCTGTGGAACATGGTGCTGGGATGATGGCTTTGTCTTGGTTGAAGGAGTTGAGGTCCTTGGGTAGATTATCCTGGGGGCTCTTGCCTGGAGTTGTCTTGGTCTTGGGGAGCTGACTGTTCAGGGTCTGGAACCCAAGGAGACGTTAGTGATCCCATGGGCTCATGTCCTTTGGCGAGGACATGCTCAAGCTCTTCTTTTTCCTGGGGACTGCCCCGGCTGGCGGACCCCCCAGGGTGTTGACTAGTGGGGTCTTGTGGGTGAGTGCAAGCCTCCCTGGATAGACCGGGCGGTGGGATGCTCGGGCTCATTCGGCCGAAGTGGACTGTTTTCTTGGATTGTTGGTTTTATTTATTCTCACTAATCTACTTCTCTTGCCTGTTTATGCATTGCAGAGATCTAATAAAATGTATTTGAGACCAGAGCAAATGAGGAATGTTCTGGAAAGAAATATAAGAGGAACGCTATCTTGAAGTACCTAGCTGGTCGGAGTGGCTTTTGGCTCTGAGGTCCTGCCTTCCGAAGGGCCACTTCCCCTCCCCTGGCATGTGAAAGTGAGAGCGACTCAGAGTGAGGGCTGCCCTCGGGTAGGATTTGCACAGGGGCCGCTGGGGGGCAGGAAGCTCTTCCCAGTCAGGGAGCCTGGCATCCGGGCTCTTCCATCTAAGGATCCCTGAGGGCAAGCGGGCCGATGGCGCCGCTTACGTGCCAGGACCCCGGATCCCAAGGCGGGGGAATGCTGCAATCTAAACATTTACATTCTGAAAAATGGGAAAGCATCCGCTTCGATATAAATTAGCCAGGGCCTGACGGGTTTATTACACCCTGGAATGCTTTCATGAGGCTTTCAGAGGGGTCCACGTTGCAGGCCCAGGTCTCCAGCTGGGCTGGTCTGTGGCACGCTCCTAGAGGGACCCTGCAAACACACGGGCTGGGTCTCCTTGTCCTTGGGGTCCCACGGGGCCATCACCGATGCACTGGTGACATGGGAACAGGGAAACACGGTGCCGCGTCCTGGACTGGGAGGAGACCTGAGCCGTAGGCCTCTCGAAGCTGATGGGGTGCTTTCACACCAGTCTAGGACTGTCAGTCCCATGGGCAGGCTGGGTGTGAACTCCGCAGGGAGGGATGGTGCCTAGCTTAGCCCCTGGCTCCCCTCGAGTGGGCAGAACTGCCTGTGGGCAGATCCGCAGGCATGGGCCCATGTTCCAGGGAAAGCTGAGTCCCAGGCTCAGGGAGTATAGAGGAGCGTAGGGAGATTCTGGCAAAAACACCTAAACATAGCTTTGTGAAAAATCCGTGTGCGGACGTTTGTGAGCTTATTTCTGTGTCCCCTTGAATGTTGTATACTTGTGTATCCATAGATGTATGTAAATAGACGTTGAATAGGTACTGAGTAAATGATTTTGGAGGAATTTGATAGGATCCTAACAACGAGTAATCTCTGACATCAGCTTTTTTTTTTTTTTTTTTTTCCTTTTTTTCGATTGAGAAGAGGAAATCTGCTTTGTACAGAGTTTGTGGGTGGGTTTGTATCCAGAATCATGTTTCTCGAGCTACCTTGCTTCCGAATCACCTGCGGAGCTTGTTAAAATGGATTTCCAGGTCCCACCCACCTTCAGAATTTCTGATGTATTAGGCCTCAGGTGGGTCCTGGAAATTCACATTTTTGATGAGTTCCCGGGAGATGTTGCGGCTGGTGATTGGGGAACCATACTTGGGAAGTGATGCTCTGGAGACGTAAGCATGTGGGGGATGGGGGGACTCTTGACAGAACTTTCTTGGGTCTCAGAACTGACCACTGATGCCTTTGACAAGGGTGAAAGACGACTTGCTGGGTGAGTCTGGGTGTCCCTGGAACCATTTCCTTTTTTTTGTTGTTGTTGTTGTTTTAAGATTTTATTTATTTATTTGACAGAGATCACAAGTAGGCAGAGAGGCAGGCAGAGAGGGGAAGCAGGCTCTCTGCCGAGCAGAGAGCCCGATGCGGGGCTCAATCCCAGGACCCTGAGATCATGACCTGAGCCGAGGCAGAGGCTTAACCCACTGAGCCAGCCAGGCGCCCTATTTCCTTGTTTTTTTAAGGAAGAACCTAGAACCTCCTACACTATGGGCGGAGCCTGATTGCGGCCGCCTAGAGCATTGTGGGTTTACACACTCCTTCCGCAGGCATCCACCAGTGTCTGCTTCGTGCCCAGTCCTATAAATGACCCGTCCTCCACATCAGGAAAGGCTCCCAGGGTGTCTCTGACAAATGCGGGGGGAACTCTTGGTTGTGTCCAGCCGGGTCGCCCTGTGTGGGAGTCTGGAGGAGAAATGAGGTACTACTTGCTGTGGGAATGTTGTCCCAACTCTCTTCCCTCCCCATGCCCCTGGCTCCACTTGGTTCCTTAGGAAGAGCTCTGGACCTCTCTGGGAAGCCAAGTATTTTCCTTAAAGCCCGTGGGTCACTTCGACCCCTATGTGTGTCTTTGTTCTCTTGGCCTTCCCAGGAGCAGACTTCCCGAGCCTGAGTGTCTTGGCACCCAGACCTGTAGCCAGGCGTACACCACCTCCCCCCCCCCCCCCGTGTCCTCCTGTCAACGGGAGCCAGGCACCGTGTGTTACAGTGCCTGTTGGTGTCTGCTCGCGACTCTTGTCACTGAAGAGTAAGCTCAAAGCTGGACTTTGGAAACCCACAAATTGTCTTCATTCTTAATAAGAGACCAACCCCAGAGGTTGAACGAGGACGAGGAAGGTGCTTGCTTGGAGTCAAGCCAAAGGGATGCCCAAAGGCGAGTCAGGCCACCTGGGTGCCTCTGGCGTGACTTGAGACTGTCCCCTTATTCTCCCTGGTCTAAGCTTCCTCCTCTCCCAGGACAATACTTGTCCTACCTCCTCTCCTGCCTCAGTGATGCTCCACGGGCATGTGGCAGCTTTCTCGCTTGAATACGAGTGACTATTCGAGGGTAGCTGGGGTGATGGGCAGATGTGTACAGGTCTCCTAAGGGGAGCAGGTAACCCTCTGAGGTTTGGGGGCTGAGGCTGTGGAAGCCGCAGGGATGGGGACTCCAGCCAGCTTGGAAGAGCAGTGTGTGTTGGGGAGACGCACTGAGCACCTGGATTCCCATCCCAGCTCAGCAGCTAAAGGGCCCTAGAGGGTAGGTCCTGCCTCTGCCTGCCCGAGTACCAGCCTCATCTGGAAAAAGGAGGGCAGTGACAATGGCTGGCGCCGTGGGTGATACAGGGCACGTGAGGCACCTCTGGGAACCAGACCCCGTACGAGGATCCAGAGTGGTGATGACAGTGACAGCGCTCGTTGGGGTAGCTTCAGTCTGCCACGGGGGAGGCAGGTGTCATGTTCGGATAGAGGGGCCCGAACTTCCTGTCCCCCCCAGTGATCCCGGCTGGCCACTCAAGACTGGTCCCGTGGTTGAGGGGTAGAGACAAGTAAAAATTCAAGGAATGTTTATTAGGGGCTGAGACTGTGAGGCTCTCCTGGTGCCCGGGTAGTTTTTAATTTAACTTTTATTTTTGTCAAAGGCATATATATTCATAGCCAAGCAGTAATAAGCTTGTAATGAAAAGCAGCAGCCCACTGCTCCTTGCCTCCCACCCGTGGTTTCTGCTTCCTAGGGGTAACTGGTTTTCAGTCTTGGTTTGTTTTGGTACTTACCATATTCCTAAGTGATATGCTTACCCTATCTCTTTCTTGATTTTTCAGTTTTTGTTAGTATTTTTTGCCTTTTAGTTATGAGAGATGGGAGATTCAGGTTTCCTAGATCTCTTCTCTCATCATTTATTTGTTTATTTTTTTAAGATTTTATTTACTAGAGAGAGAGAGAGAGAGGGAGCAAGCATTCACACATGGTGAGGGGGTGGGGGCAGAGGGAGAGGGAGAAGCAGACTCCCTGCTGAGCAAGGAGCCAGACGCGGGGCTCGATGCCAGGACCCTGGGATCATGACCTGAGCTGAAGGCAGACGCTTAACCAACTGAGCCACCCAGGCGCCCCACTTCTCTTGCACCTAAAACAGATAAGACTACCCTAACTTCCCCATTTTCTGCCAGCCTTGCCAAAGCGCGGCTTGTAAGTGTGTCAACACCCACAGTGATGTCAGTCACCATCCACGTAGTGTCCTGCGATCACGTTTTTTTCTAATAGACTTTTTGTTTTCCCTGGAATTAGGTACATAGCAACCAACTTGCTTTTCAGTTGGCTTGGTTTTCTATTACTATTTATCCTCCAGTTCTCTGACTAAACTGGAAATATTTCCTGAACATGTTCAAAGGCATCAGGTAATATTTGTTCTGTGTCTTCCCCCCGCCCCCCAATCGGGATGCTTGGCTCTCCTGGCACTGCTGCTTCACTGAGTCCCCCCCTTCCCTATTGTCCTGCTGGATCACCTCCCTCCTGAATTCCATGCCTCGCTTGCTGTCTGTCCAGTCTCACCTTCAGGGAGCTTGCCTTCCAGTACCTTCTTGACAAAGGGTAGATGGGATCCAAAAAATTCTGACATACTGCACAAATGAAAGTATCTTTGTTTGACTTTAATACTTGATTAATATTTGGGCTGAATATCAAAGCCTAAGTTGAAATTGCTTTCCGTTAGAAACTTGGAAAAATCGCTTTTCACTTAGAAAGTTGTCTGTTATCTGACAGGTAAGGTGCTATTTTGTGTCCTAGTCCTCAGAATGTGACTGTTTCCGTATACTCTCCACTTGCACCCACCTTCCTCCAACCCAGAAGCTTTAAGGATTGTCTCTTTATCACCAGGGTACTAAAATGTCACATTTCCATTGCTTAATAGGAATTTTTTTTTTTAAAAAATGCATTGTTTTTGGTGGATACTTTTTTTTTTTTTTTGGTGGATACTTCAATTCTAGGGATTTGCCTTACATTAGGAATTTGATAAAAATTTCCACCCTTCATTTTCTTTTTCCTTTTTCCTTTTTTTTTGGGGGGGGGGTGTTGAGCTTTCCAAACTGATTCTCTAATTAATCTTTTCTCCTAATTTCCAAATTTTCTGTTGCTCTTCTTTCTAGTGTAGCAGTCTTCACAACTTTTGGTCTCAGGTCCCTTTCTAGCCTCCAGATCCCTTCACACTCTGAAGGATCACTGAGCATCCCAGAGAGCCTTTGTGGTTGCAGGTTATACCTGTTGCTATTCACCGTATTAGAAATGACAGCAGACATTTAAAGAGTAAGTCATGAAAAATAGTAATAAACCCACTCCATGTGAACATACAGAACCTAACTTACTAAAGCATATATTTTTTCTTTAAATATAATTTTTTCAAAGCAGAAATTTAGTGAAACATGTGACCATGTTTTACATTTTTGCCACTCTGTGTAACGTATGGTTTCGTGGAGCTAGCTGTGTTCTCACCTGTTGGTGCCCGCGATCTGTGGTGATGCGCTCTCTTGCTTGAAGTCCATGAAGAAAGTCTAGTTCGCTTCAGACGTGTAGCTGGAAAAAGGAGGAGTATTTTTACTGCCCTTTTATATAGTCCTGGGTTCTCGGCTTTGATGTTACCCCAGAACTCTACAATGGTAAATTCGTAATGATCAGTTTCAGTGTGGACTCTGAAACCTGATCAGTGAACTTTTTGTTCTCTCTGAGATTAAAAGCCACTGGTCGCTCTTGGGCTTCAAGGGGATTTTACCTCTGCCTGATCTTGTAACATCATTGCTTGGTCGTATGGCAAATATTGGTTCATGGAGTTACACAAATCTGTTCAGTGTTTATATGTTTCTTTATATAACACCAAACAATTAGGTAGGTAAATATCACTACTGCCCTGAATACAAAACCCTCTTCTCAGGCTTGGGACTGTAGATAAATGAGCTAAAATTCTACTTTTGCCTGAGAGCCCGAATTTTGGTTTGTTAGTAACAAGTAACAAGCAGGAGCAGTTGTTTTCCTTGCACTGCAAGGCTGGCTTTCTTCATTTTCGAGAGAAGATTTCTCGGCCCTTATTTTAACCATGGGCGCCTCGTGGTGAAGACTCCAGGGACTCCTAGTACACTTCGCTGCCATGGCCTTGATTTTTATTACGGCATCAGGAGCGGGGCTCCAGTCGCTCCCGCATCATCAGTGTAAACGTCAATGCCATGGCAAAAGCCAAGACTTGCTTAGTGTTTTCATAAAAACCATTCTGGTTTCGTGGACCTGCTGAAAGGGTTTCCGGAGCCCTGAGGTGTCTGAGTTCCACACTTGGTGGACCTGCTATTCTAGACTGTTTTCGACTTTACCTTACACACTTCTATTGGAATTAGTACTGTTGGTCTCTAGTTTTTGATTTCTTAGAGCTTTTTTCTATTCTTTGCTCTTTGCAGTTTTTAATTCCTATTTTATATATTCTTTATGTTGTCTTATTTTGCTGAAGGGATTAACTTTTTTTTTTTTTTTTAAAGATTTTATGTATTTCTTTGACAGAGAGATCCCAAGTAGGCAGAGAGGCAGGCAGAGAGAGAGGAGGAAGCAGGCTCCTCGCTGAGCAGAGAGCCCGATGCGGGGCTCCATCCCAGGATCCTGAGATCATGACCTGAGCCGAAGGCAGAGGCTTTAACCCACTGAGCCACCCAGGCGCCCCAGATTAACTGTATTTTTGTCTGGATTTTTTTTCTTTTCTCCAGTGTGTCTTTTCTCTGGATTAATTTTGTTTCTTCTTGGTTGTAGTCCTGTGTGTGTGTGTGTGTGTGTGTGTGTGTGTGTGTGTGTGTGTGTGAGGCCCTTATCAATGCCCAGTGATTCTTGGTTTATACTTGGGGGAACCACCAACGTGCGGGTTGGAAGTCCTCTGGCTATGGGCTGGACTTGTTGACAAATGGGCTTCTCCGGAGTGTGATTGGATAGGAGCTAGCTGGGGACCCTCAAATAATGCTATCTTGAGGAGTGTTTTCAGGGGCTGATTAGTTTCAGGGAAGAATGTTCCAGCATGGCACATGAACGTGGGAGCCAAGAAAGGAAAGGAGACAGGGGATTTTGCTGTTTTCACAGAATGGCACCCTACCACTTGGAAGTTTTGCTTTGTCGTCCCTGAATCCAGAGGATAGACCTAGGGTCTTCCGAAAGTTTCAGAGAGAAAGAATAATGTGGATGATGAGGATTAGGGAAAGCATTGAGGGATGGAGGACTCTCCTCCTTTTGAAGACTCGAGTCAATCTGTTCTCCATTCCAGCTGCACCTCTGCTTTCAGAGGTACCATTGCTTCGAATTCGCTTGCACTGCTGAGCTTCTGGAACACAGCTGCTGGCTCCTTGAAGGCTAGCCCAGGGCCGGCTTAGCAGACTGCAGAATGCTGGAGCCTAACTCCACTTCTCTCATCCCTTTACTTGCCGGCTCCCAAAACAGTGTTGACTTCTCTCATCTACTGTGGTTTTCTTTCTCAGCCTTTCTCTTGGTCATTTTGGACTCGTGCAGTAAATCATTCTAATTGATGCAAATAAAAAATTCTTTGTGTGAGGCATTGTGGGGGACACTATAAGTTGACTCCCACTTACCCTTCCCTCCTAGTACTCCTACCCTTTGGCAGCGCCCTCCCATCTGAAATGTGATCGGGGACCTGTGACATCCGTCCGGCTGATGGAAGGTGGCAGAGGTGATGGGATATTGCTTCCGTGATGCCTCATCTGAGCTTGTGAACGTCAGCTTTCCTAGGAGGCTCTCTCCCTGGCTGGTTTTGCTGAAGCTGTGTGGGAGGCCCACATGGCAAGGACCTGAGGGCAGTCTCCAGCCAACCACCAGCAAGGAACTGAGAATGGCTTCTGGCTGAAAGCCGGCAAGAAACCCCCGTTTTAGCAGGCTGCAAGTAACCGAGTGATGCCAACAACCACATAAGACGCGAAGAGCTCGATCCTTCCCTGTTTGAGCCTTGAGATGAACTCGAAGTCCCAGCAGACAACCTTTTGCGGCTTTGTAATGTCGTTATGTACCAGTAGATAATGAATTCGGGCAATATTCGAGCTGCTCTTTTCACCTGGAAATCTGGCTCTTCGTGCTTTGGCCTCATGGGCCAATCGCCACATCTAGCTGGATATTCGGCCCCTGGGGGTAGGAGCCCCAGCTCCTGGAATCTGTTGCTTAAGGACTCCGTTTACGTTTGCTACTGGTGGTTACCGAATTCAGAAGACTGGACACGAGAGGCCTTCTAGGTTCTGAGAGGGGCTCCTCGTGAGGGGCCGTTCTTCTAGTGTTGTAGGTTGCTGAGGTCCGGACACCTTTGCACCCAGCCCATGGACTTGGCATCCCCGACTCTCATGCCTGGAAGGGGTCTCTAGCTATCATCTGTCCGGAAGGTTGGGGCATGCTTTACCCAATTTAACTCGAAACAGTGAAATTTACATTTCAGATGTAGAGAATAATTACAGAAGGAGAGAAGGGTTGTTTTTGTTTCTTAAGGTTGTTGACTGGGACTGAGGGAAGCAACATGGACCGCGGCGGGTCCAGGTAGCCGGGAGCCTGGGATTGGCTGCCCATCTTTGCTTTGTCCTTACCGGTTGGGGTGCCTTGAATAGGTGGCTTAACCTTCCTGCCCTCCGTTTCTTTGCCATTAACTCTTGCTATCATTTACTCAATATTTGATGGATATGTGTTATGGGCCAGGCCCCGAGCTCCATGCCGGGGCTGTGGAGATGAACGTGATGAGGTTCTTGCTCCCCGAGCTTGATCTGAGGTGGCCCAGGGGGCTCGGAGGCAGGCACATCCAGGATGGCCGAACTTGCGGATGGGATGTGTGTGCGCCTGCAGTCGTCTTTGTTTGGTTCATCCTACGTTTTAAATTACTAAACTTCATTGCTGATCTTTAAAAGTTGGGCTATTTTAACTAAAACTTTGAATTTCTGACTCGTGTAGGGAAACAGGGAAATATGGGCAACAGTCCCTAGGAACCTCACTCCCCCTCTTTAAATGGGCAGGGACACATGTCTTTATAAAAGCGAGGATGACAGGCTGGGGTGGGGTGAAGGGGCTGTGTTTTCAGGAAAAGGAGAATGTGCACAGGTAGGACCTGATTTTGGCTGAAGCGGACCCTGGGGGCTTCCCTTTTTGCGACCCTGCCCCTCAGGATGCCCGTGCCCGGTGGGGTCATGGGACCAAGAGGACAAAGGGCATGTTCTCTGTCTAGGTCATAGGTGCCCCCTCCACTCCTTAGGTTGTAAAGAGCAGATGACCTGGCCAATGGGAGTGGAAACTTCTGCGTCCTTTGTAACAGGCAGGCATTCATTCATCAGTTTTGAGGGCTAGACGCTTTCCTGGTGAATCACTCTGCATCACTAGGTATGTCCTGCGCACAGTTCCTCGCGTGCAGGAATTCTGTTTGAGCCTGACCAGAATGCGGTTATGGAAATGGATATTAGATCCAGGTGGCCAGTGGGTGGTTGGGTCTTCCCTGCTAGAACCTCCTGACCAGACAATAGTTCCCTCCTGGATCTGCAGTCTTACCCCTCCTCTCCTGCTGCCCCAGCTGCCGCCATCTTGTAGCCCCAGGGGCCTCATTGTCCTGTGGGGGCCACTGGGATCTGCCTCTTTGTGGAGGGTCCTGTCAAAGGAACCTTTTAGAATATGGCATCCTGGTGGGCTTGAGTGCCGTGCCCCCACCCTAGACTTGCCTGAGGCCGTTCTGGGGAGGGCTGGGGAGTCTGGCTACTTATCTCACACCATTAGGCTTAGGGCAGTGCTGCTAGCAGACAAAGGCTCGAAGGGGATTAGGGGTAATTACCAGGCCAGCTCTTTATTCCCAAGGTTTAATGGGCCCAGCCACTGTAATTGTACCTGCTAGTGTCGGGCGGTTTCCTCCCATCCAAAGGCCAGGCCCTGGGCTGGGGTATGGGTGTCAGAAGGCAGGGCCAAATGCTTGCCCACCTGTCCCCTTACTGCTGGGTGGCATCTGGAACATCTAGCGGCCTTAGGTGAGTTCATTGTGGTACGGCAAGCTGGCAAGGATGGGTGGCTGAGTTCCTCAGGGAGAAAACAGGGAGCCCATTGTGTGCTAAGGACCTTTGATGGGGGATACAAAGTCCTCTCTACCTTGTCAAGGCCTGAGCTGCTCTAGCAATCTCTGTCCTTGTTGTGGGGATTAGCTCTGTGGCCTGTGGGCATGTCCATAAGGACAGTAGAGGATCCTTCTCGGCCTTGTAAGATGGGACCTGTCTTAGGGATGAAGGAGGGATGCGGCTTTGGCTCTGGATGGTTTGGCACGGTTGGGGGAGCCCTGACGTTTCCACCCTGCGTGCTCTGGGGGCGCAGTGGGCTCAGGCAAGTTCTGGCTGTGGCCATGGGCACAAGCTGGAGGGCCTTGGGATTCTAGCTGTTGGAAATCACCAAAGCAACACAGGAACCGCTGTCTTGTGCAGGGAATCCCCACTTGGTCCCTCTCGGAGGAGCCTTTGCCTCGAAAAGACTCCAGAAGAGTTCAGCAGAGGGCATTTGAAAATTCAGACTATGCATCCTTTTAATCCTTTCGGGGAGCCTGTAAGGTGAGATGTTGGCTATGTTTTTATTTCTTAGAATTATTTTTCCAGCCATTCACATGAACTCAGAGTGCCATATCGGTTTTCCACCTTAAGTAAGAGGATTAAAAACGTTGCATAATGTAGGACCCGAGTTAAGTGCTCTGGCCCCAGAGCCTTGTCACATCGTGTAATTGGGAGTAATTGCCAGTGTGGGGTTAGAGAAAGGTGCCCCTTTCGGAGGGGGGCGGACCTCGTTTGAGCCTTCGTTATGGGGAGGCAGATTAAGCTGGGAGAGCGGGCTCCTTCATGCGGACAGGTGGGGTGGGGCTTGCGCATCTTTCCCCGGGCATCTTTGGGGGGGGAAGGTGAGGTTGCTGTGAGGGTACCACAGGTGC
>CM052809.1:24638442-24668497 GCA_028533885.1 Nasua narica
ATGAAACACCTGACATCTGGTGGGTACCATGGACGCTGGGGCTCAGCTGGTCTTTGAGACTCCCCTCTTCCCTACGAGGCAAACTGGAGGACCAACCAAAAAGCTGTAGCCCGGGGTCCCCCCAGGCTGCAGGGTAGGACAAAGGACTGGGGATTCTCTCTCTCGGTACAGATTGCATGCCTGATCTGGATGCTTGAGTTTTCTCACCAGAAAATCAAGTAGCACTGCCTGTATGTTAGGAAGGGGCTGGCAAGGCTGCCAGAATCCCAAGTGTTCAGATATTGCTCCTGCTGGAATGGGGAAGAGACCCCCCATGGGAAAATATATGCCTAATGTCAACTTCATGCAACATTAGTTTCTAAGGAACTGGCTTGTGATAGCACTTTTTTTTTAAACTATCAGTCAAGCAGAGGCAAGAAGGGTGTTGCTTCCCCCCCCCCCCCGAAATCCTTAAAGCAGCCTAGTGTCCCAGAAGACATCGCAAATTCTGGATTGTATAAACACTCTTTGCCCAGGACACATCTTTGGGAGGAGCTCTTACTCCAGCCAGAATGCCTTCCAGGTAGAGACCCTGGCCACCCAGCTGGACGAGGCTCCAGGGCCAGCCCCTGAGGCCCAGAGTGGCCTAATCCTGTGTCCCTGAACCCAAAGCCAGCCTTACGGGGAAGTCCTGTGCCCGGTTGGTGCCGAACACTGCTTTGTGGATCCCTACCATCTTCCTCCTCCCCCGCCTTCCCCACTTGCCCTGCTCACTGAGTATCTGAAGTCCCTTGCAGGGAGAGCCCAGGCGTCCTCTGGGAAGAGGCCGTATCAGGGCCGATACGTGCCCTCTCCTCCTCCCCCCGCTCCCCTCCCCTGGGCTGCTGCTGCATTAAGTTAGGGCCCCTCTTGAGAGTGAAGCTGCACTCAGCCGCCAAGCAGAAAGGCCCCTGCTCCTGTCCCAGGGCCCAGGTAAGGAGGAGGGCGGGCAGACGGAGAACTAATTGTGCTGGGCTCTTGGCCCTTTAAGACAGTGGCCTCCCTGGCTGGTGTGGAGCTGGTGAGCCCAGGCAGCTCCTTGACTCTGCTGATGGTCACTGGGTGATAAGCGGTAAAGCCTGGCTCCTTCTTCCTTTGAACTGAGCGCTCCGTCTCTTTCCCGCCTGGGAGCCGTTTTGAACTGTCAGTTCCTGGGGATTAGATGCATGTTTAGGCTGGATGAACTCATGAATGAAAATATTTTGCTTCGTGGTTTCGGCAACAGCGTCCTGCACAGTGGGCCCCCTTTGCTCTCCTCTGCCTCGCCTTGCACCACCCACCTGAGCCCACCCTAATAGCAGGGGCCCCCCGGCCCCGGGAGCAGCACCCAGGGTGCCCCACGATAGTTTGGACAGGGCCTCCCTGTGTGAGGGGAGGAAACCAGGCGTCCGGCAGCTTTTGGACCAGGTGAGCGCTTTCTCGAAATTTTGTCCCCGACCCGTGATACGATCTTTAGCACAGGATGGCATTGGGGGCAGCCCCGGGCTCTTCTGTTTGTGCACAAGGGTGGGGCTAGGAGAGGAATTGGCCCTGGGTTTGTGTGCTTCAGTCCGCGTTGACGCCGCTGCCACGGGCTTCTGGAGCTCTGGTGGTGGAGGTCCTGTGATTGGGGGACGGAAGCCTGTCATCTGGGAGGCGGCAACACGGAAGAGCCAGGAAGATGCCAGTTCAAACTGCAGATCGTAGGAAGGCCACATAACTGTTGCTGTCCCCAGGTCACAGATCGGGGTGCTGGGGTTCCCGCATCTCCTTGCCCCGACAGTTGTTAGCGCGTGATGAATGGAATTACCATCGCATCGCTGTCTGGTCCCTGCCTGTGGCTAGGCTTGCTGGGCCAGGAGCCGGGGTCAACACCCAGTCTGTGCCCCTCTGCCGCACACCGCAGGCATGAGAAAGACCCAAGGGAAGTGCTTACTGGGCCAGTCAGTGATGGATGAAGTCACCAGCTCCAAAATGAATTAATGGGATGGGCGCCATGACTGCTTGGGTTGTACTCATGGCTGGTTCCGCCATATCATCTTCATGATCATGTGGCTCTGGGGTTTCTTGGACACCCGAGGTCAGCAGCCACTGTCCAGAGGACAGCTGTCTGCTAATTCTTCCTACAGGGGTTCACTGGGGACTTCCTGTAAGGGCCATAGGTTGGTGACTATTAGGAATCTGCTCTGAGTTACGTTGGTTGGTGAATAGATACACTTGAGGTTCAAAAGCAGCCTTGGGCTGCTGGCTGACAGCTGGTCACCTAGCTTGGCTGGGTGGGGGAGGGCGTGCATACACCTCGGTTGTACTGGCTGCCAACTTGTGTGTTGTTGGGGGTGGGGCTGCGAATGTTATTGGGCGTCTCCCATCTTGACTCTCGGTCAGTGGTTCTCATACAGTTGATGTATGAGTAATATTCTAGTAAGTACTATGTGAGAGTATCTACTAGTCTTCTTGTTTCTGTGCATACATATTTTTTCTTATAAAACTGTATGACCCATTTTTATAATTTGATCTCACCTAGCAACATATCGTGCTATATATGTGTACCTCAGCGTATCGTGGTAGCCTATCACATTGTACTGTATCACTGGTGAGGGCTGCCCGGTGCTCCCTGGCATAAGTGTCCTCCAGTTCTCAAAAACTCACTTATATTTGGTTATATCGGTTATTTGTGTGTGTCCCCTTTCATCAGCCACACTGTGGCAAGTGGCAAGTATCTTTGTACAAGTATCACTCATAGGATAGTTTCCTTCAGGGAAGTGCTTGGAAGTTAAGTTTGTGAAAAAGGTATCCGTGCTTTTCAGGCTTTGAGGTCTTTTGCTAAATTGCCTTCCATAAAGTTTGTCCTTACTGACATTCCCACCAGTACTGTTTGAGAGTATTTGCTTCCCTTTGCTCTCTCCAACATTAGGTATCAAATGTTTAAAATTTAAACCTCTCTTTTGTTGAGAGGGAAAAAAAATGAATATCTTGTTGTTGTTTTAATTGGCATTTTTTAACACCCAAGAAGCTAAATATATTTTTTATTGGTTTTGGCCGCTTACATTTATTAATGTCTGAATTAGCTGTCCATATAATTTTTTCCTTTCTCATTAAATGTTCCTCCTCTTGATGATTTATATGAGCTTTTTATATATTAAGGATCATAGATGTTTCATATATTTAATGAATATTTGAATGTTTAAGTATTTATCACACATCTGCTCCTTCATTCATTCACTTAGAATTTTTTTTTTTTTTAAAAATTCCAGAATCTATTAGGAGTGGTTGTGTGCTGGAGGTTTAGCCCTTGTATGTTTAGCCCTACTTAGAGAAGCTTACAGCTTGTGAGATAATGAAGTATGACTCTAACCAGTTGGGCTAGGAAAGTTGGACCCAGTATTGATGGGAAATGGGGAAGGAAAGGTTGGTGTGGGCAGGTCACAGCATAAGGGAATCCTGGAAGTGGCAGTGAAAACTCGATCTTGAAAGAGGTATAGTCTACAGATAGGGGATGGAGGTGGGTGGAGGTGAAAGAGAGAGGTGAGGTGGGTAGAATGACTGAAACATGAAGATGGGACTGAGCATAGCCTGTAAATGGGCTGGGGTTGTAAATGACCAAACAGATTTATTTATTCAGAGCTAGCTGTAAGAGGGGACAGCTCCCTCTGTGAGGGGGCGTGGTGATGATGTGGGGGAGGAGAGGGTCCCTTCTTCCCTCTGGGTCCATGTAGGACTTTGTTTTCCAAGTAGAGGGAATACCGTCCTTTACTCCTTCTGCATACATCCTCCGGGGCCTGGGAGATGTTTCCAGAGGAACTTTCCCACGGTTTTGGGGGGGGTCATGGTGAGGGATGCTGTCCCGGGTCAGAAGTCCCTTCAGATTCACGTGAGGTCCGTAAGGGCATTGAATCCTGTCGACACAAATGAATCAGGGTCCAAGAAGGCAAAGGGACCACACGTATGACAGCCTGGGTGGGGCTTCAAAAGTGTGACTGAAGAGAGCTGAAGTTACCTCAGGGTGTGAGGGAGCCAGCCAGCTGCCTACCTCTCGGCCTGTCCCCATGACCCTGGGGACAGAAGAGAGGTTCTGGGCTGTGACAACAGCCAGGTGACAGCTGCCCGTGCAGCCAGGGGCTCATCCTGACTGTAAAGTCATAGCAGGAGCAGCGATGGGCCTTTGGCCCTGACCGTGCCCCCTCCTCAAGGGCCAGGGCTCCTCCGTGGGAGTTGGGCCCGATGGAAGTGAGCAGGGACTGTCCGGGGTGGAGTGCACACGCAGTGTGGAGACTCAGAATCACAGTCTTCAGGGAGTCTCCCGTCTGTGGGAAGTACTTTTGAGGCCCAGGCAGGCACTGGGGGAGCAGGAGATGCTGGGCCTCACGCCTGTGGGCTGGTGGTCTAATTGGGAGATGGGATGGGGCCCTTTTGGTCCCGAGGTCAGGATGTGGCGGCTGTGGGATTGTTGCTTCAGCTGGTGTTTATCAGGCACCCGGGCAAGAGTCGGGGACACAGCGTGGGTGAAGAAGCCAAACCAGCCTCTGCCCTTGGGGTCACAGTCTTGTGACGACGGCCACTTGGAAGCAGGGAGTGGCGGTCGGCAGGCCCCTTGGGCCGCAGTGGCATGGAGAGCTGTGGGAGCGTGTGAGAGAGCCCTTTGGAAGGAGGGCATATTTGGGCCGAGGCCTGAAGAGGAGGTAGTGGTTAGGCAGGTGGGGGCAGGGAGAGCATATGTAAAGGCCTGGTGGGATGTCCAAGGCAGACAAGACGGGGTGACCTCCTGCTGTCCTGCTAGGATTCCCTGGTAGGGCTCAGGCCTTCAGTGGATTCTTGAGGATGGAAGGGCACCCCAGTTTGCAGCTTAGCCCAGGGAACCAGGCAAGACAGCACTGAGGCGGCCGGGGGGGGGGGGGTGTGCCACACCCGTGGTGCCGTTGGTGGTGGCACCCAGCTACCCTCCACAGGCAGGAGTGGCTGGGGGCGAGGGCAACCTCACACCCACTCTCTCCACTCTGAAATAGAGCGTCTTGATCCCCTGAGAGAGGAGTCCCTCGGAAGCCTGGAAGGAACATTTCCTTCATTTCAGAAGGTTGTGCTGTGCCCCTCACCCCCCCAGGAGGACCCGAGGGCTCTAGGGGACATGGAGCCAGGGGCACCCTTGCTGCCCGGGGAGGGAGACTTCAGCTTGGGGAGGAGGCCGGTCTCCGCCCAGCTCTGCTGTGCTCGCTCCCAGGAGTCCGATGCGTGGAGGCCAACACCCCACCACCTCTGGAAAGGCAGCCTGACTTCTCCCCCCAGGCCCACAGGCCCTCTGAGTCTCCTCTTGCCAGCTGGGTCCTCCCTCCATGCTGCTTTCTCACCTCCACGCTTTGCCTGTCTCGCTTCCTCTACCCCATCCTCGTCCTGTTCGTTGAAGTCCTTCTCATCCCTCCAGGCGGAAAGAAGTCGCCCCCTCCCGGAAGCCTCCCTAGCTTTGTGAACCCTCCCGGGCAGGATAGCGCCATCCTTGCTTAGGGTCCTGCTCGTTGTCATTACCCCGCTGTTGCCCTTGGCTTTGAACGGGTTCTGTCCGCGCAGAACTAGTAGGCAAGTGGTTCGTCCAGCCAGCCTGGACGCTGGCCGCTCCTCCACGTGTCCTCACGGGCCCAGCCTCCTTGCCCTCCGGGGGCTCGGGTGCCTGTTTGCTGAGGGAAGGAAGGTGGGTTCAGGAGGTACGTTTTCTAGAGAACTGGTAGGAGTCACTCCGTGGGCACTTCCCCGCCCCCCGTGTTGGAGAGCAGAGTGATAAGGAAGGAAGAGGAGGCTGCCGTGTTAGATGCTCAGGAGCAGAGACTCGGACAGACGGCTGCTCTGGGGGGAGGGCCCGGCTTCGCACGCTCTTGCTGTGGCACCTCAGGAGAATGAGCTGACCTTTCTGAATCTCCATCTCCTCCTCATCTTCACGGAGACAAAACTCTGCCTCGAGGCATCCTGAGGCTGCAAGAGGATAATGGGGGTGTAACCCTCGTTGCCCCAGGGCCCCGCACACAGGTCCGCACACGGTCCTGCAGCCCGAAATCAAGAGAAAGCTGTTCCTTGATTGTCCTTTGAAGGAAGGTGGCAGGTGGCGAGTCCCTGTCCTGAGCCCCTGGCAGTTCCCTCCCACATGCAGCTTTTCCTTTGCTCTGGGCAACCCCCACCCCAGCTCTCGATGATTCGGTGGGGAGGGGACACGTCCATGTGGATGGGTGAGCTGTCCGAGATGTTTAAGGTCCTGTCCCGGCCTTCGTGCCGGGTAGACATTAGGCTCACCATTGAATCCGATAAGTGTTTCCAGTTTACCTGTTACACGCCAGGCACCATGCTGGGTTTTGATCGCCGAGGAACTCGGAGCCAGGTGGTTGTAAGCCATTTGTCGCCTGAGAGGAGCAGCGCCCCGAGCACACACGCTGCCCCAGGTTGCACAGCTCCCCAGGGCCCCAGTGTTTGTCGCTCCCAGGGCTGGTGGTGAAATGTCAGTGGGCTGCCAGGCTGGGTGGGGAGCCCCTCACACTGCCATCCTTGCTCCTGGGTCGGGCTGACCGTCTGGGTGAGGAGAGAACGGGGTGCGGGCAGGTTCTAAATGCACAGGATTAAATATTTACATTTGGGAAAGATGAGGGTTAAGTGGCTCACAGGCAGGTGAGGGAGAGGAGGGAATTGGTGCTGGGGAGGTTCAGGCTCTGAAGACCTTCTAGCGAGCTGCGGAGCAGGGAACCCACTTTGGGGGCTCTGTGGAACCGGCGAGGGGCTGGGCCCGGAGCCGGAGTCCGCGGCTGCCTCTCCTGGGAGTTGTGTGAGAATGTGTGGTGGCCGAGGAATGTGGGAGCCACATACTTTTGTGTAATTAGGTTGGCTCCTCTGTAGCAGCTGCAATTAGCTGCAGGCGGGGGACAGGACTTCCTGCAGCCAAGGTCACTGCTGCACCTGGGGCGGCTTACCTGGGCTCCTGCTGGCCGGGCCGGGCCATGCAGTTTCCGGCAGGGGCAGCCAGCAGGCAGGTGGGGCTGTTGGGACTCCAGGCTGACAGCTCCTACCTCGCAGCAGGAGGAGAGGATTGTCCTGGCCCTCCTCCTGCTGCTCAGCCCGAGGTACCTCTACTCTGGGGCCCTGCTGGGTAGGAATCTGTGGCTCCCTCCTGTCACCTTCAGGTGGCTGTTGCTGAGCTTTTCTTACCCTCTCTGCCTGTGAGTATCTCTGTCAGCATCCTAGAGGTAATCAGCACCCGTGACGGGTCAGCGAATGCCTTGTATGCCTCCTTCCATGGGGAGCTCAGTGGCAGGAATGTTCTGAGAATTTGCATTTTCCTTTTGAGGAGTGCAACCTATTCTGCTTTGGTGGGAAAATGTTAAAAAGAGAGAGAGAGAGAGAGAGAGAGAGGGAGGTGATTAATGCTCCACTTTTTTCTCTTTAACATCCAGGAAGTATTACTTGATTCACTTAATTTCATCAGCAGCAATAAATAACACTGTCTTTGTGCTCTTGGCCGGTCCTGCTTGAGTGTCTCCTAAAGCTGTGAGTCCGTAAAGGTGAAGAGTTGGAGGCAGGAGAGTGATTATTCCCATTCTGCATTAGAGAAGGGAAAACCCAGCGGTTAGAGAAGCGAGATGTTTGCACGATGCCCCCCGGGGAAGCCAGCAGTGGTCCAGGGCCACCTGTGTGCCGAGTGCCACCATCCTCAGGCTTTCCCATCCCAACAAGGGTGGGCTGGAGGCTGGGATTTACCACTCAGGCTGGCGTCTGGGCTCTTCCGCCATGCCAGGCTGGGAGGGAGGGGCCAGGTGACCTGGCGGCTCTCACGGGAGGCAAGTGAGGGCAGAGGGGCAGCGCCGCCCTGTGGGGGGCCGGGGCTCGTCGGGGTAGCTTAGGGGGTACAACTTGGGCACAGGCCACTGTCTCAAGGCTGGACTGAGTCCCTCGTTCTTCTATCCTCTGCCCCGCTCCCACGCCCCCCCAGAGTTGGACAGTGGTCTAAAAATCCGTGGAGTGATGGCCTTTCTGAGGCGTGCCCAGCCTTCTCCTTGAGGAACCCAGGGCAGTGAGGGGACACACCACTTGCTGAGAAAGCACGCGTTCCCCTGGGCATGAGGCCCATAGCTACCCAGGCTTCACGGGGCGCCAGCAGATTAGAAGATAGATGTGAAGTCATGAGTATGTGCCTGGTTCCCAGCAAGCATTCACTTGCTGTTAGGGGCCATAATTACTATTTTAAACCCTACTGTTACAAAAGACGGGGTTCTTGGAGGGTGACGGAGGAGCTGACCCGGTCTGAGAAGACAGTCGGCAAGAAGAGTGGCCGACACCAGCTGCTGGCCCCGTACCTCCTTTCAACTTGCCACGGTCAGTAGGACTGAAATCCCAGCTGATGCTCTTTATTCATGGCGGTCACGTTCTAGAAAGTCACCGAGACCCCGAAATAGCAAAAGCGGAACTCCTGCTCCTGGGGGAAATCCAGGGCTCCGTTTCCGGGAGCCTCTGGTCCCAACATTCACCAGCCGATCAGTGTATGACCTCGTTTTATGTGGGTTTTTGTTGAAAGAAACCCTCTTTAATAAGGGTGTGTGTGTGTGTGTGTGTGTGTGTGTGTAATATATATGGGGCTGATTAATCTCTATTTGATACATATTTTTGATTAGTTAACCTTAAACTCCTGGTCAGAGGCGCCTATAACTCATCCCTGATCACAGCTTCTCTAACACGAGTATTGTCTCTGAAACGCACACCGCAGCCTTCTCGCACTTAGGACAGCCAGACCGTGCGTGGGTGCTTTACTTAGGGGCTGTGTGAAAACAGCACCATCACCAGCAAAAAGCACAAACATGTGGAGAACATGGCCCTGTGTAGACGGGGAGCAGGACCTCGGTTTCCTCCATGAAAGCTGAAACAGGCAGAAGGTCGCCTTGTGCGTCCTCCGCCGGGGCCGTGCCCGTCAGGTGACTCGCCATTTTTGCTGCTCTGTGCCTGTGCACATCCGATCACGAAGATGCTACAGGTGTTGGTTCTTGGGGTAGCACGTCTTGGCCAGTACAGGCGATTGACATGTATGGAATCTGAAGAACGAGGATTGGCTGAGTGTGGCAGTGAACCCCCCAACGTGCCAGCCAGTTCAGCTGTGCGGGATTGCTCCAAGTTTGGGAGGTGGAGGCAGAGCCCTGAGTCCCATGGAGCAGAAGAGGAGAGAGGTCCTCAAGCGACAGTAGGGCCCAGATGCTGGTCCCGGCCCGGAACAGAGGGGAGGCCCCAGGCAGGGCTGCAGCTGAGCTGGAGCGCTTTGTGCAAGGCGTCCTGGTGGGTTCTCCATGCCTAGTACTTTGGCTCTTTACGCAGTGGATGGGAGGGATCTATTTATTTTTCCTCTTTGAACATATTTGGAACATATAAACGAGAAGAAATGGGTGCCCGAGTGGCTCAGTCGTTAAGCGTCTGCTTTCGGCTCAGGTCATGATCCCAAGGTCCTGGGATCGAGTCCCACATCAGGCTCCCTGCTCTTCGGGAAGCCTGCTTCTCCCTCTCCCTCTGCTGCTCTCCCTGCTTGTGTTCTCTTTATCGCTGTGTCTCTCTCTGTAAAATAAACAAATAAAATCTAAAAAAAAAAAAATTAAAAATAAATAAACGAGAAGAAACTTATGCTGGCAGGATTTTCACCTCGTACCCCCCTCCCCTTCTGTATACCACACTCACTGGTTTCACAGAGCACTGGCAAGAGGTGGAAATACCGCTGGGGGTGGTTGTATGTTCAGTTGGGAGCCCGAGCATCTGTGCAGATAGACGGGAGGAGGGCAGTGACTATGACCTGAGTAGTAGAGAGTTCCCCCAGGGTTGGCTTGAGGGGAAAGGTGAGGGAGGGTTGGGTAGGAGCAGGGCATGCCCCCTCCGACAACGCCCCAGTCTCCTGGGCCTCCCAGCAAAGTTATGGGCACTCCGTTCATCTTCTTAAGGCTAAGTTTGAGACCATGGAGGGTCCCTGGGTTCCTGTCACCTTTGAGTCTAGGTGGTAGTGAGGCCCAAAGAGGGGAGGTGTGTCACTGATCACCACAGAGCAGGGGGGGGGGGGCAAGGCTAGAGGGGAGGCTCGTAGACTCCCAGATCAGTGCTCCTGCTGTGATTTCTCACAGCCGCACTTTGCATATGGCGGGTGGGCTTCTTTTGTGAGGGACTTTTTGTGAAGGACTGTCCTGTGGAGAGGTTAGGAACTTGGGCTTTGGGGTCAACCTTAGAATTTTGTCTGTCACTCACTGTGTGATCTGGGGCAAGTAACTTAATCTCTCGGTGCCTCAGTTTGTTGGTTTTTCAGTTGAGGAGAATCCTACTGGTGACCCGAGGTTGCACTGAGGAATTAATCAGCTAATATTTCTCAAACATTTGGAACAGCCCCTGGCATGAAGTTAGAGCTTTGTTAAGTGCTTGTGACATAGACAGAAATTGTAAAAATGCTGTGATCTGGGGCCACTTACCCTTACATTGCCTCAGTTTTATCATCTGAGAAATGGGGAGATATAACCACACAGAGCGTTGTTATGATGACTCAGTGGGATGAATAATGAATTTAAGGTGCTTTGTACGGAGTAAGCTTTTACAAGCTCTCGGTGGTTGTTATTCTTGGTTTTCTTATCGCTCGGTAGCCTTGTTCCCACTCAAGTGGGCATTCATCCGCCCTGCCAGCGGATGAGGGGAGGGAAGAGCAAACACACAAGCCGGACCAGGAGGAAGGGAGGTGACAGGGGCCGCTGAGGTCTACACGCAAATGAGGTGGGGGGGGGGTGGGGGGAGGTGCCTCTGGGCTCCCCATTGGCAAAGACTCGGTGACCAGCTGGATGCATGGTACCCAGAAATGAGTGGGGAGACGTTCTCTGTTCTCCAGGCCACACCCTGCAAAGGGGGCTGCCTTCCCAGGGACTCGGGGAACCTGCCCCGGTCAGCCGTCGTTCCTCCCAGGAGCCTCCTGCTCAGGCTTTTGTTTTTCGAGGGGCAGCCCCTCCACCTGCCCAGGCATCTGAGCAGTGAGAACGCTGTTCGGAGGAAGCGGGTGCATGCAGGCAGCTCCCCCCGGAGTTTCTCTGGAAGGCTCAGGATACACTTCACAGGAAGCGTCAGCACAATTTTCTAATCAAGTTGAAGTCCGTGGCCCATAGTTAGAAACAATAAATGAAATGCAATTTGAGCCGGCACTTTGCCCGAGTCCCCGTTTCTGGAAGTGGGTGTGGGTGAGAAGCTCGTCTTTCTGAGGGAAGGACTTGCCCCCTCCCCACCCCCACCGTGACCATTTAGCCCCCAGCCCCGCCAGTCGGCTGGCAGGGGTGGGACCCTGGGACTTTATTTTAGGTAATCATTCCAAATCCTGATTTTGATCTGTCGGGTCAAAGTCCACACTTCTCTGTAAATCAATGCAACTATTTAGCGGACTCTTTGTTTTTTCTCCTTCCAGCTCCTTCTACCTACCATGCTCAGAGCTGAGTCTCGGAGGTCATTGTTTAATCAATATTAAGCCATTCACGTAGTTTAAGTGTTTACTTATGTGCTTTGAATCCTAGCTTGCAGTAAGAGCAAGTGATGCCCCTGATCGGTCTTCACTGAGCCCCCCAATACCCTAATTATGTAATTTAGAAAAGAACATTTCCTGACAGCAGTTTCTCCGTGCGCAGCAACAAACGCCGACTGGGGACTGGCCCAAACAACCCGGTAATAGCTAGCACATGGACACCGCTGCCTCGGTCCAGGCGGCCCGGGCTCGGGGCGACCGCCCGTCCATTTGGGTTAAGGCTTTCAAATGATGGCGTATTAGTGCCAGGAGAAGTAATTCCACATGAAAAGAGCTGTAACTAATAGCCCATCTCCAGTCTCTCCTAGTTTGTGGAAAAGGTCCTCACTGCAAATTGTTACTGACTCAGACAGTCGGGAACACATACCTGACCCAGTCTGAGGGACCGACGCGGCCAAAGACGTGTCCAAGAGGCCAAGGTTTAGACCAAGCTGTTCTTCGCGTCCATGCCAACCCTCACGTCTATGGTCTAGAGGTTGGGCCACAGCGTTCCTTCCTCAGGTTTCCTTATTGCTTGTGTGGGGGCAGCAGAGGGACTGGCAGGCCCTCTCCGTCAGGCTGAGGAGCTGTGGGGGTCAGGTTGTATGATTGGTCGGACCCATGGTTTCAGGGTACATCTGCACTTCAGTACCATCTCGTCGGTGTGGCTGTTGGGGACAGGAGGGGCTCCCTGAGTGCCTTTCTCTCCTCAGTACACAGGTGGTCTGTGATGGAGCATCTCAAGGCCACTGCCCCTTGTGAGCATAGCCCATGGTGGCGCTCTCTGGCCGTGCGAGTGCTCAGTGACCAAGCTATTTCCATAACAGGAACGAAAGACTCTCCTCCTGCTTGTCCTCACCCTATGGAGACCTCAGTCCAACACATACTCCGTGGCTCGAGGACCCCAGCGGATGCCTTTGGGGGGGCGGGGGGGCTCACCAGTCTCAGCATTGGGGCCCTGGCGCATAGCCCGTCCTCTGAGAAACCCAGCAGCTGGGGGCCTGCGTTGCTATGTAGTCATCGAGATGCCCCAGACCCGAGCTCTTGAAGATCCCAGAGGAGGGGTAGGGGATGGATGAGGAGCAAACTGAGCTGCGGAAATTTTAATTTGGCTGTGAGTCCCAAGCCAGTGCATTAGCCTTTCTAGAAGCGCCGGTTGCTATAGCGATGGAAGCAGTGCCAATGGCAAGAGTTGTTTTTGTGGTTAGGGTGCCTGCCTTAGACAAAGAGAGTGAGGCCAAGCCGACAGCCTCCGTCCTTCCTGCCTCCCAAGGATTGGATATTGTCAAAACCTGGCCTCGGGAGGAGGAGTGACAGCCACCCAGACTGGTCTTTTTGCCCTCGAATTCTGGTGAGGGTCCAGTGGCTTTGCCAGAAAGGAGCGGTCCCCTAGCATTCCAAGAGAGAACCCACGGGTGGGTTTACCAACAGCGGAGAAGGGGCTCTCTGGTTATGGCAGAAACTGGAGTTTAAAGAAATGCCTCTCGCGGGGCAAATTCATGGCGGAGTGTTTTTTTATGAAATCATCTGCCACTCAGAGCCTGACCGTGGGCCCACAGGGGTCTGCTCCTTCAGGCCCCATTTTGGTTTGGGCTTCAAACACGAGCTCCCCTGAAAATTTTCCTAAGTGACAGAATGGAGGCCTTTTCTGTAGCTAGGGTGCTTGGGTAGCTCGTTAACTCTCAAAGTGTCTTACAAATATTTATCCACCTTAGGTCATTTGCAAACCTAACCCCTGTCATCCCAGCTCCAGGCTGTCCCTTCTCGCCAGGTTGCCCAACGTGAAGTCAGAAACCTTGGACTGGGAATTCCACGTTGGCGGATTTTGAAAAGCTAGCCCCAAACGGTTTGTTTATTTCTCTAGTCTGCCCTTCTTAAAGTTCCAGAATGTGTCAGGACACCCTAGTCCAGACATGCAAAGCCCTTTGCCCTCCCTGCCGGAGGTGAGAATATTTGATTTATGAATTCATCTTAAATCACTTTAAAAATCACGTTTAATGAATACTCTTGCTCTGAGATTATGTCAGAGCATCACGATAAAGAGGGCATGAGGTAGGAGTGAGGTATTTTAGGACAGGTAACCAACCAGTCCCCTTCGACTGGCTTTCCCAGCTGGCATGGACGCGCAGAGAGAGGAGCCTATTTCGTTTCGTTCTCTGAGATCCCTGAAGTATATCTATTTCCTCGTAAAGAGGAAGGCCTGGGCCTTGGAGGCCTGGGCCCTTCCCAGGGGCAAGGGCATGCTGCCTGTCAGTGATATTTCCCCCAGGACCCACCCAGATGATTCCTGGGCCCCTGCCCCTCCCTCTCTTCTCAGCAACCCGCTGCCCTTAGTTACATCAGGGTTGCCGGCCTCAAAGTGGCCAAACCTGAACGTGCCTCTGCCTTGGGTCTCAGGACTTCTGACTAATGAAGGCTGACCCCTGGTGAATTTTCAGAAGCCACGGCTTGCCTGCGCCAAGCCGTTCTGTAGATAAGATAGGCTTTTGTGTCTAGCACGAGGGAGGGTAGCAGCTTCAGTAAGGACCATATCAAGGTGTTACTAATCCTTCTGCTGGCTAATGTTTGCCAAATAAATAGCCTCATTAGGAAGGGCTATAAAAGTCTGATAAGATTCTTCTAATTATCCCCCAAAGCACAAATACTTGGGGTTTCAGTTTAGTATAACAAGAGACATCAAGAAAAGATGGGAGAATGTGTGAGAGGGAATGTATTTTTTTAACAATGACGCCTCCCCCCGCTTCCACCGCCAACCCTAACACCAGCACATCTAGCATTTCATATTTTGCTTTTGCAAAAAAGCAACAAATTGCTGGAACTGGAAGAAAAAAAAAGACAATGACATATTTTAGGTTACTACTTCACCTTTGCAAATCAATATACAAGGCATTAAAACGACATTTTTCCATTAATGATAAGTGTAATTACCTCTCTCTTGCCATAAAAACTTGTCCTTATTAAATGTAAATATTTAAAAATGATTGAAATATATTTGAAGGGCACTTTATAGCTTGATTTTATATGCTGACATCTGGGTTGCCTTTCCTAAAACACTCTATTTCTTGGAGAGTTATTAAATTAGTATTTTGAAAGGACTAACACTAGACTTGTTCCTTGTTTCAATTTTAATTTCGTACATATTTAGATTTACGGAGAACTCGAAGAGGGTTTACATTTGGCTAACGCGTTGTTAGGTTTGTGGGGCTTGTAAACAGAGAGGCTGTGATACTATTTGCAGGGGGGGATCTTGAAACATTTAGAAACCTCCATCTCCATGTTGATTCTGTATCTCTGTAAAGTATGGGGAGGAGAAGTGAGATTTCAAGATTCCTGGCTGTGCATGTTTAATTTACCAGTTTGTCCTTTGAGCAGGGAGATTGTTTTAAATATTTACTTCTAATTGTGCATCATTTCGGATAGTAAATTCCTCATCTTTTTTTTTTTTTTTTTTTTTTTGAGTTCTGTTGGAGGTTATTTAGTTTCACTCCAAGAAAGAGACAACAGCGCGATAATTTTTTTCAGCTTCCCTCTTTGGAAGAGATTGCTTTTTCTTTAAAAGTTCTCATTGTTGGTCGTCTTGTTCCCCCTCTGTTTTTGGAAAGGTGAGATCGTTGAGCTCTGTGCTAGAGACAGTTTCGGAGAATGATAGAAAATCTAATACTTGAAAATACAAGCTTCGGCAAAATACCTAATTCCAGATGGCAAAAAGACCTTGCCCAAAAATGTGAAAGAATTCAATATTTGGTGGCTCAAAGATTTTTTTTTTTTTTTTTTCACGATAAGCAAATATTTCTGGGATGGATGTATTCCTGAGCTCTGCATAGGAAAGCAACCATCCATGCAAGCCACGCCGGGCTGCCCTTCAAACCTTCTTTGCTCTTTTCCTTTTCACTGTGTTAAATCCTGGAGATGCATAAAGATGTTATGATAGGCAGCGGGTCAAGTAATCTGCACATGTAGCTTTTTATAAATTCTTCTTTGCGAAGGAAAATTTTTCTTCAAATAAATCCCCCCAAATAAATGGTTTGTAAAAACAAAAGTCTATTTGTTTTGAAATCGCACACAAGAAACCATGTTATAACAATATGTCTCTTTATTTGAGTTCTGCCTGAGAAGAGCATTGTACCTCTAGTCAGCAATTTCCCTCACGATAAGCCTTTAAAAAATAAAGTTGTCTCTCGGGAGAAAATAAACATCAGGGAGGCGTAGGTATGGGTAACGAAGTGCCCCGGATTCACTCGTCCACTGGAAGCGTGTTCTACCTTTGTTTCCTATCTCCTTCTCTGTGCGCCCCTCTTCCTTTCTTTAGAGTTCTTTTCGTGCAAATTTCGGAACCGTTAAGCATTTTAGAAGTTTGTTACTTCTGATCACATAGATACTTCTCGAGGGAGCCAGCTGTGTCCTTTTCTCCACCCCGCAAAGTGGAAATTTTAGACGAGTTTTGAAATCCATCTTTTGCCGAAACTCCTGGCAGAAGGTCTGGGCTTTGGGGGTATTTTCACAGCGCCGCCGAAGGTGAGCAGACAAAGCGGGGACACGCAGTGTGCCCCCGTCAGTGACTTGGGAATTTTTCAGGAGGCATTATTTTCTTACATTAATGCCTTTGTAGATTCCACCGACATTCAGACATCAAAGAGCGTGCAATTAATAACGGGCATCTGGAGGGCCGATCACATGCTTCTGATGTTGAAGTGGTGAAGGAACAGCAGGAAAATCAGGCATGCTCAGGTATTAGCTCTAATTGTAATCATTTCTAAACAGCAGCGAGGAAGGCTTCTCTTTTGTGCCTTTGCTCTCCGAAATGCAGGGGTTCCCATGTAAAAAGTTCCCATAGACGCTTTCCCTCTGGTGGATGAAGGGGTAATTGATTTGTAGACCTCCATTGTCAGTGTTGATTCAGATCACCGTAATTTCTTCAGTAAATGCAAACCCAATTTTGTGTGAACTTATCCCTTGAAGCCCAACATGGACGCGCGGCAATAGACATCGGGTTGGATTATTTGAGTCTTTGGTTAATCCTCCCGGGTTTGCCCCTTTATTTGTTTGCATTTTCCAAAATAAATGCGGAGTTTCTAGCACGAGGATAATAGTCACGTTCTGCTTGCTGCGACTAAAGTCGTCTTCACTGGTTATTTCTTTCCTCTCCTTTAGGGTAGCCTGTTTGTCTTTTCCAAAGCGGTATGTATTACCCAACCCCGAGTAATATAAGATAGGCAGGTAAGACCGCATTTAAGCGCAACAAAAATGCTCCAGAGAAATAGGGCGCTTTGGGCTCTAAACCCTCGAGCAGGTATAAAAACCTGCAACTATTTAACAACAATTCTCATTTGAGTAGGTCACAGATAATAAAGGAGCGCTTGTTTCTGGGAAATTAAAAAAATGACATGGGGGGGAAATATTTATTTGCTCTGTACATTGGTCAAATGACTGGTGGATATTAAAACTTGTAAACAGATGCAACCAATTCTCTTTCATTAACGAATTGCAATTTCACAATAAAGTAAACGCATTAAAAGAACGTCTGCACTTCTGAAAAACTGGAACTGTCAGAGTTGGAGCCTGCCTTAAATGTTATTTAAACGTTTCATATTCTAATATTCTATATTCTAAGCAGCAGAGGGGAGGAAAAAAAAGTTTCCTTGTAAATCTTTAAAGAACCGACTTGAACGTGAACAAGGCTCCTTTGGTCGTTCAGGTAGCAAAAGGACCGGGCGACTTTGTGTAGGTAGATTTCTGTGCGTTTGCCCCTCGCTTCAGTCTACCCCGTCGCCAGCTTTGTTTTCCTTCCAAGGACGAGCCATATCGGCAGCTCCTTTTAAAATTAATTCGGAGCAGGGTCTCTCTTGCCATCAGCAAATACGTCGTAAGCTTCTTATTTAATAGTGATTCCCAGGTGAGGCCATCGTCTCCTTTCTGGCTCTTTCTCAACCGAAATATAAAAGCCGGAACCGTATTTGTTCAATCTGTCATTTTGGATTTGTGGCCCCGATTGTTCTCCCGAGCATGCGGGGCTGGAGGAGGCTCAAATGCAGCTCCCAGCTGCAGGCACCCCGGGCCCAGCGAAGCTGCTCGTGGCCCACTTGGTGGCTGAGACGCTCCAGCCGCCCAAACGGCCTGCTTCCCCCAAGCAGAGCTCCAGCCCAGCCCGCTCCCGGCTTTTCCACATTGTAAAATCTTTTGATTTATTTGTTTGGTTTTGGTTTTTTTTTTTTTCTTTTTTTAAGAAGCACTGCAGAAATGATTTCCTACTGGCAGAGAGGGCACTGGGTGTTACACTACATTAGTTTCACATCATTAGTTGAGGGTTCTCAAACTTAAAATTGTAAAGTAGATGGGAGGTTTCTAGAGCCCTCAGTTCTGACCAGAGCAGAACCAATTAAACCTGATGGATTCCTTTCACTGTCTGTAACGTGTGAGGCCGTACAGAGCACGGTCTGCGGCACTGCTGCAGGGGGGGGTTCCCTCTGTTAGCTTTGGAATTGGGTGGTGGGAAACGTTACAGTTATTTGTAAAGAGGAAAAATTCCTCTCTCACCGTGCCAGTTCTCCAAAAATGTAGTTTTAGCATCCATGCTGGAAGCAAGAAGTAAGAAGGGGTGCCGGTGACAGCCACGACCCCCCCGCCCAATCTCCCAATCTCTCCCCTCCATCAGCTGCTTCCCCTGCTCCACATTCCTGATCTTTACAGGGAATTCTAAACCTGCGCATGGACAGGGGACAAGCCTGGCACTGACTGGTCCTGGCCCACGGTCTGTCTGGGGGGGGGGTGATCCGGGGGTGCAGTGGGGGCTGCAGGCACTGGGGGGAACCTGCACCCTGAGGCGGGGACCCTCTAGGCCCAAGCCCCCACGGGGCGTCCACACCAAGCAAGGTTGACCTCCAGTGGGGGAGATGCAGGGCTCAAGTCCTTACGATGCCTACTGTGCCGAGGGACCCAGAGGACACACCTGTCTGCGCGACTCCCGCGTACCCCATCCTCCTTCCTCTCTCTGGCTCTTTCTTCCCTGCCTGTTGGAGCTACACAGACCTCAGCGGGCCTTTGCGGGGCGGGCTGGGACCAGCCCCAGCCCTCAGGTGAGCGCTTCCCAAAGCTCTCCTGCCACCTGTTGGCCGCCGGTGGTGGTGACGCTGGGACAAGCCACGCTTGTGGGACTCTCCAGGCCTGGCTTCCACACTGGGAATTGCTTCCCTGTGACAGCGCTCCCTGTCGCAGCCGAGGCCCCCAGGCCGGCAGACTGGCAGCTGTCTCCTGAAGTTTCCTCAGGCTGGCCCCCCGCGTTTCCCGGGCCCCCATGTGGCCAGGTCACTAGGCACGAAGTAACCTGCCCAGGAATGTGAGGTCCCAGGGCCCTGCCAGGGTGCCTCCTGGCCTGGCTTTGCCCTGTCTCTCAGGCAGCCATGGGGCCGATCAAGGCTTGAGGGTGTTGCCGGGCAGAGAAACGCACGTGTCCTGAATCCTCACGTGCATTGGCGTCTGGGGAGGCCTGCGGTGGGAGATGCGGCCGGGGACCCCCGACGCCGTGCGCCTGCTCCTCCGTGGGACCGTGGAGCAGACGGAGTCCGGGTCAGCCTGTGCGGCTCGGGCTTTCTTGCCCCTGGGCAGAGCGGTCTGCCCTGGCCTCCCCCCGTGTCTTTTCTCCTAGGGGAGGTCCCGGGGGTGGATGGACTGGCAGCGGGGGGTACAGCAGCCAAAGGTCAGAAGCAGAGGTGACGGAGCTTCAGAGTGCAGGAGAGGGCAGTGCCTTCTCGCTGGAAGTCCTGGGCCGTATCAGTGCGCCACCCCCACGCCCCCACGGTAGGTGAGCCATTCTGGCCCGAGGAGGTGGCCTCTTAGGCCCTCGTGTTGGGAACCCCTCATAAACAGGCGTGGCGTCCCCCTTTGCCAAGAATTCGGTGAGGCGGTCTTTTGAACAAAGCTGGGCTCTGGTTTGGTGGCTGTTTTGGGCATTTTGGGTACAAAGCCGTGTAGCCCTTGCATTTCCGAACCATCTGGGGGCAAAAGTAAACTTCTTTCCGGCTCCCAAATGGACCGAGTCTTGGAAATGGATTTGGCCTGGCTTTGCAAACGTTCCGTGTGGTTCAGTAGCCCCAAAGGCAGAGGCCGTGCGTGGTGGTGCTGCTTTCATTCCTGTCTTGGGGAGGGGACCTGGAGCTCCGGCTTCCCCGCCCCACAGGCCCTGCCCGGGGCTGGAGGCAGGGCCGAGAGTCCCAGCTGCTGTCGGCCTGCAGACCGGCCCATGGCCCAGTTGGAGATGGGATGTTTCTTTCATTCCGTGGTAGTTTTATACACAAAGCCCGCGTCACCCTCAACCCCACCCGCCTACAGCCTGCACGAGCATTAAGTACAGCATCTGAGGACCAGAAGAGCATCCGTGCTGGACGCTGCTCAGGGGCATGGCGGGACCGCTCCTGCCGCCTCGTCTGGCTAGCGCAGGCCAAGGTGTTTCCATCTGGCCGACCTCTGTCCTAGCCCCACGCCCTTTCCCTACCCTGTAGAAGGGGTCAGGCTTGCAAGCTAAGGGCGCCTGTTTCCAAGTGATGGTCTCCTGCCCCATCAGAGGCCAACACATCCTTACCATCTGGTCTCTGAAATCGTGGAGAAGGGACTCTGGTCCTTGGCCAAATGGCTGCTGAGAACCCAGCCCTGAAAAGTTATTTTCTTAGTCAAGGGGCTCATGTGAGCCTTGGACTAGGGGTAATTGAGTTGTGTTTTTTCAGCTCACCTCATAATTTAACGTAGAAGAAATTCTCTGGCGTGTTTCCTCCTGGGCACCGACTACCTTTGGAACAGCTCTATACAGAGCGATGCCCTATAGTCAGAAATCTTGTTGTTACGCCAGGTCTGGGCTTTCGGTAACTGCTGAGTGGCTCACTGTAATCGCTCAGATTGGCCAGCTAAGGGCGGGACAGAAATCCTCCTTAGCCGGGACGCACATTTTTATGGAGAAGAAGGAATGCCAAGAAGTGCATAAACCTCCAGTGTGAACATGAAGAAAAGAAGGAGAAAAAAAAAAAAAAAAAAAAACCAACCTAGCCAGCTGGTTATTTACCCCGAGCACAAAAGCTGCCCCCCTCCCATCCACCTCCCTTTTATTTCCAGCCACTCTGACAGAAATACATTACTGGCTGAATCCACCTGCCCACAATACTGTCCAGTACACAGGTACTGGGGGACCAAAGGTAAGACGAACTTTAAACACACCTGGCACCACAGGCTCCTGCTTTTGTGCTGGGAATGGCCGCCAGCCAGCTGGCTGCCCTGTCCCCCATTCACAAGCTCTCCAGAGGAATTCTGACAGACTGACTTCCTTCTGTGGCCACCCAGTGTTCTCAAATCAGAGCAGGCAGCCGCTTTGGGAGAGTTGGGCTAACCTGTCCGGTGAGCAGCCTTATCAGACCTTCAAGGCTTGAAGCTGCTTGGCCAAGAGAATTGTCTGGGGGCCGAGCGTGGAGGGGGCTCTGGGATTCTCCGCTCTCACCTTCAGCTGCAAGCAGAAATGGTTTTGCAAGGGCCCCAGGGGACGTCCACCGCCTGCCGCCAGTGGTTGCTAACTGTGCTGAAGCCATTCCTCTAGCCTCTGGGGGTGTCTCGGGAGGGCGGCCGGTGACCGAGCTGCGGGCTGTTTCCCCAGTTTTATGCATCTGGAATTTCCAGGCTTTCTTCAGAGTTGTGGCAAACAGAGAAAGTAGTTTATCGGCCGCAATTCTGTTGTGTCACCGAACTGGGACGGGGGCTGCTCACTCTCGTCCGAGGCAGCTTTAAGGTGCAGCTGGCTTTCGACCTTTCCTACAAGTGGGTAGCAAATGACCCTGTCTGGGGCGACGCAGAAGGACTCCCAAGTCATTCTGTCTTCCCCCCCACCTCAGCTGCCAACGTTCATTGGCTTTAACTCTCACTCTCCTGAGATAACATGTTCCAGAGGCCGGTGAGAAAAATGTGGTGTGTGGGAAAGTCTTTTTAAGTGGGAGCCTTCTGGGTTGGGAGAGTGAGGTGTTCAGGAAGACACGCACGCTTCCCCAGTTCGCAAAGGCGAGGGGCGACGAGGCTCTCGTGGCACTTGGGATTTGGGGCTGATAAGGCCGTTTGTGGTAGAGCGCCAGAATCTCTGTGATGATCGGTTGGAAAATGCCTCGTTGTGTCAATCTGGAAGGGAGGGAGAAGACAAAATGGGCTGGGAGACAGTCATTGGGTTGCTGCTCGTCAAGCAGTCATGTAGTAGTTGCCCTGCCTGTGGAGTGTCATTGCTGTTGGCCACTTAATCCCTGGGAGAGGCCGTACTTTGGGTCATCCCTCATCTCAAAGACAAAATTCAGCCTTCCTTGTCTACTCTGTGTGATGTTGGCACAGGCAACTGAGCATGACCTTGACTCCAGTGGGTAGACTTCGGCAGCCGCGGTCCTTTACTAGCCTGAACACACTTTGCATGTCGAGCTCCAACGAGGTTCAGGAACACAGGAACAAATGCTTTTGAAGACTGCAAGAACTCAAGGAGATGACAAAGCTGTCATCATACTTCTCAGGGCCCTCTCCCTGAATTTCCAAGCCCCCTGTTCCCCTTCTCTCCCCCATGCCTGCGTGCCCCATTGGAATCACTCGGTATTCACCTGGTCGTGGGAGAGAATGTTGTGAAATTCTGGAATTGCTACAGCAACTCGAAGACAGGGAAAATGCACGCTCCTTGCTTGGCCTGTCCTCTTTTCTGCCGATACACTCTGACGGAGCTGTGGGCATGCTGATGCCAGATATAATCCAATGGAATAAATCTCTAAGAATATAAGACAAAAGCACTCGCGCATTTTTCTTTTGTTTTCTGCACAAGAGCCATTCTTGGTATATGACTGGTGTCCGATGCAATAATCCAGAATAAATCTCCAGGAAGAAAAATGCCACTCACCGCGAATGATCACTCCTTTCCCATTTCCCCACCCTCGCCCCATGTGTGTGCTGGCTGAGTCACTGGGGTGGCTGCTGACAGCTCCTGTTGGCTGGTCAGGACTGGGGGGACGATCACGGGGCCCTGCCGAGGCCAGAGCCGCACAGGCCATTGAGCTCTAGCTGCGGAGGCTTGGAGTTTTTGCCTTTGGGACCACGTCCAAAGAAGAGGCTACCTTTTGAGTCCAGGCCCCCCCAATGGCCGAGGCTTCCCGGGGGGTCCTGGGGGTGTTTGTTCTTGCCAAGTGGCTCCCCCATAGAACACCGGGCGCATGTAAGTCCTAGGTACTCTCTGGGCAGACGAAAGCAGGCTGTTTCTCAGGTTGGGTTTGATGGGTGCTTTCCCATGACTAGATTCAGACAGTGCATCCCTGGCCCCGTCTGTTGCGTTCCTTCGGGACGCGGGATCCAGAGGCACACGCGGGGGCGTGCCCTGTCCACCTCTCACTGGTGGTGGTGTTCCCTGGGATTTCCTGGGCAGGATGTCTGGGTGCTGCACCACACAGCTGACCTTCCCTTTTGTAACAGAAGTAATCTGTGGGGGTGCTTGGATGTTCAGATACCTTCCTCCTCATCGAAATGAACACCTCACCCCTTCCAGTTCAGCACCCGTGGATAATTCTTGCCCCAACCAGTCTTCGTGTTGGTCAGAGAGGTGAATTTCCAGTTCCAGATGGCATTCTCCTTCGATGAAGAGCAAGCCCTCCCTTCCTCTCTCCTCCCTCCTCCCTGCCTTCCTTTCCTTTCCTTTTCCTCCTCCTCCTCCTCCTCCCCTTCTTCTGCTTCTACTCTACTGCTTCTCCTGTTGCTTCATCTGTACGCTCTCATAGATTTCTATTTTATTCAGCAGCTTATAATATGTTACTACCATTATTATTTTGATTCTTAAATTGTCCCACACGTCGCCAGTGAGATACCCTTCAAGCTTGGCTCCTGTGTCCTTCTGACATACCACCGGCGTGCCTTTGGAGTTTCCTTTCTGATACTAACCAGACGCTCTGGCCTTACCTCGTGTACCTTTCCTGACCTAGTCTTGCAATTGGGCATTTTGCTAAGGAGCCCTGGTTCCATTTATTGGAGAATGATATTTAAGACCCACGATCCAGCCCTGGGTATGCCCAGTGCCACCAGAGTGCCATTGCTTCTAGATCTCGTCAAGTCTAGGATCTACATATTTTATGCACACCCATGCTCATCCATCCGAGGTTTGTAATATATAAATAAATATATACACACATTGGAAATTATATAGACATTTGAAATTATGTATGTGTGTGTATATATATACATAAACTTATATGTTTTCATGATTTCATGCTGTTACTCTCAGCCCAATTCCATCCCCGTGTTTTTTCTTTTAAAGATTTTATTTATTTATTTATTTGACAGAGAGAGAGATCACAGGCAGGCAGAGAGGCAGGCAGAGAGAGGGGGAAGCAGGCTCCCTGCTGAGCAGAGAGCCCGATGCGGGGCTCAATCCCAGGACCCTGAGATCATGACCTGAGCCGAAGGCAGAGGCTTGAACCCACTGAGCCACCCAGGCGCCCCCTCCCCATAGGTTCCTAATTGCCTCTCTTGGTCCCGTATTCGAGTTTCCCTTCTTCCGCAGTGAGAACCCCAGATCCCAGCAGTCTCCCACCTCCACGCATATCTTCCAGTAGGTATGAAATAGTTGCAAATTGCTGCACCCATACCTCTAAGGAAAACGAGGCTGATGAAGAGAGTTCTGATTAGTTTGCAGCTCTTTCCCCGTCTAGACGGAAGGCGTGCGATCAAGGTACTGTGTTAAAAAAAAAATTACTTTGATTGATTCTTACTTCTTTTCCTTTTCCCCTTGGTTCTCCGCTGGGGTTTGTCAGGCGGTCTCTCATAATTAGATTTGTGAAGTGTAGTTGGGTTCACTTGCTTCCATTGTACTTTCTGCTCCCCTTATCCCCGATGGCTCTAGTTTTGATTATGGAGAACGTGAAGATGCTTCCAAAAGTCAAAGCTATAGAAACGTGTACTTAGAGGAATGTCATCCCCGCCTGTACCCTTTTTACTGTCTCCTGCCCCATCCGTCAGAGGGAACTAATGTATTTTTTTTTCTTCCTGTGTTTCTTTGCAAAAATCACCAAACATGTGTGTATTTTCCCTTCTACCTTGCACAGAAGGTAGCATACTATATATATTCTTTGGCATCTTCCTCTTTCAACCCAACATATTCTAGAAATCACTCCATATCTGCCCATAGAGACTTTTCCCATTCTTTTGTACAGCTGCGTATCCCTCCATTGTAGGTATGTACAGTTTCTTTTCAACTGGTATCCTGTGTTTGAGAATTTAGGTAGTTTCCAGTATTATGCAGCAATGAATATGCTTGATGTGTGTATATTTTTACTGTTGGTGTTATATATTTCGGGTAATTTCTTGGAAGTAGGATTGCTTGAGTCAAGGTAAATAAATAGCGCAGTTTTGTTAGTATTGCCAAATTCCACGTTCCGGGGTCCTGTAATGTGTGTTCCTACTAGCAGTGTGTGAGACTACTTGTTCCCTTACAGCTTTGCCCGTAGAGTATATCATCAGCATTTTGAATTTTTGCCAGTCTGGTAAGTGAAGAACAATGTGTCAGCGAAGTCTTTATTTGCATTTCCCTGATGATGTGTAAAGTGGAACTTTTTTTTTGTAGGTTTCAGAAGCATTTTCATATCTTTTTGGTGAATCACCTGTTAACACCTTTGCTCCCTTTTCTATAGGACTTTGGGGTCTTTTAAAGGTATATTAGCCCTTTATCTGGGATAGATGTAAATATTTTCTCCCAGTTTGATGTTTGCCTTTTGACTTTGCTTGTGGTGTTTGGTTGGTTGGTTGTACTTTTTCCCAAAGATTTTATTTGAGAGAGAGAGAGGGAGAGAGAGAGAGAAAGAGAGAGGCAGAGAGTGAGCATAAGTCAAGGGCAGAGGAAGAGGGAGAAGCACACTCTACACTGAGCAGGGAGCCCAATGTGGGACTCGATCCCAGGACCCTGGGATTATGACCTGAGCCGAAGGCAGACGCTAAACTGACTGAGCCACACAGGTGCCCCCTGGTTGTATTTTTTTTTCCCATGCATGCACAACTTAAAATATCTTACTATCAAAATGAACAATTTTTTTTTGGTTTCATCAGAATTTTGACTCATACTCAGAAAGCTTTGTGTAACACCCAAGTTACACAATTCACTCATATTTTCTTTCAACCTAGTATGATTTAGTTTTTCAAATTTCGATCTGTAGTCTATTTGGAATTTCTTTTTGTATGCGATATAAGGAATGGATCTAATTTTTATATTCTCCAAATGTCTGTCTAGTGTGTCAGTACCCTTTACTTTAACGTCCATCTTTGAGTGATTTGCGATGTCAACTTTATGGTATACTATATTTCCACATGTAGTTGGGCTTATTTCTGGACTTTGCAGTTTATTCCATTAGTTTCTGTCTCTCTTTGTGCCATTACCACACTGTTCTGATAATCGAGGCTTTGTAATATTAACAAATATATGACAGGGCTCTTTCCTTTTTTCACTGATGGCCTACCTATTCACACACAATAATTATTCTATAGGAACCTTAGTATCAACCTGTGCAGTTGCAGGAGATTATCTCTTTAAATCTTTATCAGAAAGGGCACCTGGTTGGCTCAGTCAGTTGAGCATCTGCCTCTTGGTTTCCACTCAGGTCATGATCTCAGGGTCCTGAGATGGAGCCCAGCCTTAGGCTCCGTGCTCAGCAAGGAGACTGCTTGAGTCTCTCTCCCCCTTCGTCTGCCCCTCCCCTTGCTTGCACTTAGCGCGTTCTCTCTCTCTCTCTCTCTCAAAAAAAAAAATCTTTAAAAAAATTTTATTAGGATAATACTAAGTTTATAAATGAACTTAGGGAGAGCTGACCTGTTAATGCTATTAAGACATCCCAACCAGAACAAGGGGTATCTTTTCCATCTATTTTCTTCATATTGATTTTCAACATTCCTTTTAGGTTTATTCATAAGTATTTTATCTTCCCTACTGCTATTGCAAATGAGGTATTTCTCTTTTGTTGTATTTTGTATTTGATTGTTATCTGTGCCTATGAAGGCTGTTGACTCTTGCAGTTAATTTTACATCCTGCGACTGTACTGAGTTATTTTATTGTTGGAGTTAATTCAATGCCTCTCATTATGTGGTCTAAGTTTGTTTGGGGCGCCTGAGACCCATTAAGTGGATTCACAAGGTCAAAACAATTTTCATAATCATACCAAGACATAATTTGCCCTTTTAACTTTCATTCTCTCCTGAGCGTACAGTGGAGTTTTCCAGAATCTACGTAATGTGTGATGTTTTAACAGATCGAATGCAGAAGCAGAATGAGAATCCAGATATTTTCAGTTAAGCTCAACAACAAAGAGATAGGCAAAAATGTAAAATGATGTCCTCCTTGTCGCTGAAAGTTTTTGTTTATGCTAATTTTTCAAAAAATATGGTATTTATGTAAAGAGGTTCATTATTGTTACTTATACATAAACTGATAAACATTTAAATTTTCCTCTGCTTTATTTTCTAATCCAGCAAATATCAGTAGATAAAATCCACATGAACACAAGCTCTTTGCGGTCCTTGAAAGTATTAAGAGTGTAGAGGGGTTCTGGTTTATCAAAGACTTTAAGAAATGCTGAGTTGGTTTTGTCATTTCATCTCTGGTTCTCTAGGTTACACTGTCCTGTCCTCTGAAGTAAAGTTTTGACTTAACTTATTTTTTACTTCTCAAGCCTCTTACTGTTGTTCTCCAGTTTAGTTGCATTAACTAATACTTGCAGCACTAGGTTAGTAGTGGAAAAGTGTTCCTGGGTCTTTTTCCTTCCTGTAGGGGGAAGACCTGTGGTGTTTCCCCATTAAAGAATGTGCTAGATTCCTGAGGGTCGGCATAGAACTATGTGTATTATGTGGATAGAGTCCTTTACTTGAGTTTAGTATGTTTCCATCATTGTCTAAAAATTCCTTTGGTATTGACAAAAGTTTATATTTCTGATCTAGTGTTTACCTTTGTATTTATACCTTTTATGCAGCCATTAATCCCTCCTTTTCTTAAACTTGTGCTATCTGGATGGTCCATTTTGAATGGTATCCTTTGATACCAACCTAAACCTAAACAACAATCACTGGACATAGTCTGCTTTCCCCTTTTTAGCATTTTTAAGGTTACACTCTTGACTCTTTGTCAGAACATGAAATATTTGTACACTTTTCTGTTATTTGACCCCATGCTTTTTTTTTTTAATTGGTTCTGTAATTACATATATTAAATGATCTCCATCAGTCCTTTTGCTGAAGCTCTCCCAGTTCTCTCTGGGTAAGATAAAGCTTGGTTGGATGAAGCCTGGATAAACAGTCCTTGGCTTGCACTCTTTCTCCTTATATCTTGAAAATACTGCCCCACTCCAGACCTGTTCCGTATGTTGTTCTTAGGAGGTCTTGTGCCACCCTACATTTCTTACCTGAATAAGAATTAGATGATTTTGCCTAGAGGTCGTAAGGATTTTATTTTTTTGTCATTAGAGTCTAGTAGTCTTACTAAGATACATGTGAGAGCTGATCATTCCAGATCAGTTTTCCAAGGCACACAGTGGGCCTCTTCAATATGTTGATTTAAGATACTATTTCTGGAAAGTTTTTTGGGTTATATCTCTAAATATTATTTCTGTTCCATCGTTTAATGTTTCTGGTTCCATGGACTCCAATTATATATATGTTGGACCTTCTTTACCTGCCTTCCATTTCATCTACTTTCTCTCTGATCCTTTTCACTCTTTTAAACTCATTTTCATCTTTTTGTTCTATTATCTTTCGTCCTTGTCTTCTATTAGATTTTCATTTGGACCTACTCTCTCTTGGGCACCTTGTAATTTAGTCTTTATTCCTGAAACAGTTTTGACTTTTCCTTCAATTTTTTCCCCGAGTTTGACAAACCGTCATTGAATTTCTTTCTAGGTCCTCTTCTGTTCTTAGGTTTTACATGTAAATGTAGTTTTTTTCAATCTTCAAATGCTCGTTTTATAGTATTTAATTCAGTTTGAAATGTCACTTTATAATTTTCTTCTGCCTCATGATTGATTTTGTTGGGGGTAGAATTTCCATTAGCTGAAATGTTTTGACTTAAATTTTCTTTTCTTCTTGTAGGAACTTAGTATGAAATTAGTCTGATTTTGTTCTCTTGCCCCACCCCTAGGCATTATTGTGTAGAGGGTTTCTGTTTCAAGGGTGCCCTCTCCTGTCGGTATAGTGAATTGCAGCTTATTGAATGAGTAGTTCTGGGAGTGGGGAGAGGGAGGCCTTGGTATATTTTGTTTTTCTTAGTTGTTTTTTTTTTCTGCAGGATTCTTGGTTTTCCCCTCTTCCTTCTTTTTCTTGACTGCCACATGTCTAAGGATCAACAGCCCCTTGTTTATTTCCTTCTCATCTCGGAAGCCACACTTCTCTGACATTGGCACCTCTGACCCTACTCACTTTCAGGTAACTTCCCTGTAGTCAGTATTTTGAACTCTTAAGTTTCAGACCTAAGTTTGTTATTTTTCACATGGTGGCTTTTTTTTTTTAGCTTTGTTGAGGTGTATTTGAGAACTGTTTTTTGTTTAGGTTGGACTTTTCCTTTCTGGGATGATTCTGTGTTTCAACTATGTTCTCTATTCCCCTCTCTTTTTTTTTTCATAAGACTCCCTTTTTGTGGTGTCAGTATCCACAGACTTGCATCAGTGGTAGGAGTTCTTTTGGAACTTGGTGCGCATCTCTCTGCTTCCATGTTATTTTAAGTTCATAGTATTATCCATCTAGCAATGCTGAAGGTGTGGATCGTGTGTAGATGTTTTGTGTCTGTGGCTTGTTGGTTTTTTTTCCCCTTCCGATGGTAGATTCCCCCCACCCTTTGCTTTTTAGATAGGAGGAGTTTGAATTTAGGAGGTCACCATTACCTTACACTCTTATTGCTGACTATACAGTGAAAACAGCGATTTTCAGAGGAATTTTTATCATTTCAACAAATGCTTTTAAAATCATTTGGATTAATGTATTTGGTAGTAAGATCACTAAGTTTATTGTGTTTACATTTATTTTTTAAAAATTTTATTTATTTTTTTATATTAACATACAATGTATTATTTGCCCCAGGGTACATGTCTGTGAATCATCAGGCTTACATATTTCACAGCATTACCATAGCACATACCCTCCCCAATGATCCCATCTTGTTTCATTTCCCTCCCCCACCCTCCATGACCCTCTGCCCTGCCTCTCAAATTCTTTATATCAGAGAGATCATGTGATAATTGTCTTTCTCTGACTGACTTACTTTGCTTAGCATAATACTCTCTAGTTCCATCCACGTCACTGCAAATGGCAAGATTTCATTTCTCTTGATGGCTGCATAGTACTCCATTGTATTTATATACCACATCATCTTTATCCATTCATCTGTTGACGGACATCTAGGTTCTTTCCATAGTTTGGCTATTGTGGACATTGCTGTTATAAACATTTGGGTGCACATGCCCCTTCGGATCACTACATTTGTATCTTTAGGGTAAACACCCAGTAGCGCGATTGCCGGATCGTAGGGTAGCTCT
>CM052809.1:24668997-24708309 GCA_028533885.1 Nasua narica
TCCATATAAATTTCAGGCTTATTTGTTCCATTTCTTTGAAATAAATTGATAGTATTTTGATAGGGTTTGGATTAAATGTGTACGTTGATTTAGGTAGCATAGACATTTTCACAGTATTCTTGCAATCAGTGAGCATGGAATGTTTTTCCATTTCTTTGTGTCTTCCTCAATTTCTTTCATGAGCACTTTATAGTTTTCTGAATACAGATTCTTTGCCTCTTTGGTTAGGTTTATTCCTAGGTATCTTATGGTTTTGAGTGCAATTGTAAATGGGATTGACTCCTTAATTTCTTTCTTCGGTCTTGCTGTTGGTGTATAGAAATGCAACTGAGTTCTGTGCATTGATTTATATCCTGACCCTTTACTGAATTCCTCTATGAGTTCTAGCAGTCTTGGAGTGGAGTCTTTTTGGTTTTCCACATAAAGTATCATATCATCTACAAAGAGTGAGAGTTTGACTTCTCTGCCAGTTTGGATACCTTTTATTTCTTTTTGTTGTCTGATTGCTGAGGCTAGGACTTCTAATACTATGTTGAATAGCAGTGGAGATAGTGGACATCCCTGCCATGTTCCTGATCTTAGGGGAAAAGCTCTCAGTTTTTCCCCATTGAGAAAGATAGTCTCTGTGGGTTTTTCATATAGGCTTTGGTGATATTGAGGAATGTACCCTCTGTGCCTACACTGTGAAGAGTTTTGATCAAGAAAGGATGTTGTACTTTGTCAAATGCTTTTTCGGCATCAATTGAGAGTATTAGATGGTTATTGTTGTTTCTTTTATTAATGTATTGTATCACATTGATTGATTTGTGGTTGTTGAACCCACCTTGCAGCCCAGGAATAAATCCCACTTGGTCGTGGTGAATAATCCTTTTAATGTACTCTTGGATCCTATTGGCTAGTATTTGGTGAGAATTTTTACATCCATGTTTATCAAGGATATTGGTCTGTAATTCTCCCTTTTGATGGAGTCTTTGCCAGGTTTGAGGATCAAGATAATGCCGACCTCATAAAATGAGTTTGGAAGTTTCCCTTCCATTTCTATTTTTGGAACAATTTCAGGAGAATAGGTATTAATTCTTCTTTAAATGTTTGGTAGAATTTCCCTGGGAAGCCATCAGGCCCTGGGCTCTTGTTTGTTGGGAGATTTCCCCCCCCAAAAGCATTTATTTTATTTTTTCGGTGTTACAAGATTAATTGTTCATGCACCACACCCAGTGTTCCATGCAATACATGCCCTCCTCAATATCCACCAGCAGTCTCTCCTAACTTCCCACCGCCACCCCTCCAAGACTCTGAGTTTGTTGCTCAGAGTCCACAGTCTCTCATGGTTCATCACCCCTTCCAGTTTCTCCCCATTCACCCTTCCTTTCCTTCTCACAATGCCCTCCATGTTTTTCCTTATGCTCCACACGTACGTGAGACCATAAGATAATTGACTCTCTCTGCTTGACTTATTTCACTCTGCAATTATTATCTTCCAGTACCATCCATGTTGATACAAAAGTTGGGTATTCATCCTTTCTGATGGAGGCATAATATTCCATTGTATATATGTACCATATCTTCTTTACCCATTCATCTGTTGAAGGGTGTATTGGTTCTTTCCACAGTTTGGCGATTGTGGCCATTGCTACTATGAACATTGGGGTATATGTGGCCCCTCTTTGTACTGCATCTGCTTCTTTAGGGTAAATACCCAGTAGTGCAATTGCAGGGTCATAGGGTAGCTCTGTTTTTAATTTCTCGAGGAATCTTCACACTTTTTTGAAATGGCTGCACCAACTTGCATTCCCACCGACAGTGGAAGAGGCTTCCCTTTTCTCCACATCCTCTCCAACATTTGTTGTTTACTGTCTTGTTGATTTTGGCCATTCTAATTGGTGTAAGGTGGTATCTCAGCGTGGTTTTGATTTGAATCACCCTGATGGCTAAAGATGATGAACATTTTTTCATGTGTCTATTAGCCATTTGTATGTCTTCTTTGGAGAAGTGTCTGTTCATTTTTTGATGTGATTCTCTGTTTTGTGAGTGTTGAGTTTGAGGAGTTCTTTATAAATCTTAGATATCAGACCTTTGCAGTGTCATTTGCAAATATCTTCTCCCATTCTGTGTGTTGCCTGTTTGTTTTGTTGACTATTTCCTTCACTGTGCTGAAGCTTTTTATCTTGATGAAGTTCCAAAAGTTCATTTTTGCTTTTGTTTCCTTTGCCTTTGGAGACATGTCCTGAAAGAAGTTGCTGTGGCTGATATCGAAGAGGTTACTGCCTATGTTCTTCTCTAGGGTTTTGATAGATTCCTGCCTCACGTTCAGGTCTTTTATCCATTTCGAGTTTATCTTTGTGTATGGTGTAAGAGAATGGTCAAGTTTCATTCTTCTACATAGAGCTGTCCAGTTTTCCCAGCACCATTTATTGAAGAGACTGTCTTTTTCCACTGGATATTTTTCCCTGTTTTGTCAAAGATGATTTGACCATAGAGTTGTGGGTCCATATCTGGGTGCTCTATTCTGTTGCACTGGTCTATGTGTCTGTTTTCGTGCCAGTACCATGCTGTCTTGGTGATCACAGCTTTGTAGTAAAGCTTGAAATCAGGCAATGTGGTGCCCCCAGCTTTGTTTTTCTTTTTCAATATTTCCTTAGCAGCTCGGGGTCTTTTCTGGTTCCATACAAATGTTAGGATTGTTTGTTCCAGCCCTTTGAAAAAAACCGGTGGAATTTTGATTGGGATGGCATTGAAAGTATAGCTTCCTCTAGGCAGTATAGGCATTTTAACAATGTTTTTTCTTGCAATCCATGAACATGGAATGCTTTTCCACCTTTTTGTGTCTTCTTCAATTTCTTTCATGAGTGTTCTGAAGTTCCTCAAGTACAGATCCTATACTTCTTGGGTTAGGTTTATTCCCAGGTATCTTAGGGTTCTTGGTGCTACAGTAAATGGAATCAATTCTCTAATTTTCCTTTCCATATTTTCATTGTTAGTGTATAGGAAAGCAACTGATTTCTGTGCACTGATTTTGTATCCTGCCACATTACTGAATTGCTGTATGAGTTCTGGTAGTTTGGAGGTGGAGTCTTTTGGGTTTTCCATATAAAGTATCACGTCATCTGCGAAGAGAGAGAGAGTTTGACTTTATTGCCAATTTGAATACCTTTTATTTCTTTTTGTTGTCTGACTGCTGTCGCTAGGACTTCTAGCACTATGTTGAACAAGAGTGGCGAGAGTGGTCATCATTGTCATGTTCCTGATCTCAATGGGAAGGATGTCAGCTTTTCCCCACTGAAAATGATACTTGCTGTGGGCTTTTCATCGATAGATTTTAAGATGTTGAGGAATGTTCCTTCTCTTCCTATACGTTGAAGAGTTTTAATCAGGAACAGATGCTGAATTTTTTCATATGCTTTTTCTGCATCAATTGAGAGGACCATGTGGTTCTTCTCTCTTTTCTTATTGATTTGTTCTATCACATAGATTGATTTGTGAATGTTGAACCACCCCTGAAACCCAGGGATAAATCCCACCTGGTCATGATGAATAATCTTTTTAATATATTGTTGGATCCTATTAGCTAGGATCTTGTTGAGAATCTTGGACATTGATCTGAAATTCTCCTCTTTGATGGGGTCTTTGCCTGGTTTGGGAATTAGATTTGGGGATATAGAAAGAGTAGAAAGAGTCTGGAAGTTTTGCTTCTGTTTCTATTTTTTGAAACAGTTTCAGGAGAATGGGTGTTAAATCTTTAAAAGTTTGGTAGAATTCCCCTGGGAAACCGTCAGGCCTTGGGCTCTTGTTTGTTGGGAGATTTTTGATGACTGCTTCAATCTCCTTACTGGTTATGGGTCTGTTCAGGTTTTCTATTCTTCCTGGCTCAGTTTTGGTAGTTTGTGTGTCTCTAGGAATGCACCCATTTCTTCCAGATTGTCTAATTTCCTGGCATATAGTTGCTCATAATATGTTCTTATAATTATTTTTATTTCTTTGGTGTTGGTTGTGATCTCTCCTCTTTCATTCAGGATTTTATTAATTTGGGTCCTTTCTCTTTTCTTTTGGATTAGTATGGCCAGGGGTTTATCAGTCTTACTACTTCTTTCAAAGAACCAGCTCCTAATTTCTTTGATTTGTTCTACCATTCTTTTGGTTTCTATTTCATCGATTTCTGCTCTGATCTTTATTGTTTCTCTTCTCCTGCTGGGTTTAGGGTTTCTTTGTTCTTTCCCCAGCTCCTGGAGGTATAGGGTTAGGTTGTGTATTTGAGATCTTTCTTGTTTCTTGAGAAAGGCTTGTATTGCTATATACTTACTTTTAGGACTGCCTTTGCTGTGTCCCAAAGGTTTTGAACAGTTGTGTTTTCATTTTCATTTGTTTCCATGAATTTTTAAAATTCTTCTTTAATTTCCTGGTTAACCCATTCATTCTTTAGTAGGATGCCTTTTGCCTCCATGTACTTGAGTTCTTTCCAACTTTCCTCTTGTGATTGAGTTCAAGGCATTGTGGTCTGAAATTATGCAGGGAATGATCCCAATCTTTTGGTACTGATTGAGACCTGATTTGTGACCCAGGATGTGATCTATTTTGGAGAATGTTCCATGGGGACATATTCTAGAGAAGAATATGTATTCTGTTGCTTTGGGATGGAATGTTCTAAATATATCTGTGATGTCCATCTCATCCAGTGTGTCATTTAGAGCCTTTATTTCCTTATTGATCTTTTGCTTAGGTGGTCTGTCCATTTTGGTAAGGGGGGTATTAAAGTCCCCTACTAATAGTGTATTATTGTCCATGTGTTTCTTTGACTTTGTTATTAATTAGTTTATATAATTGGCTGCTCCCATGTTAGGGACATAGATATTTATAATTGTTAGATCTTGTTGGATGGTCCCTGTAAGTATGATACAGTGTCCTTCCTCATCTCTTATTATAGTCTTTGGCTTAAATTCTAATTTATCTGATATAAGGATTGCTACCGCAGCTTTCTTTTGATATCCATTAGCATGGTAAATTGTTTTCCACCCCCTCACTTTAAATCTGGAGGTTTCTTTGGATCGAAAATGAGTTTCTTGTAGATAGGATATCGATGGATCTTGTATTTTTTATCCATTCTGATACCCTGTGTCTTTTGATTGGGGCATTTAGCCCATTTACATTCAGGGTAACTATTGACAGATATGAATTTAGAGCCATTGTATTGCCTGTAAGGTGACTGTTACTGTATATTGTCTTGGTTCCTTTCTGGTCTATGTTACTTTTAGGCTCTCTTTGCTTACAGGATCCCTTTCAGTATTTCCTGTAGGGCTGGTTTGGTGTTTGCAAATTCTTTTAGTTTTCGTTTGTCCTGAAAGCTTTTTCTCTCTCCATCTATTTTCAATGACAGCCTAGCTGGATATAGTATTCTTGGCTGCATATTTTTCTCATTTAGTGCTCTGAATATATCATGCCAGCTCTTTCTGGTCTGCCAGGTTTCTGTGGATAGGTCTTCTGCCAATCTAATATATCTGCCTTTGTATGTTACAGACTTCTTGTTCCGAGCTGTTTTCAGGATTTTCTCTTTGTCACTAAGACTTGTAAGTTTTACTATTAGATGATGGGGTGTGGACCTATTTTTACTGACTTTGAGGGGGGGTTCTCTGTGCCTTCTGGATTTTGATGCTTGTTCCCTTCGCCAGATTAGGGAAATTCTCTACAATAATTTGCTCCAATATATTCTGCCCCTCTCTCTCTTTCTTCTTCTTCTGGGACCCAATTATTCTAATATTGTTGCATCTTATGGTATCCCTTATCTCTCAAATTCTCTCCTCTTGGTCCAGTAGTTGTTTGTCTTTTTCTCAGCTTCTTTATTCTCCATCCTTTGGTCTTCTATATCACTAATTCTCTCTTGTGCTTCATTTATCCTAGCAGTAAGAGCCTCCATTTTTTATTGTACCTCATTTATAGCTTTTTTGATTTCAACTTGGTTAGATTTTAATTTTTATTTCTCCAGAAAGGGATTCTCTAATATCCTCCATGCTTTTTTGAGCCCAGCTAGCACCTTAATAATTATAATTTTGAAATCTAGTTCTGACATGTTACTAATGTCTGTATTGATTAGGTCTCTAGCCTTCAGTACTGCCTCTTGTTATTTGTGTGTGTGTGTGGTGAGTTTTCCCGCCTTGTCATTTTATCAAGATAAGAATAGATGAATGAGAGAACAAATACTAAAAGGGTAGCAATGATCCCAGAAAAATATACACTAACCAAATCAGAAGAGAGCCAAAACCAGGGATTGAAGGAAAGGGGTGAGGGAGGAAGGAAAAAAAAGAAGAAAAAATAAAAGAAAAAAGAGAAAATATATATATATTAGACTTGTGACTAGAGCAGAGCCCCACACCTGATTTTGGGTTTTTTGCCTCCCAAAATTTTAAAGAAAGAGAAACTTATAAATATACAAAAATAAGGGTAAGCACTATGAAGGAATGGAATATGAGTGTAAAGATGAAAATTTAAAAAGATTCTAAAAAAGGAATTGATAAGTTGGTTGAAAAAAGAAAAAGAAAAGGAATGTAATCAGGGTGGAGACTAGACAAAAGCCATGTGCTACATTTAGGGTATATTTTGATCTATTGGAAGAAATCATATTCCAAAATTTAAAAAAAAAACCTATATGTATACAAAAAAAAAGTTAAATACGATGAGGGGATAAAATTTGAAACTAAGAGTGAAAATTAGAGAAGATTCTTTAAAAGGTATTGATAAGATACTAGTTAAAAAACGTTAAAATAGGAAAGAGGAAAGATAAAATTAAAAAATTAAATAAAAAAAATTTAACTCTGAAACACTAAAGGATCGTGGGGAAAATAGTCATGAATCCTGTGTTGCTTTTTCCTAACTCTGGAGTTCTGCAGTTCTCATTGATCAATGAACTTGGCCTTGGCTGGATATTCTTGCTGATCTTCTGGGGGAGGAGCCTGTTGTTTTGTATTTCAAATGTCTTTGCCGAGGCAGAATTGCACCGCCCTTGCCAGGGGCAGGGCTAAGTAATCTGCTTGGGTTTAGTCTTGGGAGATTTTGTTCCCTGAATGCTTTCCCTACCGTTTTGGAGGATGGGAATGAAAATGGTGGCCTCCCAGTCTCTGGCGCGGAGGAGCTGAGAGCTCGGGGCCCCACTCCTTAGTGCGCCTTTGGAGAAAAGCAGTCAATCCCTCCTGTCTCCCTGGTCTCTAGCTGCGCTCCGAGCTCACCCAGCCTGTGATTGAGCATTTCTGTTTCTGGTGCGCGGCCCCATCTGGAGTCTCCAAACCTAGCTGATTCCTGCAGTGCACTCCCGCGCTGCCCCTCCTGGAGGAGGAAGGAAGGGGTCTCTCCAGAGCTGCCACTTGTGGGGTCCCTGCTGGAAGAGTAGTGGCCTGACTGTGCCTCAGATCAGGGTTTAAGGTAAGCCTGTGATGATAGCCCACTGGGTGGCTCCGTCTCTGCTGTTGGCTTTTCCACTCTGATACCTGGGGGCTCTGCTGCACTCAGGCACCCCTGCCCCTACCCACTTCCTGTGACCCCATGGGTCCTGAGACCACACTGTCCCTGCAAGGGCTCCACCCCCCACTTAGCCTCTGGAGCGACGTTCCTCATTGGAGCAGACTCTAAAAGTTCTGATTTTGTGCTCCAACTCTGCGGCTGCTGGGAGCCAGCCCCTCCCTCCATGATCTTTCTTCCCGTTGCTTTGGATTCACTTCTCCGTACGTACTACTTCCCGGAAAGTGGTCAATTTTCTGTTCCTAGAATTTCTGCTGTTCTTCTCTTCTATCTCCTATTGAATTTGTTGGTGTTTAGAATGGTTTAATAACTATCTAGCTGAAGTTCTGGGATCTGATAATATCCCAGCCTCCTACTCCTCCGCCATCTTGCTCCTCCCCCTTATGTTTACATTTATTATTTTCAGTGGGAGAAAAGCCCCCTTGTGGAAGTTTTTAGAGATCTTTTCATATAGGATGGAGACGCAGACCTGTCCTGGGAGAGAGGAGGTCTCTATACAAAGAGAATTGCTCTTCTTAAAAACACATACCCCTGTTAACTAACTAGAATTTAAATAAAAATTTGAAAGGAAAAAAAACCCCACAAAACCCCCCAGAAAAACAAAAACACACACCTATCCTGAAGCTATTTCAATTTTAGTGCTGGCCTTTCCCTATTATTCTTATGGTTCAAAACCGCTTGCTTTCATCTTTTTTGGCTGGTCATTGGCATAACATTTAGTTTTCAGTAATTTTTTTTTAAGCACACAAAGAAATACTCTGAACTCTAACTTTTTTTTAAGATTTTATTTATTTATTTGACAGAGAGGAGAGAGATCACAAGTAGGCAGAGAGGCAGGCAGAGAGAGAGGGGGAAGCAGGCTTCCCGCCGAGCAGAGAGAGAGGGTAGATCCCAGGACCCTGAGAATATGACCTGAGCCGAAGGCAGAGGCCTCAAGCCACTGAGCCATCCAGGTGCCCCTCTTACTTTTTTTTTTTTTGATGAGGATGAATTCAGCCTGATCTTTCTCTCCCCACCTTTACAGGTGGGTTCTTCCAAGTAGCTGGTAACAAGGGAATCACAAAAATCAGGAGATTATCTTTCTCCTGAAATTATTCCTATTGATTGCTTCTTGGAGCTGCTGATTCGGTGTTTCCGTTAATGATTTCCTAGGGTTGTTCTTACTCAATTTCCAATAGTTTTGGGGTTTTTTTAAAAGATTTTATTTATTTATTTATTTATTTATTTATTTATTTATTAGGAAAGAGAGAGAGTGAGAGAGAGCATGAGAAGGGAGAAGAGAGAGAGAGCATGAGAAGGTCAGAGTGAGAAGCGGACTCCCCATGGAGCTGGGAGCCCGATGTGGGACTCGATCTCGAGACTCCGGGATCATGACCTGAGCTGAAAGCAGTTGCTTAAGCAACTGAGCCTCCCAGTCGCCCAGGGTTTTGTTTTTTTTTAACTGAAGGAATCTTCATAAAAAGTGAGAGCAGTGGAAGCAAGTATTTTTTGAACAAGAAGTAAAAACTGTTAACCATACAAGAAAAGAAGTTGATAAATTAGACCATTTAAACAACACTTCATAAGAAGACACCATTAGGAAGGTTAACAGGCAGTATGCAGCATGGAAGAAGGTATTTCAAAACCTGTCTTCAAATGACTTGCATCGGGAATATATAAATAACTTTGGCAAATTGATAAGGAAAAGGCAACAACCCACTAGAAAGACGTACAAAAGACTAGAAAAGATGCGGCGTTAAATAGAATATCCAATGGCCAAGAAACATAATAAGTAGTGTGCAGCTTCATTAGTCATCAGGGAAATGCAAATTGATACCACTAGGACAAACGGCAGGGCAGGGAAAGCCTTGGCCTGAGCCTAAACTATAAAAACAAGGACAGAGTCCCTTCACCCTCCAGAGTTCTAGTTTTGAGAATTCCTTTGTGTTGAATGACTTTTTAAACACCCAGGGAATACCGAAATCTCATTTTTCTAAAACTTCACAGATGATATGATGTCTTAGGTTTGCTTTAAAACAGTAAGGCGGGGCGGGGATGGGGGGGCGGGTACCTGGGTGGCTCCCAGGGCACCTGGGTTAAGCAGCTGCCTTCAGCTCGGGTCATGATCCCAGGATCCTGAGATCAAGCCCCACATTGGGTTCCCTGCTCAGCAAAAAGCCTGCTTCTCCCTCTCCCACTCCCCCTGCTTCTGTTCCCTCTCTTGCCATCTCTCTCTGTTAAATAAATAAAATCTTTAAAAAACAAACAAACCAACCCCCCCCCAACAGTAAGTTTTGTGGAGTTGGCTGGGCCATAGATGAAACCACCTTGGTCATGAACTGGTGGTCGATACCTGGAACCTCATTAGTGTTTCCTCTATTTTTTTTATAGGCTTGGAACTTTCCACACTAAGAACTAAGCACACAGTATGTAACTTTTGAAGAGGTTAAAGTCATGGTAGATCACTAAATCTCGGATGCTGGGGTTCATCCCCTCCCTACTCTACCTAGTCAACCACTGTCACCAGTTTGGCTTTTATTTTAGGGGAAAACAGATGGCACATTCTAACTAGCATACTCTGAGGAGGCTTTAATGCAGGGACGCTCTGTAGGTTATGGAGAATCCATGAAGCATAGAGCAGTACCCTGGGCCTTCTACAGCAGGAAGCATTCCTCCCCTTTAGGGCCCAGGAACCAATACCTGGGAGAAGAGGGTGGGGCACCTTGAGAGAAGCTATAACCTTTGGTTGAGGGATGTGGCCAGTTTTTGGAGACCTCGTAGATGGGAACTAGGAGAATTAATACGCCAGGGTCCTTCTTTGCCATTGCTTGGGTCTCCTGCTGGTGGGTGCCATTGGCTGGGAGGCCTGGCGAGTCCCTGCAGCCATCCACGAAGGCCAGCCTCCTGGGGCACAGAGCAGGGGAGAGAGAGGATCAGCAGGGCCCATGCGGAAGGTAACTGGTGGAGTGTGGGTCTTGCCAGACGTTTGCCGGTATGTTGGCATATGTGTTTATGATCCAGAGACAATATGTGGTTTTCGTTGTCATTGCTCCCCCCCCCGCCGCCCCCCGCCGACATCCTGGCTCATCCATCGTGCCTCACTCCGCGGCTCGTGATTCTTTCTCACTCATCAGCGTCCTGGTGTTCTGTCTGTGCCTCTACTTCGGGAGCAGCCTCCTGCTTTCTTGTGGCTGATGGTTCGCCACGGCGTGGACGCGGTACGGTCGATCTTGCCGTTCCGTCTCAGCAAGAACTTAAGTCGCTTCCGCCTAAAGAATGTTGTCCTCAGCCGGGGAACTCTCTTGCCATCCTGGCAACATCTGGGAAGTAGCTATGTGTGATATGTCGTTGGCTCCCACGGGGGTCCAATGCTTGGTTCAAAGTTTGTCTGGCTGTAGTAGACAACTTGAACTCGCCGGACGTCGTGGTGTTTAGTGGCTGTGAGGAGTCAGGTGAGGACGGCCGTGAGGACGGGATCAGGCATTGGAAGATGGGTTCGAGTTCCAGGTTTGCCCCCCTGCCTTGCTGGGTAACCTTGGGAAATCGCTTAGCCTCTCCGAGCCTCCATTTTTCCTTGGCGCCCTGCTCGTGACACTCCTACACTCTGCACCTGGCCCACAGGGTAGCTCTGCGGCTGTCTGGAGACGAAGGGTGGAAGGCGCTTGAGATGGAAGCCAGGGACGGTCTCCCGTCAGAGTACAAGGCCTGCGGTCCTCTCCTCCAGGCACCCCCTGCAGTCAGGACGAGGAGCTTGCTGCTGACAAGCGGGCTGTCTCCCTGCACCCCTCCCCCCTTGTCCTGACCCATGGCTGTGGCTCACACTGAGTTTCCCTGAGTGACAGGGCTTCCCCAGACCAAGGCCTGTCTGGCTCTGTGCTTTTGGGTCATCTTCTCCCCAGGGCTAATTTGCTATGGGATTTTGGACTCCTTTATTCTGGAAGACTGAACGGCTCTTGGAAATGGATTTTTCTGTCTATGGTTGGTTGCCCAGTAGCTGATCCTTTCCTCTCCTCTGACTTGAGGCCACAGAGGCCACATATGCAAGTGTCAACACCCCACAAGGGTAGGGTGACAAGCTAGGAAATGGATCTGTGTCCCTCTCTCCCTCCAGTAAACCTCCAGTAAACTGCTGCTGATAATTCTCGAGCGCTTACTCTCTGCCAGGCACCGTGCTAAGTGCTTTCCATATACTAGTCAATCACATCCTCTCCAGAACTAGCGCTATTGTTACTATTCCTGTCTCCTTATACAGATGGGGAAACAGAGGCCCAGAGGGTTCAAGCCTTTGTCCCAGGTCACAGTTACAAAGAGGCAGAGTTAGGACTCAACAAAGCCCAGTTTCTCGGAGAGCAAAGGCCATGTGCTTGGCCCCCCTGCCATGCCTGAGGGCACTCTCACTTTGGTTTCTTAGGGTTCCTTGTGCTTTGACCCACAGTAGTTCTCTCCCTGTATGCCTTGTTTCCTTGAAACCGGTGAAAGAGTTTTCTTCTTCTTTTCTCCCCGGAGTGACCGCGTGGACCAAGTTCTGCATACAGTAGGAGCTCAGCAAATCCCAGTTTCTTGTGAAAATCCCCCTGGGGCGCTGTCGGCAGGCCCTGCATACCAAAAAGGCGGGTTGGCCCTTTATGGAAGTTATCAGGAAGATGAATAAGGCTGGAAATGCGAGAGCCCGAGAGCCCGTGGGGCTGACTCAGACCTCACAGAATGGCTCAACCGGCCTTTGAAGAGCAGAGAGCTATTTACATCCCACTAATGGACCTCGTTGGCTGCGAGCAGTCAGAGCCTGTATAAATACCATGGCTTAAGGGCCCAGAGGGAGAGAGTCAGGGAGAGGGACCAGGAGAGCCTCTCCCCATCCTCATCCCCCCCTGTGTATGGCATTCATGGGCGTGAGGAGCTCTGGAGGCGAGGGCTCTAGTCCCGGGGGAAGCCACACGCAGCTGGCCCATGCATGGCAGCGGAATGGTTTTCGATCGGCTGTGCTGTGTGTCGAAGGGTCTGCCTGCATGACGTTCTTTGCATAAATAAAGGATGACCAGCTGTTAGTCTTCCTATGAGCATGAACATCCATCATGGCTTGTTTCAAATATAAGTCTGGGAAGGAGAAGTTCAGACTCCCATGAAAGGCAAACGTTCCAGTGGTAGTCCAGCCCAGTCTGGCATACGTCTGCCTAGAGAAACTCACAGACTGGAATTACTGGCTGGGATCTATCCTCGGGGGTGGGGTGGTGGGTCTGAGGTTCTCTTTAGGGGCCACCTACCTCTAGAGCTCAACTCACCCTGGAAGCTGCGTTTTTCCAGTAGGGAGCACAGGAGACCAGGCTCCTGGTGGGGGCCTCTTTGGCGGAGCCAGCATGGTGCCAATGGCTCCTTCCCTCCTTGGGATGCCCTTCCCCATTCCCTGGCAGGGCCTTCACTCACAGCACCTTGAAGAAGGGACACGTTGGCTGGGAAGGGGAAGGTCTCCTTCCTGAGGGCTTAGCCCCCAGGCTGCACATGATGGTCATGACCCAGTGGCTGTTTGAGGTGGCCCGATTGGGAGTAGCTGGTGACAAGCAAGGTGGAATGTCACCGTTGGTCTGGCAGATCCTCCAGTGCCACTCTCTACCTGCTGCAGGGGCAAAGCCTCCGTGGCAGTCTTGTCAGCCCTCAGCCAGGCTCCCTGAGGGAGGCAGGGACCTGTCCTGCCTGTACCCCACTCCTCCCACAACCGTGGAACGCTGGCCCTGTCTTCATTCATTTTGGATTATTACTACTACTGCTTCTCGCTCTCTTTCTCTGTGGACTCATTCACTCGCTCACCTACCCATTCTAAAAAGATTTAATTTGCACTTACAGTGTGTTGGGTCCTGGGAATACAGGGGTAAGCAGGACAGATGGGGTCCTGATTCACCGGAACTGACAGTCTGTTGGGCATGGGAAAGCACAGTCAGACAAAACACCAGAGAGGGAAAGACTAGTGTGTGCAAAGGCCCTGAGGTGGCGCTGAGCTTGATTCCTTTGTTGCACGAAAACCATCAGCGAGGCTGGCAGCACGGTGAGCGAAGGCAAGCCGAGAACACTCATGCGGGGTGGCAGGCTGATGGGGAGAAGAGTTTGGCGAGTTCGCATGAGGCTAGGAGGTTTAATGGGAGTCGGGGGTGTGGTGTACCAAGAATATGGCTTGATGAGCATCGAGCACATTCCTAACCAGCACTGATTGGGAGCCTGTGCTTGCCAGGCATTGTGCCGAGTGCTGAAGCAGTGTGAACTTAGGACCTAGCTCCAGGAAGCCAAGGGGGAACCCACAGGGCTCTTCACTTTCGGGGAACATGGTGAGACCTGGAAGCCGAGCCGCAGAAGTGGCCGCGACTTCGGTGACTTCTCCGTGAAACGCTTTCCCAGGAGCAGTACCCCTGTCCCCCGAAACCCCCTTCCGCCTGTCGGCCTGAGCCTTGGGCTCATCTGGGTTCTGGCTGCGGATGTGGCTGGTGTCGGTGCGTGGCACAGCCAGACTCTGCGGAGTGGAAGCCATCAGGGCCCTGTCCTGGGGAGGACGGCGAGGTCCCCATTTAGGCTGGAGAAGTACAGAGGCCTCAGCCTGGCCTGCAGGTGTGGGACCCACAGCCGCATTTCTTCAAGCTGTCGCCCACCGGGTGCCGGTCACTTAGCTCTGTGTCGCTACAGAAACGGAGCCCTGGAGAGAAGGTCACCAAGTCTCCAGATGAGCCGACAATTATATTTTTGGTTTCCTGTTTGGAAGGTCCTTCAAGAAATGGATGCCTCTATGTGCCTAGCTCCCATGTCGACCTGGGGTGCTGTGGGCGGGGCTGGCTGCTGCTGAGTCGCGGGTCACGCTGTGGGTCCCGGGTCCACACTTGGAGAATGCCTCCATGGAGCTCATGCAATTCGGTCATCACGACAACCCCCTAAACTTGGTACGATTGTGGTTGTCGCTCGGTTCATAAGGGAAGTAAGGATGGGAGGATGAAATAACTTGTCCAGGGTCACGCAGTCCCTATGTGGGGAAGCTGGAATTCAGGTCAGGTCCATACTTTCCAAAGTCGTTGTTCTTCAATTCTGGGTGAAGGTTGTGTGTGTGTGTGTGTGTGTGTGTGTGCACGCGCACACGTGTGTGTGTGCGAGCCCCGACACGGCGCCTGCCTGGCAGGGGTGAGGGACTCAGTCAGTGCTATCTCAGTTCCCTATACCTCTTTAGGACAAAATCAGACCTTTATCCAAGATGACAGTTGACACAAATGGTTTTCGTTATTTTGTGAGAAAGCAGAACCAAACACTGCTCAGAAAACGGCCGAGAAAATCCATCGGACCCTACTTGCCCTAGTTGCAGGGCCCGGAGGGGCTGCAGACTCATTCGCAAAGCCTCCCCCCCCCACCATGTCCTGCACTCAGCACAGCAAGGGGGCTCCCAGCCCAGGCCAGACGGCCTCTAGGTCCCGGGAGCTCACTCCCACCTCTGACTTCGGTAGAGTGAGAAAGGGCTTCCTTTTTACAGATTTTAGTTATTTATTTAAGCCGGGGGTGGGGGGCATGAGTCGGGGGAGTGGGGGTTAGAGGGAGAGGGAGAAGTAGATACCCCACTGAGCAGGGACCCTGACACGGGGCTCGATCCCAGGACACCAAGATCATGACCTGAGCCGAAGGCAGACGCTTGACCAACTGAGCCACCCAGGGGACCCAAGGGCTTCCTTTTTAAAGCAGAGGTTGGCCTGACAGAGGCAGCCCAGGCTAGCAGAGTGAGAAGTCACAGCCTTCCCATTTCTCTGCCTCCTCTGGTGCCCCGGAGGACAGACTCTCTCTGCAGTGAGCCCCACGAGCCCGTGCACACGGCATGGGTGCTGTCGTGGGGACCGAGCCCTGGGGAAGCTGTGGGAACCTTGAAGCTGGGCCTTCCAGGGAGGGAGCGGGACCGGGGCAAGGAGGCAGGGCAGGCGGGGGAACTAGCAGGAGCAAAGGTTCAAGGGGTGGAAATGCAAAGGGCATGCTTGAGGCAGAGTGTTAAGAAGCTTCTTCCTATGGTCTGGTCCTGTCTTCCCAGTGATGTTTCCCCTGTGGAAACTTACCTTCTCCTCCAGCCACATGGTAGGCAGCTTGAGAATGGAGCTGAGGCAGGAGGATTGTCTCCTGTCAGAGAAGAGGCCTCAGCTCACGCTTGGGGCCTTCTGTGGGGCCTGCTGGCTTGCGTTCTCAATTCCTAATCCGAACATTTGTGCCAGCTTTCCATGTGAATTCTTGGGAAGGCCAGTTATCATGGGGACTTCAGCCAGGGAGCTCCTTCTTTGCCTGCCCCACGCCCCCGGCCCCTTTATTTTCCCGCTGGCAAGAAGGAGTACATGTCGGAGAGCCCTTGCCTGCCTTCCAGCTCCCCTAGTCCGGATCAGGCCCTGCTTAAGCTGGTGCCTTCATCTCCCTGAGCTCAACCCTAGACTCCGTGGTTCTTAGCTGGATTAAGGGCCTAGATCGTTGCTGAGGAGGAAGGAAGGCCCTCCGTAATTGCTGGTTAAATCTACCTCACAATAGCCGCGTGGGGAGCCAGATTTGAGCGTTATTGAATACGAGCGCCATTCTTTCCCCACGCTCGCTTCGTTGGCATAGCTGGGCAACTTGGGGAGTCGGGGGAGAGAAAGGGCTGCAGAGTCCAAAGAGGGCTGCAGAGGCCCTGTTTCGAGGAAGGAACGGATGCCTGGTTCACCGAGAAGCTAGGGTGACCAGTCTCCCAGCCCTGGCCTAGGGGAGCCTCTTCCTGGGGGCCCCAAATACCCAGCCCACAGACCTCTCTGACTGAGGTCTGAAGTCCCTGCACAGACAGCTGCTTCAGCAAAGCCAGTCCCTGCTGCTGTCTGATGTGGTCCTTTCCTGCTGTCGCATGAGGGTGACCGGGAGGGGAGGACGGGGGGGCCGTGCAGAGATGGCCTGGAGCCGCCCCCCGCCTCTATTTGGGAACAGGGCCACATGCTTCTCACTTTTTTTTTTTCCAGGTGCCCTCTTCCCACAATAGAGGGCCAAGGACACAAAAAAAGTGTTTTAAAGGCATGCCATTGGCACCGAGCTATTGCAGGGAGCACCGGGCGGCTCTGTCCCCTGCCCTGCACTGCAGGGCCTGTGAGCAGACATTGGGTGGCAGGGGCTCATTTAGACCAGTTGCTTTTTTGGAGACTCGAGGTGAACACCTGTGTGTGCATCTGTGTGACCGGGAACTGGGTCGGGGAAAGGCCCGGAATAAGGGTGGAGCTGCCTCTCGAGGGGGCGTGATCCCTCGAAGGGGTGCAGCTGGGTTCCCGTGTGGCTCTCTTCTTTGGTGCTGGGCTGCCCCCGGAGGCTTGGGGCCTCTGGAAGCAAAGGTCTGGCGGCACCCGCCGGCTCGAGGGCCCCGGACGGGGGGCAGCAGGTGGTGGCCGAGACGGAGGCCACGGGAACTCTGATGCTCCAGGAGGGGTCACACTCACCAGATCGCACTCTGGGTGAGCCCTCGAGCCCAGGGCGCGCAGGCTTCCCTTTGGAGGGTCCCCCTCCTGTCTCTCTCCAGACGGGGTAACACTGTCAGCCCTGGAGAGCGGAAGGTAAAATCCCACAGACACCTCTTCGACCCTTAGAGTTTTGCTTTAAATTGTGGATGTAAGCAACTCTGGAAACTAGGTTCCCCACGTTGACTTTCTGGAAAGGAACCTAAAACATGAAGACAAACGGGGAGATTACATGTGTATCATACGAGAGACCAAGAACATATGTAAGTTCTTACGAATCAGTATAAATTTCTTGCTTTATGAGGTTGGGAGAGCTAGCAGCGCTCCCATAATGCTGGGGGCGAGTGGCTGCAGCCCTTCGACAAACAGTAAAATATGTACCCTTTGAAGTAGGTACAGTGCTTTATCCGTGTCTGTTTCTACATGGCTCTGTTTCTTACAGGGTTTTTCTCCCCCTTTTTTTCCTGGGAAAGAGCAGCCAATTTTCCTTCTGTGGCTACAGTTGTTTAACACATTTGGTAGAATTTATATATTTATGCTCTAATTGGTACTGAAATGCTGTTGCGCACAGCCTCTACCCTGCCTGGAGTCCGTGTCACGAGCATTTCCAAGAACACTTTCATACCGGCTGTTCTCAGACAGAATTACAGGCAACAGAGAGGGGTGGGGTGTGGGGGGCAGTGGGTGAAACAGGTGAAGGGGACCGAGGGGTGCAGACTTAGAGTTATAAATAAATCGTGGGGATGTGAAGTACAGCCTAGGGAATACAGTCAGTAATATTGTATTAATGAGTGACGGACGATAACTGCACTTGTGTGCCGAGCACTGAGTAATGTGTGTAAATGTCCCATCACGATGCTGTGATTCATGTGAAACGGATACGATATTGTATGTCAACTGTATTTCGGGGAAGAAAAAGAGGAGGGAGAGGGTGGCAGACGAGGGGGAAGGAAGTGTGGGCTTTGGTGTCGGTCAGCGTTTCAATCCCGGGGGGGTAGCCCTCTCCCTGTGTGATTTCAGGTGGGTTGCCTAACCTCTCTGAGCCTCTCTTTGACGAGGGGCGTTGTTGTGAGAATGAGGTGAAGGGTTGCTACTGGAGCCCCGGAGCGTGGGGCTGGCCCAGGGGGAGTCCTTGAATGGAGCAGTTGTTACTGGGTGGGTAGGGTTCCGGTGACTGGGGCCTAGTCACCTGGGCCCAGGGAGCTTCAGCGGTCGATCAGGTCCAATCCCTGCTTCTTGGCAGGCCCGCCTTCCAGGCATCCCCACAACACAGCAATCCACCCCAATCTCACAGACCTCAGGGGAGGGAGAGCCCAGACTCCTGCTTACTAATGCATTCCAGCATCAAACCCTCAGAGCCAGGAAGTCCTCCTGTGTGTCTACACTTAATCCCCCCCGCCCCCCCAGATTCGAGGCTTATTTTCTCTTGCTGTTTCCTTAGGGGAAAAAGACTGAGATTTTGCTCATGCAAGATGTCTGACTTCCGTGGCCAGCGGCTCTATGTTGCAATCTCCCTGCAAAGTCAGTGTATGAGGAGATCCAGGAGGAGGAAGGGAGGAGGGCTGAGGAGGGAAGCAAAATGTCCGGAGACTTGTCCTTTCCCAGTCCTTGGAAGGGGCCACGCTGCCGTGCGTGCCTATCTCCTCCCTGGGGACCTGTGTAATCAGCTGCGTGCTCAGGTCTCCGTATGGCCGCGTCAGAGGGATCCAAGGTGCCCTCTGACCTGGCTACCCCAGCACACCCACCTGGCGCATTCTCCGGAGGCCCCCATCTTGGGGGATGTATCTCTGTCCATCCATTCCCACAGCCCGGCCACCTGGGAGGCGCCTCTGGCACAGCCTGTCTCTAGCCCCCTGGGGGGATCCGGCCCTGAGTCTTGTTGCTTTGATGTCCTGCAGCCGTTGACTCCATGCACCCACTTCTGTCCATCTTTGCAGCTGTCACCTAGCGCTCCTGCCTTTGTCCCTGCAGCATCCTAGCTCCCCGCCCCCTTTGACCTTGCCCCCTTGGTCCGTTCTCCATGCAATGCCAAGAGCCAGCTCTGTGAAAGACTGACCCTTGCCTCACCTGTGTAAGCTTCCAGTGGCATCCCATGGTCCTTTGTAGAAAGACCAACTCCTTGGTGTGACCTTGAGGTCCTTATCTCACAGTCATGCTGCCCTCTGCTCTCAGCTTCCCAGCCACTTCCGTTACCTTGTCCCATGGCCTCAAAGTATACCCCGTTCTTTCCTACCCCAGGGCCGTGACCACATGATCTCACCTCTTCCTGGACTGCTTTCTGCTCTCCGTGGGTCTGCCCGGTTCACGGTCACCTTAGAAGTCAGCTCAGTGGTTACGACTGGCAAAGCCCTCCCCGACCCTCAGGCTAGCTCCCGTGCCTTTAGGAAAAGCTCTCCTCGACCAGAGTTGCTTTCCTTCCGAGTCCCTAGCTGGGTTTACAGTTAGGCATTCATGAGCGTGGCTCTCTGATGGACAGCTGTCTTGATACCGCGCCCCCCCCACCCCCGTAAGTTCTGGGAGAGCGGGAGGCTTGTCGGTTCCATTGCCTATTGCACACAGTGCCTAGTGTGACGTCTGGCACACAGTAGGTGCGCCGTCCTCGCCTGTGGGATGAATGTTTATAGCTGAGTTTTGACAAGGACCAGAGCTCTCCTAGTCTCCCCTTTATGGATTGTCTTGGAGCCCACGCCTAATTTCCTTGGCATCTTTTCTGTGGTCATGGTTCTTTTACCACCCAGGCCATCTTTGGGGTGGGTTTGGGGTTTAGACCGGACACGACTGGTGCTTTATGCAGTGTTGGGGTACCATCCACGTACTGTCTTTGGGAATGGGATCATGTCATATGCTAGTAGAAGGGCTCTTGTTGTTTATAGGAACCTCGTGCTAAAGCAAAAACAGTCCTTTGGAAGAGCAAACAAGTACTAGCTAATTTGTCCCTGCTGCGACTTCTGTTCATTGCATGTACTAAAAAACTCTGTTGGCCACCTATTAGAGAAATGAGTGGCATCGGCTGGCCAGAAAGTCCTTTTGGGACTAAGGTCTAGGGGTCCTGGTGGTGGCGGTGTCTTCTCGGTCACCTGCCACTACCTCCAAGTCTCAAAAGTGATGCAGAGGGTATTTGGGGTTTCCCACAAGCAAATTGTCAGGGCTAATTCTCTGTGCATCTTCTCCCACCACCCCCAGACCCCGTGTCAGACCTCCAATGCCCTCTGCAGCTCCAGGCTGTCAGTATGGACAGGTACTGATGAGCAGGTGGTTTTGTGGGAAGGCCGGCCTGGGTTTTCATCCTGTTTTTGTCGCTGGCTCTCTCTGTAAGCTGGAGCATCCCTTCACCTTCTGAGCTCCGTCCCTCCCACCCAGTACATCCCTCACAGGTCTGTGGGGCACTCTCGAAGGTAGTATTCAAATCCAGGGAACCTTGAGGACTGAAATATGCCATCCTCTAGTATGATGATTTTTAAACGCTTGATCTCCTCTCCTTGCGTGTAACCTTCTTACATAGGTTCACCTGACTTCCCTGGGCCTCAGTCGCCGCATCTGTGAAACAAGATAGGTTGACTCTGGATTGGCACGTAGGAGAACTAAGTGCTGTCTCTCTCTGTCCTTCCACAGCAAAGGCAGATGTCACGCATGAACCCCAAGAACGCTGTCCTCCTCAGCAGAGCCATGGAAGAGCTAGCTGGGACCGAGCTCTCCAGGCCCAGTTCGGGGGTGAAGCAGTCGGCCAGTCATGGAGACTATGTCCTCACAGATCATCTGGGAGCTGCAGGGAGAAGCAAGGTCCGGGGGAGCCAACTCACCCGAGACTTGGGAGGTGAGTGCCTCTCTGTACTGACAGCTGGCTTTGGGAAGGTTGTTTGGCTGGATTCTCCTGTCACGAATGCACTGAGCAGGTCTGATTCTGGGCCAGAAGGGCCCACTCATATGTTCCTAAGGCATCGGCTTTGTTTCCTGTGCACCAACGAGGAGGGTCCTCGACTTTGTCCTCTGGTAGAGGTCGCCGTGTCTGTATTCCTTTGCCTGTCTGCCTGTCTCCCCTCCTGCGGGGCACACAGCAGACCCCCAGAAGGTTCCTGCCGGTCCCCACCAAAGCAGATCCATGGCCACATCCTGGCCTGGGGCCTGGGGCCTGAGCACTCTGGAACAAGTATTTGGGGGTTCTGTGCCTTATGAGGTGTCGTTCTTTAGAAGCAAGCTGGTTTCCTATCTTTGGAGGAGCTTTTCTACTCAGTGGTGCTCCAGGCAGAGTTATTTGGTGGGAAGGAAAATGGGAAGAACATGAGGGCTCCCTGTGTGCATTCGGGACTTGAAGTGGCGCTGAGCTCTCTTTCCCTCCCTTTCTCCAATGTTGGGTGGCTCAGGAAGGAAGGGCCTGCCATGTAGGGGCCTGAGCTGAGATCAGGAGCGGGGAGCTAAGAGGGCATTGTGGCTTTTGGTTTGGGCTCCCAAGGCAGGATGCCCGGTTGAGACACCCAGCTCTGCCGGGCAGGGGGGCTGGTCTCGGCGGAGGCCTGGGTGTGGGGGTCTGCCTCCGTAATCAGACCCCAAGTGGCGGGGGTCCCACGGGAGAGGCAGGGGTCCTCTCTGGGGTCTGTACCTCTGATCCCCTTCTCTATTTTATTCTTTCCAGTTTGCTTAAGAAATTGATGTAATGAAGGCATTTTGTGGCCAAGAGGGTCAAACCCCAACTGTGACCTCCAGAGCCCAGATCCCGACTCCCCTCCCCCACTCCTCACAAGCCCTTGCTTGTGAATCTGGGCCTCTCAAATAGGCACTTGGCTCTGACCTGGTTATTTAACAAATTCATTTGGGGGCGAGCTCAGAGATGAGGATCGGAGGAGAGAAAGAATTGTCTTTTCTTAACTGTCCCCAGGACGCCTTGAGCAGGCTTGGAGGATTCTCGCTAATCTAATCCCTGTCAGAAAAGGAACGATAAAACAATTCAGGCTTTAGAAGCCAAATCCCCTTCCTGCACTCACACTGTTTCTAGATCTCTCCTCTCTCGTCTCTCCCCATTTGCGCTGAAGCCGAGGTGCCGTTTCTCGCTGAGGGCTTCAGTGGATAAAGGATTTCATACTTTGCTCTTCCATTTTTCATATTTAAATTTGCTTTACTCTCCGGTTTGACTTTCCACTGACCCTTGAAGAATTGGCGTATTTCAAGGAGATGGGGGGGAGGGGAGAAGAGATCTCATTATAGTATATGAGAAAAATGGAGCAGAGTTTTAAAACTTTTAATGACTAAAACACAGTGTTCCAAGTCAGTATTGCGTTGGAGTTGAAGTCACTGTTTGGTTACAAGTGTTTTAGGCCTAAACGGGGTTGATGACATCTGTTTAATTTTAGATGTCTGGAATACATTCTGAAAATAATGAAATCCAAATGTATGACCAAATTAGAGAACAATTTTATCTGCGACAAAGAAGTTTTTAAAATAAGAGCAAACATTTCGACCAAACAAAGCTTTAAAAGACCCATCAAACCTTTGGTCGTCGTGCCTTGTCTTTTCCCAGTGGGTCTCCACGGTGGAGAGAGCTTTCCTTTCCTTCGTGTGTGAATCAGATGTTATTATGTAATTTTATACCCATTTTCCTCTCCTTACTCCGGGTTGCGTGCACTGAGCTGCCGGCCGTGGAGACACCGTGTTTAGGGGAGTGAGGAGGACCCTTCACGAGAAAGCCCCGTTGATGAAGCAAGGGGCTAATGTCATGGATACTCCACTTGTCAACTGTTCTAAGACATTGGACACAAAGGAGTGTCGAGGCCTTGCTAATGGGGCAGGGGCCGCCGTGTGACCGGGGTAGGCCCTGGACCCTCTCTGGGCCTCACTTTTTCCATCCGTGTGAGCGGCTCAGGGATTCTGGGAGGCTTGTGGTGGTGGCTTCCCTACTGGCAACTTCTCTTGTGGTGAGAACTGCCCCCTCTTGCGGGGTGCACTGGATAGCTCTCCCACTTCCCAGAAGCCCAGCACCTAGGGAGGTAGAGAAACTCTGTCCGTGTGGGTGGGTCTTCTTTACTGTCCTCATCCCAGGAAGTCCTTTGAGCGTGGCGTTGGCAGAGAGACATCCCTGTGTCCACTCTGTGATCCCAGACTGGATCCGTTGTCCAACCATGCCCTCTATCCTTGGCTAGACTTGCGTATATGGACAGGAAGTGGATTATGGTCACAGTTGTACCTGATGTCCTGAAACACTTGGCTCCTGGCCAAGGTAATCTTTTCCTTCCTGGGTGTCTGGACCTTGCAAACCTCTATGGACTCTTACCTCCCCACCTTGTCCCATTCCTCCAAGGTCAGCTCAAGCGCTCCCCCGAGAACCAGCCCCTGGTCTGCTGAGTCCTCCCAGGGCCTGTGCCCGGTGCTGTTGGGCCAGGCTCAGTGGGCCCAGGGTCAGCTTCCTGGACCGTGGCCCCGTGGACTGCTGCCTCCACGTTTCACCCCTGCCTTCAGCCCGTGTGCCAGATGTCCCGGAGACAGGTTTCCCGAGTGCTTGCCCTTGACCCATGACCTCAGACAAGCCTGGAAATGGGAGTTAGAAGCCTGGGGTGCTTGAGCTGAAACGTCTGGGGGTGAACCTTGGGCTTGATGAAGCCTCCAAGCCCGCTGGGCTCTACAGAAACGAGTGGGTCGAGATGCTGACTGCTGGGGGCAGACGGCAGATGGAGGGATAATGCTGAGGTGAGTCCAGGCCTGCCCGGGACTCTGGGCTGGGTCTATACATTTCTTCCATTAGCCCCTCGCTTGTGCCCTCTGGCTCCTTCTCGGGACTTTGTGTAGTGGTCAGTGGCCCCCAGAACCTCAGCTGGGAGGGATCGCTGGCTGTGCTCTGGGCAGGGTTGGAGGACGCCGTGATGGCCGCACCGTTGGGCAGGTGTATTCGGCTGCTTTTGCAGAAACTCCCAGAGGCCCCATGGGCGAGGGGCACGGACTGTGTTACCTTAAGGATAGTGAGCTGAACTCAGCAAGGAGGAGGTCTGGAGAGGACAGAGTGGTCCCTCCAACAACAGGTAAGGAATGCAGGGTGGGAGTTTCACTTAGTTCTAGGCGCTGGCGGGTGGAGAACATGGAACAGCCGGGCCAGGAGTCAAGAGACACGGCCCTCGCTTCCTGTGACCTTGAGTGAGTCGGGGACCTTGCCGGGCCTCTGCTCCAAATCTGTTAAACGGGCAGGCCAGGACCCACCTGACAGGCTTACCAGGAAGCCTATAGGGTAATAAATTGGAATTGAAAATGATTGTAAAGATGGCACTTTGTGAAGGCCTAGACGAGTGTGGGGAGTTTTCAGTTTTGTTGGGACTGATAGAGATTTATAAGTAGCTATGATAGTAAGTTCATACGTACTGTTTTTTTGTTTTTGTTTTGTTTTGTTTTTAACCAGTCAGCACAGTGGGGTTGAAAGAACTTGGAAATTGGAGCCAGGCCTTTGGATTTCCAGGTTTCTTGTACCGAACTCTCTTTGTGGCCTTTGGGGAGTCCCGCCTGTCTTTGGGACTCTGTGTCCCTGTCTGGAGAAAGAGGCCCCTCTCTGCGTTCCTCACCGGGCTCCTCAGACGGTGGCGGGGTGGTGTGAGCCGGCGTTTTGGCCCACTGGAGGCTCTGGGGGTGAGCCGGGCCGCCGGGGATCTGAGGATCTGAGGGATCCTCAGATCCCTCAAGGAATCCTGAGGGAACTCCAAGGGCTGGTGCCCTCCTGGGGGACAGTTCTGAGCTGGACGTTCTCCTGTGGCAGGTGCATCCTGTCAGGTCACCAGGCTGGTGGGCTCCGTCCGTTAGCTGCCTGGAGTGAGGGGCTGAGTGCCCCCGAGGTTTGTCAGCGTGGCTGGAATGCAGCCCGCACTCCACAGGCACTAAGTGTCGCCGACTGTTCTAATGACCGACGGCACAGTGAGTCCACGGCGAGCGGGGTCGGGACCAGTGTCCCGGTAGACTGCGGCGTGAAGAGCCAGAGGCACGTTTCCCCAGACATGTGTCAGAAGGGAACCTGTTTTGTTGTTAGTTTGTTAGTTTGTTTTAATAGATTTTAGATGTTTTAATAGATTTTAGTTTTCTGAACAGTTTTACTTATCTATTTTTAAAGATTTTATTTATTTGACACAGAGAGAGAAAGGGAGAGAGCGAGCACGCGCACAAGTGTGGGGGAGGGGCAGAGGGAGAGGGAGAAGCAGGGTCCCTGCTGAGCAGGGAGCCTGATGCGGGGCTCGATCCCGGGTCATGACCTGAGCCGAAGGCAGACTCTTTTTTTTTTTTTTTTTTAAATTTTTTTTTTAAAGATTTTATTTATTTATTTATGAGGAAAGAGAGAGAGTGAGAGAGAGAAGGTCAGAGTGAGAAGCGGACTCCCCATGGAGCTGGGAGCCCGATGTGGGACTCGATCCCGGGACTCCGGGATCATGACCTGAGCCGAAGGCAGTTGCTCAACCAACTGCGCCACCCAGGGGCCCTGAAGGCAGACTCTTAACCCACTGAGCCACCCACGCGGCCCTTCTGAGCAGTTTCAGACACACATTAAAATTGAGGGGAAGATACAGAGAGTTCCCACATCCCACCCTGCCCCCCACAGGCCTAATCTCTATTATCAGCATCCCCAACCAGAGTGAAACGCTTATTACAGTTGGTGAACCTACACTGACAGGTCATGGTCGCCCAAAGCCCACGGCTGACATTAGGCTCACTCTTGGTGTTGTACCTCCCATGGGTTTGGATGAGCATATGATGACATGTATCCCCCATTATCATATCATAGAGAGTACTTTCAGCGCCCTACAAAACCTCCATGCTATTAATCTCAGCCTCCTCATCTCCCACCAACTGGTATTTTTGGCTGTCTTCAGAAGCTATGTCTTCAGAGAGGTAAAGACCCCTTGGCCACCCTGTGTGGGTCCTGTGCATGTGACTACAGCACTAGTGTTCCCGAGTCCGGGGCGGCTGACTAGGCAGGAAGTCCCCAGGCCCAGCACAGGCCTGGCCTGCCGCAGCTTGGGTATCGTGCAGGTGGAGTGGCGGCCTGCCTAGGCTGTGATCCCTACTCCCCTTCTCCACCAGCCCTAATAACCTCTGCCATAATCAGGGCATCAATCGCCACCATGTGGACTTTGGGCCTCATGGGAAAGGCCAGGGTCTCGGGGCACAAGGGATGAGACAGGGCGAAGGAGTTACTCACATCCTGGTGACTAAGTCTCAGGTCTGTGCCAGGTGCGGTGCTATATGCTGGAGATAGAGGGGGAAGAATGACAGATGAGGTCCCTGCCTCCTGGGGCTTCTATTCTGGTGAGGGACACAGACAATACACACACAGATGAAGAAATATGGAAGTTGTCAGCTGTGACGTGGACATGGTAGAGCGTTAAAATTGGGTGATGTGATAGAGAACTCTTTTCAACTGGGTGCTCAGGGACAGAGTCCCCAAAGAGATCTGCTTGACAAGGAGTCAGCTGTGAGAAAAAATCAGGGGAAAGTATTATAGGCCGCTAAAACCACAGGTGCAAAGGCCCTGGGGTTGAACAGTCCTGGTGTGTTGAAGGTGCAGAATGGGCAGCGCAGCTGGATTTAGGGATCAAGAAGACAGTGGTAAATGAGGATATGGGTGAGGTAGAGGGCCGATAATATGGGGCTATACAGGGCAAGGTCTCGGAGTTTGGATACAATTCTAAGTATGATGAGAAGGCAGGGTGGTGATAGCGGTGACATGATTGGATTTGTGTTCTGAAAAGAGCCCTTTGACCACGGAGTGGGGAGCAAAAGTGAGGACAAGGTCAGGCTAGTACAGGAGCGTAGGTGCAAGATGGTGGTGGTGGAGGCTGGCAGATTGCATTGGGGACAGAGAAGTGGGTTGGTCTGGGTGCATTTTGGAGGTAGTCACTAGGATTTTCTGTAGGGTTGGCTCCCCACCCCCCAGTTACCCAAGCCCAGGATTCCTTCCAACGTCACTTCTTCCCTCAGCCCCACAGCCATTTCTGAGATGGGGAGAGGAGGAAGAGCAGACCTGGGGGAGAGGCCATCAGGAGTGCAGCTTGGGACTCGGAGTTGGAGACGTCCCTCAGGCATACAAGCGATGACGTCGAGGAGGCTATCATGAGCGTGGAGCTGCAAGGAGGGTAGCGTGGAGATAGGTGCCACTGGTGTGGCGGTGGGATTCACAGCCACAAAACGGGAGGAGGTGGTGGGAAGAGGAGAGGAGAGAAGAGTGCTCGGAGAGTGAGCTCTTGGACAGTGTGGACCATACGTACAGGGGGAGCCAGCCAGCGGGGGTGCCCGGGAAGGCACGGCCGGGAGCGTGTGGCATCTTGGAGGACAAGAGGAAGGAAAGGCTTTGGGGACTGGCCGGTCAGGTAGGGAGGTGGTGATGAAGTCTGCCCAGGCAGAGCAGAGAAGACAGGGCACCGTGGGCGAAGATGGGCCACATCCGTCCACACAGAGAGCCCACGTAACTCTCGAGGTATTCTGCCAAACCAGGAAGCAGAGAAATAGGGTGGTAGCTGGAGAGGAACATGGGGGCCCGGACACAGTTTTCTGGATGTGGGAGACATTACAGCAAGTTTGTAGACTCGTACGAATGGTCCAGATGGGAGAAGTTAATGGTCTCTGGTGGAGGGGACGCCGACAGGAGCCACGTCTCTGCTGGGGTTTGGGAGATGGGACGTGGTGTCCGTAGGTGGGAGTGGGCCTTGAATAAGAGAGGGGTACTTGCTTTAGGCCTGGTCACTATAGAGAAGGCAGAGACGGTGGATTGGTGGGAGGGTTCCTATGATTTGCTGACCCCCCGATGTCTGTCCCCAGACCAGACCACTGTCCCCATTCTTCTGATTCCCCGTCTGCCTCCTGATGTCTCCAGTCATGTGCCTCTTAGCACACTTGTCTTTTCCCACTTAAGCACCCCACTTTTCCCCCTTCTATGTCTGGTCTTCTAAGTCTCAGTCCATTCTCCCCCAGCCTAACTCTTATCTCCTTCCTCCAGAGAGTCCTTGGGGATTACCTCAGCCCACCGAGCGCTCTCCCCACCTGGGCCACTGGAGTCCTGAAGATGTAGGACCCAGACAGACCTCTGGTCACGAGGCCTCCAGGGCCAGCGGGAGGGATGCTGCCTAGTCATGTCTTGTATGCCACTGTTGTGAAGTCCTCCGCAGCTAGAGATGAGGCCTGCAGTTTGTGGAGAGAGAAGAGACAGAGGGCTTGATTCTGGAGTCTCACTCGCCTGGGTTCAAGTCAGAAGTCCTCACTAGTTGTATGACCCTTGGCAGCTTTTCAGAAATCTCTCCGATCTCTGATTCCTCCTCTTAAAGTCAGTTTAACAGGACTGACCTGAGCAGCGTTCGGTGCGGGTTAAACGAGCTAATGCGTATAAACTGTGCCTGGCATGTTATTAGCACTCAATAAATAGCATCATCGTCATCATCATCATCATTAGTAAGTTAGGGTTTTTTTGTTTGTTTGGTTTTTGGTTTTTCACCAACCGTTTTTTTGGTGGGACCTGAGGGAAATCACTTGACCTTTCCGTGCCCGTTTCCTCTCCTGAAAACTAAGGATAGTCCCACTGTCCTCCTTATTAGGGGGCTGCTGACTTTAACGAGCTGAAATGTGCGAGGAGTTGAGACCGACAGCTGGCGCATAGTAGGTGTTCAGGAAGAGGCACTTGCTGCTGGTGACAGCGACAGTGAGGGCGGCAGTTAGTGCTCTGCATTTCCATTCCCCCTGCTGAACCCTGCTGAGCGGAGGAGGCGGGTGCCTGGCGGTCCTGTCACATCTGCCTTCTCCAGCGATGGTGCCCCCATCCCCGTGCCCGCTCCCCGCCCCTCCCCCCCAGGCTCAGCTCTTCACTGTCGGCTTCTCACCCTTCCCCATGAACCCAGTAATCTCTGCCTGTAAAGTTACCAGGCTTTGAAAATTAATTTTAAAAATTGCACTCTTCTGACCCTTTCAACTTCATCCTAAATCCTCTGAGGGCTCTAATGAAGCCCAGGCTGTTTGAGGCATTTTGGAGACGTGTGGCTGACAGTGCCTTTTTAATTTAGGGAGAAACATGGGGACACACATGGACCCAAATATGTATCTGTATAATTAAGGATAAAAATCATAATCCCCTAAGCAAGTTGTGCTAGTGGGCATCAGGTTTAATGGCGATTATAAGGAGGAATTAAAGCTGCCCACGGGGTACACCGAGAGACTTCAAACACCTTTCGGAAAACAAATTAACGTGGCTTTCAGAAATCATTTTCTAAGGGCGGCCGAGGGTTTTCCTCGGGCTTCCCCGCTTTCTTTTGAGATGTATTTTTAACACTTGTATAAACAGTTTGGGCCCTCGATATGGGGCTTCCTGTGCTCCTTTCATTAGCTGGTGTCTCGGTGAGAATTCGGCTCATTATCCGGGCATTTTGATTTCCCTGGCCGCTGCCGCTGCTGGGCCGGGCCTGGGGCCATCATCCTGTTTTCTTTACCGTGGCCTACTGTTTCCATATCTTCCCACCCAAGCCCAGCTTCCCAGAGGTGCTTCCAGTTCCCTGGAGAATGAGACTTCAGGGGCAGAGGGCAGTGGCTGGGAGGTTGGAGCCTGGACCGACCCCGGGATCATCTGAGACATGGGCAGAATCACCCAGGCTCTACTGGCCCCTTTGCTTATTTACCCTGCTCCTCCCTTCAGGTGCACCTGCAGGGGAATATGTGATCTCCATGGGTACCGAGTTCCCCATCACCGGAGGTATTCAAGCAGTGTCCTGGCCTAGGGTTTTGAGGGAATCTGTGCCCCGCTGTAGAGCGGACCTGCGTGGTCATTCAAATCCCTTGTAAACCTCAGATTCTGCGATTTACACTTCACAAGTGGAGTCTGGGCAAGGCCTGGCTCAGTTTCACAGTGACGAGGCACCCCTGATGGAAGATACAGGGCCAGGCTCTAAACAATGACCATCAGTGACCCCTGTTCCGCCGTCCTTGCTTGGGGCCAAGGAGATGGTGCTGTCTTCTCTTCTGGAAGTTTTAGATTGACGCTCAGTTACAGGATTTCCTTTAGAGATTTGACCCTGTAGGGAGTCGGAACAAAAATTCCAAATTAATGTCTACCTAGGTTCCCTTTGGAAGCTCCCTTTCTTCTTTTGTAAAACAGGAGGAATAAATAATAATAAACTGATGGATATGAAGCGTTTACTGTGTGCCTCCCACTGCCTGAAGCACTTGTTTGCTCCTAACTACTTAAGGGCAGCTCTGTCGTTGCCTCCACTCAACAGAGGAGGAAATTGAGGCCCACGAAGGTTGAGTAACTTAGCCAAGGCCATAGCGAGTCAGTGGGGAATGATAGCGTCTAATGACCAGCTTCTGGGGCTCTGCTGAACCCTTCACAGGAAAGTGGAGGTGCTGCCTTGACCTCCCCTGAGAAGGCCAGGTGTGAGCACACCGGAGCTGTGCACCTTGACCTCTTGAGAAGGCTCAGCGATATTAGTGCCTCTCAACTTGGTCGGCACCTTGGCCAGGGCTGGCCGGGGATGGGTGGGGAGTGTGACATTGCCTTTGCCATAGAGGGCAGAGCTCCTATGAACCGGCCAACTGGCAGCATCCCGACTGGGCTGATGGGTGTGTGTCTTCTAGAAGTTGTACTCACCTTGGCAAACAGGCTGGCAGCTGGCCGTGAGCTCCGGAGGGCTGATTCATCCTGAGTTCGCATGAGGACAGGTACCCAGAAGGTGCTTCTGCTGCCTGCTCGTGTTGGCCAGGTACCCGTGAGGCAGGAAGGAGGAGCTTCCTTATCTTGAGGAAGGGGCTCTTAGAAAGGGAGGGAGCATGTATTTCCCTGAGTTGGAGGCGAGGACACGGAGAGGCCCAGGCTGGAGGGGTCTTATAATCCTTTTCCCACTGGAACTGTGTGCGGATCACACCCCCGCCCCCCAGCCTCCCCAGCGGCCAGCTCTGCCCTCACAGGGCTCTTAGGACGGAGAGCTGTGGTCCCCACGAACAGGCGAGCACTTGCAGGTCTGGCCTCACCAAGGAGGTGGGATTTAGGTTGAACTTTCAGGCACCAGTGACGTTCTGTCAGCAGAGAAGGGGGCGATGCTGTTTCTGAGCACACCCACGGAGTAGGCCCTGGGCTCCTATTCTGTGCTCGTGATGGCCCACTGCTACTTTCCGCCTTCCGTAGGTGATGGGACAGAGAGGGGAGAGGACTTGCCAAGGTTGCACATCTGGATCTGAACTCAGGACCGAAGCATGCCCCCGCTCTCTGGCCTAGCAGTTGGGGGTAGGTGCGAGCGATGGCAAGGAGGCTTGGAAGGACCTGGTGGGTTTGGGGAACAGCCGGAAGGAAGGGGTGGGAGAGAGGAGGTGGGCAGAGTGTGAGGCTGGGGTCGCTGCTGGTGATGGCAAAGCCTCAGATGTGTACTGGTAAGCGTTTAACAACCAGCTCTCCCCGGAGTGGGCGGGGAGCTCCCAAGTAGGCAGAGAGGCAGAGAGGCAGGCAGAGAGAGGGGGGGAAGCAGGCTCCCCACTGAGCAGAGCGCCCGATGCAGGGCTCGATCCCAGGACCCCGAGACCATGACCCGAGCCAAAGGCAGAGGCTCAACCCCCTGAGCCACCCAGGCGCCCCTGGGCTTTGCTTTCTTGACTGGATCCTGACTGACCTGTGGGAAGGGATGAGGGACAGGAGAAGTCTCCTGGCTGGTGGGGTATGTGTGTTCCCCCTCATCTTGCTCTTAGACCAGATGGCCAGATCAGATGCCTCGCGACCTTCCAATTTAGCCTCTGAGGCTGCCTAGGCCCCCAGACCCCTGAGGTTTCTGTGACTTCCAAACCTGATTCCCAGGCCCCTGTCCCACCGGAGCGATCTTCTGGAGGCCCGGTACCTGGCTGAAGTAGAGGCCTGTCAGCGTGTGGTTCCTTCATTCACGGGGTCAGAGCTGGCCCCTCCAGGCCCCTGCACACTGACTGACTGGCTTTCATTGTTGCCTGACACCCCTCCCCCTCCCCGCTCACCTTGCCCTGACCTGCTCAGGTTGGCGGAACTATGGACGTCCGGCCCAGGTCTCCCATTCCGTAGCTCCTTCGAAGCCCTTATCTCAGTGGGAAGAAAGCGTGAGACTGGAATTCTGTCTCGTGAAGGGGAAGCATGTGCCCGGGGTTACACACCAGGGACAGGAGGCTCCGCTGGGGTAGACTTCCGGGCCACAGCGGGGCCACAGGGCTTCTGGGAGCAAAGCTGGGAAATCCCAGTCTAGTCCCACATGGCATTTCGTGTGAAGACACAGTGGCATGAGAGGAACAAGGACTTTCCCAGAGTCACTCCGAACTGGCGTGGAGCAGTTGCTGAGGCTGGGGTACCCCTCCCAGCACCGCCTCGGGTCTGCCTGTGCACCTTCACTGGCTTCAGGGAGCCCCGTGGGATGGGCCAAGCCGGACGAGGGTTCTCTGGGGAAGCCTGCCCCGGGGGGGCGGCCCTGGAGAAATCCCTAAGTACACACCAGAAGGCCAGTGCCAAATTGTGCAAGAGCCGTGTGGTGGCCGTGGTCCTTGTGAGGCTTTGAAGGAGACCGAGAGGGCAGCGTCGTCCTGGGGGAGGAATGACTCAGCAGTGCCAGGCCTCTGGGGATGAGGCCAACATGATGGGGCCACCACGCTGCGATGCAGGCAGCCTGTGAAGTCCATTGAGGCGTGTCCTCTGCTCAGGTCATTGACCTGCTATGCACACGCCCAGCACTCCCCCCCAACCCCCCGCCCAGCTCTGAGGCTGCCTGACTCGGGCACAGGCCTCTGCAGGCTGGCGACTCCCCGAAAGCTTTAGCCTACTCAGCAGCTCTGGGCAGCCGATCTGGGTTTGCACACACTTGAACTTGTGGGGACCTAGAGACAGGCCAAGCAAGGAGTTCAGTGGCTAGTCCCATCTGAGTAGGAGATAGTATATGTATATGAGAGATGTCTAGGGAGGTTGCTTCCTAATCGCAGAAGGGCTTTAACGACTGGCCTGCCTGGACTCTAGTCTGTGAAAATAGGGAGCCATGGAAGGTTTTGGAGCAGGTGGGTGATGATGCCAGGGATGTGCTTCAGGGAGGTGGGGAGGGAACGGAAGGAAAGTGTGCACGAACCTCCACCGGGGTGGGGCAGGCCAGGGTAAGGTCACATAGTTTCATTTCCTTTCCTTTCTTTTTTCTTTTCTTCTCTTTCTTTCTTTTTTATTAACATATAATGTATTATTTGCTTTGGGGTTACAGGTCTGTGAATCATCAGTCATAAACATTTCACAGCACTCACCATAGCAAATACCCTCCCCAGTGTCCATCACCCCGCACCCCACCCCTCCCCCCACACCCACCAGCAGCAACCCACAGTTTGTTTCCTGAGGTTAAGAGTCTCTTATGGCTTGTCTCCCTCCCTGGTTTGGTCTTTTCATTTTTCCCTCCCTTCCTCTGTGATCCACTGTCTTGTTTCTCAAATTCCTCCTCTCAGTAAGATCATATGATAATTGTCTTTCTCTGATTGGCTTATTTTGCTTAGCATAATACCCTCTAGTTCCATCCATGTTGTTGCAAATGACAAGATTTCCTTCTTTTTGATGACTGCGTAATATTCCGTGTGTATATGTGTGCGTGTGTGTGTGTATACCACATCTTCTTTATCTATTCGTTGATGGATATCTAGGCTCTTTCCATAGTTGGGCTATTGTGGACATTGCTGATATAAACATTCGGGTGCATGTGCCCCTTCAGATCACTACATTTGTATCTTTAGGGTAAATAGTCAGTAGTGTGATTGCTGGGTCGTAGGGTAGCTCTATTTTCAACTTTTTGAGGAACCTCCATACTGTTTTCCAGAGTGGCTGTACCAGCTTGCATTCCCACCAACAGTGTAGGAGGGTTCCCCTTTCTCCGCATCCTCGCCAACGTCTGTCGTTTCCTGACTTGCTAATTTTAGCCATTCCGACTGGTGTGAGGTGGCATCTCACTGTGGTTTTGATTTGTATTTCCCTGATGCCGAGTGGTGGAGAGCACTTTTTCGTGTGACTGTTGGCCATGGCCACGTAGTTTCTCATACAGGCATGGGAGAGGGCTGGCTCCGGGCAGTGGCCACGGAGCCGGGGGCCAGCCTCAGTGCGTCTCCCTCAGCTGGTCAAGGTCTGAGGAAGGAGCTGCTTTCCCCACTGCAGGCAGGGCTGGACTCAGGATCATGGAGTGGCTTGAGAACAGCCCGCCACATGCTAACTGGCTTCTTGGGCCAGTGACTTAATAAGCTGTTGAGTTATTAAATTGTTAAGTAAACCGAGACCCAGCTCTGAGCCTCAGTTAGCCCATCTGCTAACTGGGAGTGATCCGTCCTTTCTAGCATGGTTGTGAGGACTGAAGGACACCTTTGCCTCTCACTGTAGCAGTGGCTTAGGTGAGCCAGGAACCAGCCTGCCCCTTCTACCTGCTGAGGTCATTGGGGGGGGGGGGGTCACAGCTGCAGGCGCCCCGCCCTCACCCATGTGGCTGGGCCCCAGGGCGGCTCTCCCTCACCCTTCTGCTTGGGGCTGGCGAGGAAGATTTGCCACGGAGTGCGTGGCCTGACCAGGCCGCTTGTCTCTCCAAAATCCCCCTTCTTGTAATGGTTGTAATTGTTAAGCACTTATCTCAGAGAAAGCCTTTTCAGTAACGGTATGGGGGGTAAAATATGGAGCCAATTAAGAGGACTATGTTTCTGGGAAGGCCCTGGGTTCTCCCCCGTCAAGAATGGGGCTAGGTTGGCAGGGGACAGGGACCAGCCCCTCTTCCTCTAGGGACTCCTGCCTCCTTCCTGGGGTATTCGAGCTGAAGGTCAGGCCTTGCTTGTGGGCATGCTGGGGGCCCCGGCAACATGGATGAGGACAGAAGCCTTCCCCTGGTCAGAGGAGGTGTAGGTGGGCTTGGAGCCACGTCTTGGGGGTGCTGCCTCCCACACCACCTGGAAGGGGTGCTGCCTCCCTGGAGGGGGATGGTGGTGCCACTGGCTGATGAACGGTTCCCAGGCCCGTGCTTTCCCTGACACCACATGCGAGGGGTGTGTGCTGCCCCTCGCTTGGTGGGGCTGCCCAGCCGTTGTCTCTGTGGGGTCCTGGCTTCAGCCTCACACCTGAGCAGTGAGCAGCGGTGATGGACACAGAGCAGTGCTTTCTTGGCAAATGGCGCTCCCTCCTTCTAGAGACTATCTGGGCAGGAGGCTATGTTTACTATGTTTACGCACATGTGCGCGCACACGTACAGAGATGGTGACGGAGAGAGAAGCCTTTGGGAGCGCAAGGGGCTGGCTGTCGGGTCCCCTGGACAGCAGCTTGAGCTGTGATTTTCTGTCTGGTACTTGGAGAGATTCTGGGAGAGCTGCTTCCTCCAGCGTGCGGGGGAACAGGCTGAGGAGAGAGATTCCTCCCTGGATGGGGTCTGCACCGAAGACATCTGGAGCATCGGGAGAGACCACGGGGTGATGGAAGACCTGCATGAGACGGAGGCTTATCTTTGCTTGCGGCTGCTGCCGCAGGGAAGCTCAGTCTTAGGAGAACCTTCCACGTCCCGTGGTTGTGGTGGGGGCCTTCACGCAGGCGGAGTGGAGTGGCTGACCCACTGGCCAGCTCACCCTGGTGTCCGAGCTTGGGGATGGCTGGCCTTGGTACCCACTGCAGGGATGGATGTCCGTTCAGGAGGGCTATTTGGGCAGGGTGCCAGGGTCTGGCCCCATTGCAGAAAGCCTCCCCCTGCAGGCAGCCACCCACCTGTGCAGCCCAGGGCTTCCAGATCCCCGTGAAACAGAGTCCTGGGGGTACTTGTCCTTACTGCCAGGGGAAACAAAACCCGAACTGGAGAGAGTGGGTATAATGTTCTCAAGGGTAAGTTTTTGTCTCGTGAATTTTTAACTAAACCTTTGGCACCCCTGATGTCTTCATCCTGGGAAGGCCCTTGTAGATGCCAAAGGTACATTTCAAAATGTGCAAACCCAGTGAGCTGATGCGAAGTTCCATTGGGGCGCTGCTGAGATGACCCCACAGTCGCCTTTTCAATGAGGACGATCGCGTGTGATCTGTGGGCTGGAATTCAGCGTATCCGTGTGCTGCCGCACTCCCCGGGGGCAGTGGGGGATGGTGACGGAAGGCTTGGTGACATGTGCCCACGCCCTTGAATAGGCCAAGCGATCAGCGGCTCAGGGCCCTGTGTCTTCATGCTCAAACCTGTGCATTCCCATTTGGATGACCATCCTTTGGAATTCCTGTGATCTTATCTATATCATCTCAGTATCCACCTTGTAACCCAGGATTCCGAGATCACTTAAAAAGCACTTCGCGTGTCTTCATGATGCTGTTGGTGTATCTGAGGGCTCCTCTTTGCCCCAGGAGAAGGCCAAATACAGCTATGGTCCACCTTACGAAGGAAGTTTAGTCGGGTTGCATCTGTGCAGTTGGAAGGGAAGGCGGGACAAAGCATGTGCCCGTGGGCCATGCCCAGAGTTCTCGGCCCCCGGGGACCTGTGTCATAGTCATGTGGCAAATGGACCCCAGCTGGACACGTGGCGACTTGGTAGAGATCGTTGACACTAACTACTGGGAAATAAATGAGGAAGAAATTGCTGGAATGAGGATGAGGGGGCTAAGAGTTTAGAATGTGGGGGTATGTGTGACAGACCTGGCCTGTGCCTCTGCCAGTCTCTTCCAGCTGCTGTGGTCACCGTGGTTGGGAGCCTCATGGGTCCGGGCCTACAGCTCAGATGGGTGACGGGGGACACATCCCTGGCCCCAGGCCCTGGGCCGGGGGCCCTCAGGAAATAGGGGCTGACGCTGAGAAGCAGTCGCCCTGTGGTTCCCACTGAGAGGTTCTCATTTCTGTCGCGTGATTCCAGGATTGAGCAGCAATCCTGCCCTCTCTTCCGCTCCCCATGTGTCGGGAGGTGAGAGGGTGCCCTGCACAGGGCTTGGTGTCCCAGGAATGTAAGCCAGCGCTGTTGGAGATGGCCCCTGGCGCCCGGGCTTGGCTTTCCTGAGTGAGACCTTCTGTTCTCGCAGGTAGGGCTCTCGCCGTGGGGTTCAGTGTCTGGGGAGAAGGGAGGCAGCAGGCTCAGCTTGGTGGCCTGGAAGGCTGGAGGGAGCTGATGGGACACACCTGAGCCAGTGGCTCTGCGCGCTCAGAAAATAAATCATGGCTTCTGAAGAGACTGAGGAAAATTGATCTTTCGCAGCTTCAGTGGTCACCCTGAAGGATTTGGTGGGCAGAAACCAGGCCCATTTCTTATCCCCGTGTTTGGCGCTGCCAGCTCAGGGGTTGGATGGGCTTCTCTGAGAGGCGGAGAGGCCTAGGTCAGCCCCCCTCACCTCTCCCTGGACCTCGCGCTGCCCTGTGCCGGGGGGAAGGGGTGAAGGGCCTGTCTTCCTCAGCTTGGCCTCCGAGTCCAGCTGCTTCTTGCCTGTTGCTAGCCTTTGGGGCCTGCTGCCGTGGACGAGACGGGTGCGTGTGTTTGTGCAGCTGAGCTGGGTTAGGGCCCTTGCACACAAGTGCAGCTGTGGACCTTTGGTGTGCGTGGCAGGGTGGGACAGTGACGGGTGGGTGCCCTGGGGAGCTCAGGCTCTGTGTCTGTTTCGTCCCTCAGTGAGCGCTGCTTTCTGGTTGCTGGGGTCTGATCTGGCCATCCCTGTGAGCACCAGGCCGGCCGGCCAGGGGCAGGCCCTGTCTGGAGAGAAGGATCCCCTTGTGGTACATTTCCCCTGCCTGACGTGTAGCATGCACTAAGCCCAGGCCTGAGGGAGCTAAGGAATCCTACAGCTGGGGAGGGAGCTGCAGCCACGGCCCGAGGCTTCCCGGAGCTCCTGTCGGCTTTGGATGGTTTTGTGGAAAACTTGGCTAGGGTGTTGTGACCTCTTGGCCCAGCAGCCGGCACAAGGAATGGCTTAGCCCTCTAGAGGCGTGCAGTGCGGGCTACTACATCCATCCCCTGGCCAAGAGTCCAGGGCGTAGAGGCCTCAGCTCCGTCCTGGCTCTGGTCCCTAGCAGGAGCCACCCCATGCACATCTCTGCGACTCTCTGGCCCCAGACCGGCTATCGGGAGGGACTACCCACCACCTCACTGGGCTGCTGGGAGTATCCCCCGAGACCGGGCTGGGCCTAAAATGCCCACCCTTTGCCCAGGTGTGGAGGGGGAGAGGCAGGTACAGAAGGAGTCCAGCCCTCTGTTGAGGTCTCCGTTTGCTGTGTTGCTGAGGTCTGCGATCTGGGAATGGATTGTCTCTCCTGGTGTGGTATAGTAGGGCCTACCCCCCCCCCCCACCTACACCCCCCCCTTGGAGCAGCAGTGCCTTGCATCCTTTGTATGTTTCCATCTTTCCGGACTTACTGGAAGGATCCCTAAGTGAAGGCGCTGCCAAAAAATATCAAGTTCATCAGGAGGTATTGATGCTAAAACCCTTGAAAAGGGGCGAGCATTTCTGCGTTCCTTGATCCTTGTTTGTAGTGGCACGCGTGAGTTGGCCACACCTGGCGGCCCCGGGTGCTTGAGCTTGGGGTTGCGGTGGGGACAGGGCTGGGGAGGAGGAGGGAAGACAAGGGGAGCACTCAGCAGTTTATCAAGATAGAAAAGAAAGCTACTTCCTTTAGGTAAAAAGTACAGTGGGAGCCCAGTGGAAGATAATGATAAGGCACGTGACAATGTGATGGGGACCCTCATTTCCCCCCAACTTTGGCCTGGTCAGGACTCCTCTGCACCGGCAATTCCTGTATGTACCCTGTTAATATCACTATGTTATTAATCATCATAGGTTCTTAAAAAGTAGCTGTTTTTTTGGGTTTTGGTTTTTTTTTTTTTTTTTTACCAGCCCTTTATTTACAGACCCTGCAAAGTACTAAGCCCTTTATCTATTATTGCAGGTACTTGTGTCAAGAACCCTATGGGTACCAGTGGTTTCCGTGTCAGAGTGAGGGAGAAGGAAGCCGAGAGGTTGACTATCTTGTCTGGGATGCACCGAGGCAGAGCAGGGGAGCCAGCAATGTGGGGCTGGAATGCAGACAGACCCGGGGTTTACCTCAGGGGTCCCACCTGCTGGGTGCTTGGTTGTGCCTGGATATGATAGATGAGGGGGAGCACGGATGCTCCCATTGGAATGCCGAGACGATGGGGAGGACGGTGGTCCAGGCGGTGGGCAAAGCGAGGCTCTGGCGCTGGACTGCCTGAGTCTGAATGCCCATACTACTGCCTACCAGCTGGGCGGGGGGAATCCCGAGCCTCAGTTTCCTCAGCTGTGCCTACCTCGGGGGTTGTTAGGAGTTCAAACAGGGTCCTAGAGGGTGCTGCTGATAGGTGCTGACGGTTGCTCAGTCCCTGTTGGCCTGGCACATTCTCCCAGGTCTTCCCCTGGGATGTGTTCCATGGGTTCGAACGGTGAGACCGACAGGGGATGGATGCCTGATACATAGTCACC
>CM052809.1:24708809-24743922 GCA_028533885.1 Nasua narica
CCCCCCCACGTCACTGCTGCCTCATTTCAGGTGCCAGCCTCCTGGCTGGGTTCAGAGTCAGCCCAGATGTCCTGGCCAGCTGCCCACAGTGAAGGACTTGAACACCTGGGGCCCAGTGACTCCTTGAGCTCTCCCTATGTCCTCCCCTGCCACGTCTCAGGCTAGACTGTCCCCTCCCCCTAGAATGCCTTCATCTCTGTTATTGTGGCTCACCTGTTGAGGGCTCTCTGCAGTTTTTACTATCCTTGCTACTGGCAGAAGGTCATTTGGTGCTCGTAGCAACACCTGCGAGGCAGCCGTGGTTTTAGTCAGCTTAGGAGGAAGGGATGCAGAAGCTGAGAGGGCTAGGCAGTTGAGGACCCACAGCTTTGTGACTCTGAACCCTGTCTTTGGCTTTCTCCACTTTGGTGCTCATTCTCATTCTTCCTATAGCCCGAGCTGGCTCGCTGCTAGACCCTGCAGGAGTCTGATCCGTCAGTCCTGGGGATCTCTTTGAGAGGCATACAGCAACCATTTCATCACCCCCTTGCATTGACACTATGGGGTCTCCCTTCATTCCATGGAGGGCTGTGTTGGGCAGATATTGGCATCTGGGAATCTATCCTCCCAAGGCAGCCATTTTGTTCGCCTTCTCTCTCTCTCTCCCTCTCTATCTCATTCACTCATTCATTCAGAAAATATTTCTTGAGCGTGCCAGGTACTGTTAACTACTCAGCATCCTTGCCCACAAGAAGCTCAAAGTTCATATGAGGGAGAAGCACTGGTACTGTGAGATTAGGGGCAGCATGAGAAAGGTAGGAGTAAAACTTAGTATAAATGCTAATCCTCAAGCTAAATTTGTCCTGACTGTACAGGTCATATGTTGTGGTCCCAGAGCTCCCCTCATCCTCTGCACCTTTCATATGGCTCTTTCTGTTTGGGCAAAGTTCGCTGTAATGTGCAAGGGTTCAGAATGCAACACACTCTGTAGAAGTTAGCCATACAGAAGCAAAAAGGGGCTCACCTCCCTGATTCTTGGATGCATACTTCTATTAATGCAATCTTTGCTTGTAGCCGCTTAGTGTTATAAGACAGAGCCCGAGACAGGTAAGCCTGGAATACCAACGTCTTGTACAGGCAGTACCGTCCCAAGTGCTTAGAGCTATGGGGCCCACTTCTTCCTGAGGAATGCCAAGAGAATCTTTCTTACTGATGAAAGGGCAAGTTCCTTGTGTGTGCCCCATTAATCAGTGTGACTCACTCTCAGTGTACACGGCAGAGCTCTGGGGTGGATTTCAATGTTCTGATCCCCCTTTAAAGAAAGCAACCACAGCTATTCCACTTATGAATCCTGAAATACCCTTTTGCAGCCTTCGGGGTGAGAGATGATTGTTAGTGTTCCATGCATCTTCTTGAGATAGAGACCTGCATAAGTAAAACCATACTTCTGTTTTCCCAGATCCAAGGTACCAGTCCCAGGGATCAGAGGGCAGTCACTTGGGTAACATTCTCAGACTTGGTAAGTGGCTGGCCTGCTGATAGAGGAGATTAAGGTGCTTTTGATCTCCTTGGCCCTAATGGCAATATCTCTAGTTTTTAAAGTGACTCAGGGAAGTCTTCCTTTGAACGGCCAAGAGATTGCTTCTGGAAGAGCAAGCCCTATTCTAAACAGCCTGTCTGGGGAGGGGAGGCTGCTGAATTGTAAATGTAGTTACATGAATTTTTCCTTCCGCTTGCTTAAGATTGAAAGTTTGGCCCATAGATCTACTAGTTGATGACTCACAGCGTCCCGAGGCTCCTCACCCTCTCCCCAAGTCAGACTGGATGTGGAGGCTCCCGGTACATGCGGGGCTATGTCTGCACAGTCCGATCTTGTCTCTGCGTCTGTCCAGGGACCCATCCTCAGGCAGAGTCCTGCGAGGGACTCTGTCCTGCTGCCACAGTCTGAAGCTAGCCTTAGTCCTCAGCCGGTCGTCTTGGGGCACGGGTGTGAGGAAGGCACCCTTGAAGGTGGTCGGGTTATAGGAGGGATCCTGATGAGATGAAATGTGGGAGTAGCGCTTCCTTGTGGATGCGTGTGTGCACGCGCGTTGTGTTTCTTTGGCCCGGGGTGTATGGAGAGCTGCAAGAATTAGAACTCAGATGCGAGACCATCAATAGAAGAAAGTTTAAGTTGACATTTAACCCCTCACTCGCTCCTTTACGAAATGACGGTAACAGGTGTAGACTCCAGAATCTAGAGTGCTTGGGTTCAAGTTCTGGTTCCCTAGTTAGTAGCTCTGTGGCCTTGGCTGAGTCATTGTGTGTCTCTGAGCATGAATTTCCTCACCTGCCAGATGGTATCTCTAGTTCCATGGAGTCATGAGAAATGAATTAACATATAGAAAAGATACTGCCTGCTTTACCTGTTGTGCACCCAACACGTGGTTGTTGTTATGATCGATCTAATATTATTCATTCTTTCGTTGATGGTGCGCACAAATTCTTCATCTCATTTTACCGTTCATTAGCTCTACGTATAAGGAGCTATGGGACTAAGGGAGAAAAGTCAGATTTCATTTTAATTTCATTACAAAAGAGTAAATGCGCAAAAAGTAAAATCATGTCCAAAAGCATATACGTACATAGCAAAAGAGAGAGTTCATTAGTTGCTAATACTTACATTTAATGAGAGCTTCCACCTAGGATGCAAATAGCTGCGAGATTAAATTGCTTCCACCCGAACCCAAGAGCAAGCCAGACACTTCTTAAGATCATATATTTTAAAGTCTGTCAGAGAACTGAGGACACGAGGTAACCTAATAAATAAAAGTGCAACAGGTGACAGCCCCTCCAAGGAGATGGAACCCCTGATTGTTCCACCGTGGGCAGAGCAGCTCAAGGAGAAGGTAGCCATCATAGAAGCAAGTAAGAAGGAAACAGCTGGGATTGTAATGAATTTTTAAGAGCCAGCGCGAGCTGGTTTAACAGTTTAGAATTCTTGGAAGCCCCAAACCCAAGAGGTGTCTACTTGCTCACTTTTACCCTTGCGCCTCCACTGAGAGCTGACAAAGGAGATTGGGGGTGGGACAGAAGAATGGAGAACTCTCTGTGGTGCAGGTAGGCAGAACCTGTCTGAGTCTGTAGTTCAAGCAAGAGGAACAATAAAAACACTTCCATGCTCCTCACCTTCCCAGGGTCAGTGGTAAGGGTTACTCCTAGGGGAGGAAAGGAACACTGACCCCTCTCCTCCCCCACCCCAGGGGCAGAGGTAGACAAGCCTGTCTAACCCTGAGGCTAGAGCAGAAGAACTATGAGAAACCCTCTTGGACCCTGAATGGGAAGGAGTCAGTGGTTGTGTGCTCCTGGGCAAGGGCCAGAAACCTACCTGTTCAAGCTCTGGGTTCTGCACTGAGTATGAGATAGTGGTCATCTCAGTGTGAGGGAAAGGGGGGAGCTGAGGGTGATCCTTTCTGGGCACAGGCAGGTAGAGCTGCCTGAATAAGTTCTCCTGATGTCCGGGCTGTGCGTTGAGCCCCAAGCAACAATGTACCACTAGGAAAGGAGCAGGACTGCTGAGAGAGACCTCTTCGGTTGTGCAGAGCCTGCAGAGAGGGTAGGTGCTGTAGAAGCCTTTCCAAAAACTCTGTTATCTTAGCTTCACTCTCAGTATGGGGTACCACTAACTATGGGCAGGTTCATTATGGGATATGATAGTGCACTAAGAAATTGAAGCCTATGGTACATAGGATATTACTGAGACAGTAACAACATCCAAATCCTGCTCAAGTACAGACTGGATACTAACTCAGCTTCCCACATTAACAGCCTGATAGAAAAAGGTAATTCTCTGTTTAGAGGAGTAGTTACCTCAGTCTGTACTATATATTGCACATGAGGTGTGACTTTCGTCATAAAGTTGTGACACACACCTCCCCCTAAACAATGATATATCTGCTTGTCAAGAGATAAAATAATCAATAGAACAAGATTAGATTTATATCTAATCTGTTAGATCAATAGAACAAGATTAGGCCCAAATGTTGGAATTATCAGACAGGTACTGTAAAATAAGTATGATAGATATCTAAAGGAGCATATGGAAAAGTGAGCAATATGTATGAACACATGGAGAATTGCAGCAGAGGTAAGGATGCTATGAAGAAAAATCTTAATGGAAATGCTAGAAATGAAAAATAGGTTGTCAGGCATGCAAAAGTCTGGATGGGCTTATTAGGAGATTGGACACAACAGAGGGAAGAATCAATAAACTCAAAGGCATGCCACCAGAAATGATCCACCCTGAGGTGAAGAAGAGAAATAAGAGCAAAAACATGCAGTGAGGCACCTGAGGTCCATGGGGCTCTGCTGAAAGGTGGAATTGAAGTCCCAGAAGAAGAGGAGAAAGGGCAGAAAAAATATTTGAAGAGATAAGAATCACTCTCCAAAACTAATGAAAACAAAACAAAACAAAACAACACAGCTCCAAGAAGCCCGGAAAGCCCCAACCACGATCATAGTCACATTGCTAAAAGCAAAGGACAAAGAAAAAAAATGTTGAAAGCAGTCTGAGAGGGGGAAAAAAAAATCCCGCATAGAACAGCAGTGTTAGGAACGACAGCTGACTTCTCATCAGGGAGACTAGATATAAGTCATCTCCATAATGCTGCCAGGAACAACAAATGAAAACTACCAACTCGAACTCTATATGCAGTGAAAATAGACTTCACCAATGAAGATGAAATATGGACATTTTCATGATTGAAAGACTCCATCTCCAGGAAAGCAGAAAATATAAAATGGGGTTCTCTGGGTTGAGAGAAAAGGATTTCAGCCGGAGACCTGGTCCGACAGGAAGGACTTGTATGAATGAAGAATACCAGAAGGAGTTAGTAGGTCTGTAAATAAAAAGTACCTTTAAGACTGTAAAGATAATTGGTCATTTAAAGTAAAAATAATAACCGAGGAACATGGGGACTTATAGTCTTTTAGAACTAAAACCTTTGGCAACAAGAACACAAACAGTGGGAGGGTTGTGAGTGTAAATATATTGCCATTGAGTTCTTGGATTTCTCAGAAAGTAATATTTTTTGAAATCTAACTGTGATGAATTAAAGATAAGCATGCAATCCCTAGAAAGCTCTTTGAAAATAAAATACGAGTAGGCATGCCTAAAGTGTTAATAGAAGATGAAATGAAATGCAAAAAAGCTTATTTCATCCCAAAAATCCAGGATGGGAGTAACAGAAAAACAAAAGTCATAAAGGACAAATAACAATCAAACCCAAATTTGGTATATTCAAAATCAAAATATACAACTAATGAAATGAAATGTAAATGGATTAACCTTCCCTATTAAAAACGCAAGAAATTGTCATACTAGATAAAAGTATAAGAATATAAAGGTGTAAGAATATATGTGGCTTATAGGAAGTACAACGTAAATATAAAGTCATGAACAGGTTGAAAGTAACAGTTTAGGAAGAGGTACCATGCAGACACTATCCATAGGAAAACAGGTGATGCTATACTAATTTCGGGATAGGTAGACTTCAAGGTGATCAAGACATAAAAGGGGCATTTTATAAGGCTGTTAATTAATCAAAGGGATATAAAAACATAAACTGTATTTGTACCTAATAACAAAACTCCAAAATACATGAGGCAAAGCTGAATCCTAGCTGAAGAATTTATGACCCTTCTCTCAGTAATTGACAGGTTGAAAGACTAATGAGTGTTTGGAAGATCTGAACAAAACTGTCAATGACCTAATGGAATTGACTTTTATAGAACACGCCACCCAACAGAAGCCAATTGTACATACTTTCCAAGTGGGGCATTCCCCAACATAGATCACAAACTAGACCATAAAACAAGTCTAAATTTTCTGACATTTTCTAAAGGGTGAATTTCTAAGTATGTTCTCTGAACAAAATGGAGTTAATAATAGAAATCAATGACAAAAAGCTATCTACAAAATTCTTCACATGTTTGGAAATTAGCACACAATGAAATAACCCACGAGTCAAAGAAGAAATCATAAGGACAATTAGAAAATACTTTAAAGATAGTGAAAAAATGACATCAGATTTTTTGAGTGCACAAACTTTAAAGAGAAATGTAAAACTTTTTGTGCTTATATTAGAAAATAAGGCACACAATCAGCAATGTTTGTACCTTAAAAAACTAAAAGAGATGAGCTAATTAAATCATAATAAGAGTAGAAATCAATGAAATAGAAAACAAATAATAAAGCACATAGTAAAGACTGAAGCCAGTTTTTTGAAGTGCAAAAGATTAATAAAATTGATAAATGCTTAGGAAAATTTATTGTTTCATAGAGAGTTTGAGCTTTGCAAGTTAAAAAGTTCTAGAGATGGGCTTCGCAACAATGTGAATATACTTATCAGTATTGAAATGGTTATGAGGATAAGTTTTATGTTTTCTAACCACAGTAAATAATAATAAAAAGGAAAAAGAAGAGAAATTACTAATATCAGAAATAAGAGAGAGGACATCACTAAAGATATTTGAAGGATAATGAAGCGATATTATGAAAAACTTTATGCCAGTAAATTCAGTAACTAAGATGAAAGGGACAAATGACTTCAAAAACCAACAAGAAGAAACAGGAAAACTTATTTATTTTTTAAAAAGATTTTATTTATTTATTTGAGATAGAGACAGTGAGAGAGAGCATGAGAGGGGAGAAGGTCAGAGGGAGAAGCAGACTCCCCGTGGAGCTGGGAGCCGGACGTGGGATTTGATCCCAGGACTCTGGGACCACAACCCTAGCTGAAGGCAGTTGCTCAACCAACTGAGCCACCCAGGCGCCCGAAACAGAAAAATTTAAACCTTACGTTCATGAAAGAAATAGAGGTTTTTAAAAAAGATTTGATTGATTGATTGATTGATTGGACAGAGAGAATGAGAGTGAGAGAGAGAGGAGAGCCCAAATAGAGGGAGGAGCAGAGGGAGAAGCAGATTCCCCACTGAGCAGGGAGTCCGATGTGGGGTTCGATCTCAGGACCCTGAGATCGTGACCTGAACCAAAGACACTTAACTGGTTGAGCCACCCAGGTGCCCAAGAAATTGAGTTATTATACAATTTTCCATAAACAAAATTCAGGTCCAGAGAGTTTTTCTCATGAATTCTTTCATATGTTTAAGGAAAGAAATGATACCAATTCTACACATACTTTTTCAGAAAACAGAGTATTAGGGAATACATCCCCAATTTTCGTGAGTCCAGCATTGCTTTGATACCAAAGCCAGAGGAGAATAGTATAAGAAAATTACAGATGAAAATTCCTCATTAACATAGGTATAAAAATCCTTAAGAAAATATTAGCAAATAAAATCAATAATATATAGGAGAGGGTAAAGTAGAGTTTATTCTAGGAATGAGAAGTTGATATATAAAAACTAATCAATGTACTTTATCAATATATATTCATTAGTGTAATTAAGGGGAAAAAATTAGATTTTTTTAGATGAAGAAAAAGCATTGGACAGATTTCAACATTTATTCATGGTAAAAACGCAGCAAACTAGGAACAAAAGGGAGCTTTCTCAACCTCACAAATAGCATCTACAAAAAGCCTACAAGAAACATAGTTATTGGTGACTGAATGCTTTCTTCCAGAGATTGGAGACAAAATGAAGATGTTGCTCTCAAAACTTTCATTGAGCATTTTATTAGAAGTTTTAGATAAGTTAATAACATATAAGAAAAAGAAATGAAGAATATATAGATTGGAAAGAGAGAAAGAAGCAAAATTGTCTTCCCTGTGTGACATAATTTTGTATAAAAAAACTCTGAAAATATTTTTTAAATTGAGCAGAATTAATAATTTATTGTGCAATACAGAGGATATAACCAAGTTGTGATTCCATATCCCAGCAATGAACAATTAACAATGAAAATGTAAAAATAATATTTGCTATAGCATAAAAAATCAAATACTTAGGGATAAATTTAATGAAAGATGCTCAAGGCTTAAACTATGAAATGTCGCTGAAGAAATTTAAGAATGTCTAAATAATGAAGAGATATACCATGTTTATGGATTGGAAAACTCAATATTACTAGTATCAATTTTCACAAATTGATCAGTCCCAACAGAAAGCTTAGAAAACTTTTTTCTTTAACAAAATGATTTTTAAAATTTATATGGAAAGACAGAGGGCCTAGAATAACCAAAACAATATTGAAAAAACAACAAATTTGGATTACTTATCCTACCTTAGGACAAGACTGACTCCATAGCCACAGGAATCAAGACAGTGTGGTGTTGATGAAAGGATGGATAAGTAGAAAAATGAAGCAGAATGGAATCTATATATAGATCCGCAGATATGTTGTCCAGCGAATTTTGGTTAAAGAATGTCAAGGAAATTCAATTGTGAAAGAAAATCTCTTTTACAAATGGTATGGAAACAGTTGGATAATCATTAGGAAAAAAAAGTATTTTGGCTTCTACCTCTAAGTACATATAAAAATTGATTCAATATGGGTCATGACCTAAGCATAAAAGTTAAAGCTAGAGTTACTAGAAAAAACATAAGAGAATATTTTTGCTACTTTGGTTTACATAGGGAAAGATTCCTTAGAGAGAGCATAAGAACCATGAGCCATAAAAACAAAACTTGATAAATTGGATTATAACAAAGTTAAAAAACTGTGCTTATCAAAAAACACTAAGAAAATGAATAGGTTAGCGCACATGCTAACCTATTGCAAACCCATAAGTTTGACAGAAGTGTTGGATCCAGAATATATAAAAACTCTTACAGCTCAGTAATAAAAACCAAGCAATTTAATTAAAAATAGGCAAAATTATCTGAATACAATTTCCCTGAAGAAGATGCACACATTGCCAAAAACACATGAAAAAGTGTTGGACATCATTAGGCATCAGGGAAATGCAAATTAAAATTATGGTGAGTTACTCACTAGAGTTAACCACCAGAAGGGTTAAAGTGAAAACGATTGACAAAGTGAATTGTAGGAGGGGATGTGGAGGAGCTGGAACTCTCATGAATTGTTGGTGGGAGTGTGAAATGGTATAACCACTTCAGAAAACCGGTACTTACTTAAAAAGCTAAAAGTATATTGACCCTATGACCCCACAATACCACTCGCGGGGATTTTCCTTGGAGAAATGAAAATGTATTTTTTCAAAAGTTCTTGCATAAGAATGTTCATTATAGCCTTATCCATAAAATTCTGAAACTAAAATAGCCCACCTGTCCATTAGTGAAGAGTGAATGGATAAACACACAGAGCTTTAGTCACACAATAGATACTGAGCCACAGAAAGGAATGAGCTACGAACACACGCAATATCATGGATGAATGTCAAATATGTCATGAGTGAGTGAAGATGCAAAAATGTGAATACTATGTGGTCCATTTATGAGAAATTCTGGAGTAGGAAAAGCTAACATAGGCTGATAAAAGTCAAATTAGTGGTTGATTCTGGGGGTGGAAAATTGAGAAGAGGTGTGGGGAACTTTTTGGGTGAGAGAAATGTCCTGTCTTCATATATATTCATCAAAATTGATCAAACAGAACACTTAGGACCCAAGCATTTCACTTTATGTAAATTATACCCCAATTTTTTTAATGTGGGATAAAAAAATGATTTTTCGCACTGAAATTGCAGTTAACAGATTGGGAGGTGCTATATTTAAAACCATCCATTGATACAAGCATTATTATAATGAGTATGATGGGGAAAATGCTATGATTGAACTATTTGAAACCTAATTTACAATATTTAATGAGAGCTGCATATTTTCCTCCTGAAATCCAAATCTGCCCATTCAGCGCAAACTTCAGGGAAGGCAAGGAGGCAGGTAAGAGGCGGCTCCCGGCTGCCTCCTGATGAATGCGCAGTGTCCCCCCACAGGAACTTCATCAGGATCTGGTAATCACCTGTTTCCGAATCTGGGGCTTAAGAAATGCTCTGCACCAGATTTCAAAAGCTGGACAGTCATCTTGGTTATCTCTTTGAGGAACCCTGTTTATCCCTCCCTCCCAGTCCATGACATCAAAGACTTGGTTTCATTGCAAAATCGTCTGGCACAATGGCGTCCGGCTGGCTCTCCTTGGGGAGAGTTTCGAAAGCAGGGATGACTCAGAGCTCCTCTGAAGAGCCTCTCAGCCACCTATCTCCTCCACATGCCGCAGACCAGGGTGGCCAGGGAGACCTGGTTCCCATGGGAATGAGGACCAGCAGCCTTGGTGATATGGAAGTGGGGCTCTGCCAAGATCTGGGGCTAAGCCCTCTAGCCTGCCTGTGGGGGAAAAAAACTCTTGCAACCTAGGCTGGGGAAGGGAGGATTTTTTTTTTCTTTCTTTGCTTGCTTGCCTTTTTTTCCCCCCTAGTTGTTGTTGCCAGGCATAGTTTTTTTGACTGGGAAGTCAAACTGCACTCCTTTCCTGAACTGACAGAGCATGACTGGTAAGAGTCAGCTTTGAGTCTGGTCTTCGCCTTTTTTCATCCTCTCATTTGAGTGTGAGGAGGACATGACTGACATCCCTATCTGGTTCTTTGGGGAGAGGCTATTTCTGTTGGTTCTGCTTCCCTTGTTTTCCTGGCTAAAATCAATTCGTTTTTTTCTAAAATAATATAAATATTAATTTGTATACATGTTTTTAAGATGAAAGACCTCCATTGAATTTATTTGTGGATGCAGATGGAACAAAAGGTTGCTTCCCCACTGGTTTCTCTACTCCCTAACATTAATTGTTGCTTCCTGCGGTAACATTTCCCATAACACTTAGTCAGGCCACAGATGCAACGTTTCAGTTTAATTTGAATTCTGGTATTATGCTTCCAGAGGTAAATGAAGACCCTGGCTTCGTAAATCTTTTTGTTTTCCTACTTTTATTTTTAAATGTAGTTAGACCCAAAGTTTATGTCCATTTAGCTGACCTTTTCAATGGGGAGAGCTGTTTTATAAGGCAGCAGAAGTGAAAGTTATCAGCAAGGCTGGGTAATGTAAAGTATTTATGAATGAACGTGCAAAAATCAATCTGGGGGTGTAAAATGTGGGGCTGTAGTCAGGCAGGACTGCTTGTGACTTGAGCCTTCTTTGCAGTAAAGCATAATTCATGCTGCTGTTAGCCCTTAAAACAGGAAATAATATACCCATTTAACTTAATCACAATTTATATTACATGTGCATATTTCTAAACAAATGTTGTAGATGGAGAGTTTGGTAGCAATAATATTTATGAATTACACTTTTAGTTAGCAAAGGAAATGTGTGACCTCTTACATTTGGTTTGACATTTGAATTTGGTGTTCAGTATATTTGACAGGGGTGATGGATTCTCATTAGCTCAATGTATAAACAGGAAATGCTTCCTCGGTGAACTGTTATTAATGTGGGACATCCCTGAATTTGAATGTTTAGTTGCTTTTTCTGCTCCAGACTTTGAAACTAACTTAAGATCTCTCTTAAAAAAAAAAATTAAAAAGCAAGGTTTTAATTTTGTGTCTTGCAAACCTGAGCAGGCTACAGATGCCTACCTCTGAGAAGCAGAAACTGTTGAGAAACTAGTGGCCAGGAGGAGCCCTGGCGGCAGACGCCCCCCCCCCCCCCCCCGCCGCGTGGTTTTTGCTTGCCTTAATTTCTAAATACGATAACCTATAGGAATTAGAACACGACGTGGGGGCAGATTTGAGTAAGCTCGTACTTAACCTTGACCCACAGGATTATAGCAGTTCGTGCAAAACGGGAATCAGAACAAATTTGCGATGTGGCTCAAGGAAGCAATTTCATGGTGAGTTTTTAGCACTAGCTTGGTATTCTGCCGTGATACCATGAAGTGGAAGCCGGAGGGAAGGGTGCGGGAGAGCATGGAAGGACATCAGACTTCTGATGGGAGGGAGCCCAAACCAGGCCAGTGGGCTGGGGGGGGGGGGGGCGGGGGGAGCTGTGCGCAGCCCCTTCTGAGGAATGCTTAGAATCTAATTAGAAGTCAGTGAGAAATCCGGAAAGTGAAGCTGGCAGGCCCTTAATCTGAATTTCAGGTCTTCAGAGGGAGAAAGTAGCGTTTTTATTGTTGGAGGTCAAAGTTTAAATTTAGTTTATATCAGATTACCAAAATATGCTTTCGGTAAGGTTAGATTCTCATGCTCGGAGAGTCGGACTGTAATGAAAGCAAACAGGGCCAGAGATAATCCCATTACAGATGAACTCTTCACTCGAAGCTCAGCCATTTGGGAACCATAATAACACCATCTCAGCAGGAAGATAAAGGCCCAGCGGGCAGAGCCGAGAAGGAACATCACTGACCACCCTGTTGCACGTAGCCCCTTCCCCTCCCGGCTCGCCCTGCCCTGGCTTTGGCTTACGGGGTGTCCCCTTTTTCTTCTGCTTCCCCTAACTAAAATGTAAGCCCCCCGAGGGGAGAGATCGCTGTTTGTTGTGTTCACTGCTCTGTACTCGCCACGTGGGTCACAGCCTGGCTTCTCAGAAGCGCTCCCTACATATTCATTGAGCAAGTGTGAAGAAACCTCATTTCCTTCGAGCAAAAAGCAAAGATGTTTAAAGTCAAAGATTTTGAAACTGAGGTAGGGGGCCAGCCCCTCTGGATTTTAGGAGTAGCAGTGATTGCCGTGGAAGGAGGAGGGTGTCATCATTCCTGTGGGTTCTTGAAGGGAAGCTCCGAGACCCAGACTGGGGGGCCGCCAGACATGAGGGCCATGTCTGCCCTGGCACCCAAAGTCTTGCAGCTAGCTGTGGAAAGTCAGTTGTTAGGTGTCGAGCAGGACAGAATCAGTGAGGTGTTGTGTTGGAAGAACCCTCCCTTGTCTGTCAGGAAGGTAGTGTCCATCCTTCGCCTTACCCACTCAGGACCCAGAATCAGTATGGACTGAGCCGACCAAATGAGTACCGCCAGTGGCTGACTGGAAATGGGTGGGGTCACGATTCTCCCGAGCATTCACCGGAGCTGCCACAACTGGGTCCCTGTCATCCTGGCTGGGGATGGCCCCTCTGAGGGCTGACAGAAGGGACAGGCAGGAAAGGGACACGTCTGTCCTCAAGAGCTGGCTTTGCTATTCCTGAGCCATTTAGGAGCAGAGGCCTCACCAAGACATTCCTGGGCTTGAAATAAAGTGTCACCCTTTTCGACTAAGGATGTGTGTGTGGGAAAGCCACCCTCCTGCCTTCTTCCTCCTTTACAAATCATGGGAAATAGACCAACTGCTTGTGCCTCTAATGAAAACAACTTGCAGGCTATCCTGTTTCCTCCTTCCCCCATAGAGAATAATCCACAGACTGTCCTCTTCCGTTCAAATACTCCCTTAAGAATATTGATCTTGGTCACTCTGCTTTTGGTCTCTCGAAACTTCTTACTGTGGATTGGTCTCATAAGCCCCAGATCCCAACTGTTCAGCTCCCAGGCCCTGGTGGTATTATCGCTCTGCCAGACCCGAGGCCGGACGGCAGAGACTTCTGCAGCAAAGACCAGCTCTCTGAATCAAGGGCGATGCGTCCTTCCCTCACTGAGCACCCCTGTGGCCTGGCACGGGACAGAGAAGTGGGATCCAGTCGGGTCCGGTCGCTGCGCCCAGGAGCTTAGATCCCGGCTTGGCAAGATGGCGGCTGTCCGGATGCTTGTGGGTGGGGATGGCCGGGCCTGACTGAGGTGGGGGGCTGTGGGAGCGGCCGGGCTGGGCCGGGCTGGGCGCGAATACAGCTCTGCGACCTCAGAGGCCTGCGCTCCCTGGAAGGGGGGCTCCCAGACTTTGGGGGGCCTGCCTTTGGCTCAGCCCTGGGGCAGAGAGCAGTCTAGCTGTGAATCATTCCCCGGAGAGCCGGTGCTGTGAAGGGAAACCGAAACCAGTCCTTGGCTGGGGTGGTGTGCAGACTGCTGGGCACGTTCTCTCTTACCCCGCCACCTTCTGAGGCACGGGGGTGTGGCCAGGGGGGGGCGCTCAGGGAGGGTCGCTGGGCAGCGCCTTGTGTGCCAGGCCCTTTCCGGGGCCCCGGCCTATCATGACCCGGCTCGTCCCCCGCCAGGGCCCCATTGCTGAGGCGGCGGCTGTCTTGCATTCCCCTAATCCTCCGTTCATCCTGGTCCTTCCGTGCTCAGTTCTCAGAGCCCGGGGAGCCTCCTCCGTGAGGCCCCCGCCGAACACCCAGATCCTGCCTGCCTCTCGGGCCCCGTGGATTTTGAAGTCGCTTTCTCAGGGCTCTGTGTATGTGGTCCCCCCCGCCCTTGTCCCCTGAGTGCAGGGCTGGTGCGCTGTCTCTGTCAGGCGGTAGTATGAATTAGCACACTCCGGAGAGTTTATGAAGCATGTGGAGGTTCGGTCACCCCCTCCCCGTGACCAGCGAATTTTGCTTTTTGGAATGATTAAAAATTTCCTGCTTAAAATTTTTATGAAATTGATATGTTAGTGGGGCGCCTGGTGGCTCAGTTTGTTAAGCGTCTGCCTTCAGCTCAGGTCATGATCCCAGGGTCCTGGGATGGAGCCCCGCGCCGGGGCTTCCTGCTCAGTAGGAAGCCTACTTTTCCTACTTCCTCTGCTTGCTGCCCCACCTGCTTGTGCTCTCTCCTTCTCTCTGTCAAATAAATACATAAACTCTTAAAAAAAAATCCTGATATATTTGTCCTAAAAAGCCAAACAATATAGAGGCATAAAAAGAAAAAGTTACTAGGTTGTGATCTTCCTTACAGTATTGTTCCTCTGAAGCTATGTGTTAAAATACAGAGTAATTTCATGTGCATCTCTTTCCATATACTGCCAAGCTTAAATTACAATGTATATGACATATATTGGGATTTTACTTGAGATTTTACTTTTTCCTCCTTATTTATTTTATAAAATGAAACGTGGCTCATGTGAGACACAGTACTCTATCATACAAGCACCACATCATGATATCGAATTACCTAGTAAATTTGCTAGAGGGGGAAAAACCTCTCCTATCAGTAAGAGACATAGGCAGATTCAACCTTCTGACGTGCATGAACACCTTTTAAAAAATACTAAGTAATATAAAAGAAAAATAAAAAGAGGTAGACTCATTAATAAAACAAACATTGTTAAAGGAGGATGCATTATATCAGAAATTAAAAAAGAAAATTCCACCCTGGGTTTTGTTCTGCTGGTAAAGGTAAGTTGTTATTCTTTTTTCTCTAATACCTGCATAATTTATCCTCAGCGGTACACATATAACATCAATTTACCGAATACTTCAAAAGATGGAACTTCGTTTTTATTTTAATTTTGTAGCCCTATGAAACAATGCTGCAGTAAACATTCTTGGAGGTACAGCCTATTGGACATACTCCTAAAAGTGAGGCTTGGGGAATGGTAAATGTTCAGAGATGCTGCTGGACAGCTTTGCTAAGGATGGGAGTTCCTCGTGCCCTGGCCTTGATGGAATGTTCTTGCTTGCCCACACCCTCAGCAGCACTGGCTGGGACTAGCTGGCTTTCATTCGGTCAATCTGATGGGTCACCTTTGTTACTTTAATTTATATTTTCCCAGCGACGGTGAAGTTGCCTCTCTTGTGACTGTTCGCTGGTCACTTCTCCATTTCTTCTTCTTTAAATTACATTTTCATAAGCTTTGCCTCTTTCTCTGCCATGTTTTCTTTTTCTAATTAATTTATAAAAGTCTATTAAGATATCTAAACCCTTTGCCGTATGGATCACGTCTATTTTAATTTTGTCTGGGACAAAACTGACTACCTAAAATTCAAAGCTTTGTGTTGTCATATATCAAAACCTTTCTTAGGGCTTCTGTTTTGTTTTTTCAAGATCTTATTTATTTATTTGAGAGAGAAAGAGTGAGTATGAGCAGTGGGAGCAGCAGAGGGAGGGAGAAGCCAACTCCCTACTGAGCAGGGAGCCTGATGTGGGACTTGATCCCAGGACCCCAAGATCATCCCCTGAGCTGAAGGCAGACACTTCACTAACTTAGCCACACAGGTGCCCCCTTATTATTATTTTTTAAATTTTATTAATTTATTGGAGAGAGTGAGCATGAGCAGGGAGGGGGACAGAGGCAGAGGGAGAAGCAGGCTCCCCGCCGAGCAGGGAGCTCAATGCGGGACTCAATCCCAGGACCCTGGGATCATGACACGAGCCGAAGGTAGACGCTTAGCCATCCAGGCACCTTGAGGGCTTCTGGTTTTTAAAACTATTTTAAAAGACCTCCCCCTTCTCAATTTACGTATACATTCTCTTAATGTTTCTTCTCATATTTTTTGTAATTAAAAAAAAAAATTGAGATCCTGAGTCTGCCAGGAAGCCATGTATGTATATAATATACAGGGTCATCTAGTGTTATTTAATAGTCAGTATTGGACTCTCCACAGGGGAAACCAACCAAAACAAAACATCCTTTCACCACTGACCACACCTGTGCCCTACATGCAGTTATTTTACCGTTTTGATAGAGTAGGTTCCCAGGCCTTACTTTCAAAACCTGAACTTCGGAGTAGGAGACAGCATCCACCAGTGCCCACACCAGTTGCGGAACCCACCTGAGGCCCGGGGCCCGTGCGGGGAAATCTCTCTGTCCTTGACACTGAGCTGTCAGCGAAGGAAAGGGAGGGTTTGTATCACACACTCTCAAACTCAGGCCTATGCAAAGCTCTCCAAGCAGCAAATATCCCTTCTTTTGACTTGCAAAAAAATAAAAAATTTTTAAAAAATCACCAAATTTTGAATTATGGCAACCCCCAGCGGTGCCCTAAATCACCAGGCTTCTTACGCGCTGGCAACAACAGAGCCCCGGTGTAAGAGGACCTGCTCAGAGGCACCCTTGTCCTCGGGAGGCTGGGGGGCGGTATCTGGCTGGCTTTCTTTTCAGTATCTACTCCCGGGCTGAGATTTTCTTTAGGCCAAGTTTCAGCCTGGAGCAAATTTTTTATGGCTGCGAGCTAATCCCCTAGCAAACGCTGGTTTATATAGAAATGCTGACACAGGGCTCGTTCTGGTGATTCAACTGGGGCGGCTGGGCTATTTATGGTTCCCTGATGCCAATCGGGGATAATTCTCATTTAATAGAATCGGTTTCTGTGGGGACAGGGATCCCCCTTTTTCTCCCCAGTGGGGTGGTGGAGCGTCTTGCCCCGAGACCCGAGCAAGTGGGCGGCTGTCCGTGGGGAGGCCTGCCTGGGAAGCAGCTCGAGCTGCAGTAAGTTACAACCGAGGTGGGCTTTTCATCCTGGGATTGCAAGAGCCTTAGAAACAAATAAATATTTTCATCTCCTATTTTGTCTCTGGGCAGTGGGCCTAAAAAGCGTCTTGATTCTTCTCACTACAGCTTGGGGGAAAAGCTGAGGACGACTTGATTCCCCTTTCCCCTTTACCTTGCGGCACTTCGCTGTTTGAAGGATTTGGAGCTGGGGTCCTGGGCCAATGGAGTGGACCCCGAGGTCTCCGGGAGCATGAGGCAGTGTGTATGGCAGACCCTTCCCGGACGCCTCTGGCCTGTGCCCAGCGTGGGCAGCCTCCAGATGGGGCTGAGGGACCTTGGGCGTGGATTTGGGACTGGCAGGAGGGGTCAGGTCTTGGGCTGGGCTTCAGGTCCACTATCAATAAATGAGAATCTCGGGTTTTAAGTTTGAATCTTTGGAAGAGCTAAGAAGCCCTTTGTTTCTGTTTCTTAATTGTCTCCTTTACCGTAGGGTCACACTTTAAAAATTGTGGTTACCTATTCATAACATAAAATTAAACCATTTTGAGATACACAGTTTGTTGGCATTAAGTTCATAGACACTTTTGTGTACGCATGACCACCATCCATCTCCAGAGCTCGGTTTCTGCCCCAATTGACACTTGGTTCCCATTAAAAATTAACCCCCCACTGCCTGGGGGACAGGCTTTAGCCACTATGGGATGAGGGCATTTGGAGCCCGGAGCGCTGATGGGCCTGGCGTAGGTAGAGGTGGGAATTGAGCCCGCATGTGCCCCGTGGCCTGGGTCCTTTCTGTACTCCTCCTTCCCCACAGTCCCCTGCGAAATTCAGTTGTCACTGCTACCCAGGGCCCTGATAGGATCAGTCTCAGGGGCCCCAGGAAGCAGCCATCTCCACACAGAAGGAAACTTTCTGTACCAGGTCAAGCCTGTCCCAGGAATGCTTGTAGGACTAGACAAGCAGGCAAATTTTGTTATCCCCTTTTGTCAGAGGAGGTGCTGAGGACAACAAGGCAAGCAACCTGCCCAGTAACCCAGTGGCCAAACTGGGACTTGAACTGGGGACGCTTGCCCCCAGACCCTGTGCCCTAACCGCTTCTGTGTATTTTATGGCTCTCGGAATCATCCCCCGACCAAATGGGCCATCCCAGGAGTATTGAGCTTCGCTCTTAACTCAGTAAGGCATGCAGCGCAGCCCCACCTAATTCGTCGCCTTTGAAGTCAGCCATGTCAGAAGTGGGGCAGCCTTGTCTCTCACCAGCTTTTATGGGGCCTGTCAGGGGGATGGAAGCACTTAGAGATGGCAGGCAGATAAAGGATGGGCCGGGCCTGCCTTGATAAGGTGGCCCGAGATGGGATAGGGTGTGTGGGGGTGGGGGTGGGGGCGGGGGCGGGGGTTGGACACTGAAGCCGCCAGGGCTGTGGTTTCTGCCTGGGAGTGTGATTTCTGCCAGAGCCGGAGAAGCTGTGAAGACAGGCCGGCGGCCACGGGATTTAGTGGTTTAGCTTTGTTGAAATCCTTGACTTCAAGGACTTCCCCTGGTGACTGAGTTTTGTTAGGCTAATTAAGAGCAAGCCCTGTGGTGTGACCGGCTAGCTGGGGAGGAGGGAGAGAAAGAGTGGGCGAGGGATGCCTGGATGGCGGGGCAGGTCCCCACTCCTGATGGGTGGGGACCCGTCCATGACCAGTAAGACAGATGGTGAGGAAGATGCTGGGGGGAGGGCCTGTTCCACCTTTCATAGCTCCTCTTCCAAGGACTCCCCTTCTCAAAGGCCCTGCCACGCCAGGGAACCTCCTTGGGGCTGGGAGCAGTGGGGGCCTCAAGCCTGGGGGTGCTTGGGCATCCTTGCATTCAAGGTCAGATGAGCTTGGCTAGAGACTAGAACTCAGGACAGGTCTCATGAGGGATTGTGGGCTTGGAATGAGGGGAGGAGGCTGAGCATGGGGGGGGGGGGTGGTAGGCGGTGGGGTGCAGAGGGCCCTCCCGGAGCAAGGGCTCCTCAGGGCTTTCCGGGCACCATATCCATAAGGCAGGTACTAATGACAGCACCTGCCCGGTGCTGAGTACAGCGCTGGTTCAGAAAGTGGGAGGGGTCTTGTTAACTAGTTTCATCCTCCCCCAAACCCCCGTGATGTGAAATGGGTAGTGTTAGCATCCCTGTTTTACGACTGAGGAAACCTAGCCTCAGACAGTTTGAACAATTGGCCCAGTGTCACATGGAGGGCATTGGAACCCCTGTCTGACTCCCGAGGAAGTGCCTGTCTTGGCCATTTGCCCTCTGACAGATGGGAATCGGGTCCAGCTCACCTTGGGGCCTGCCTTCCCTTCCCTCAGCTTAGGGGACAGCCCAGGTGCACACTGTGTCTGTCAGCTGGGCTTGTGACAGGCAAGAGTGGACTCTGAGATGCCCACCGGGCCCTCTGGGGGACGGCTCTCCCCTCGGCTAGAGGGGAGACTGGGGAGAAGGCATTGCCTGCTGCCAGAGCTGGGAACAAATGGAGGAAGCCTTGGAAGGCAGGGCCATGGGGAACCCGTGCTCACACCCCGAGAGGACTAGCAAGCCAGGCATGTCCTCCCGTAGCTAAGGGAGCAGGAGCGAAGGCTGAGCCAACTGAGGGACTGAGGTAAGGGAGGGGTTCTGGGGGTTGGGAAGCTGGGTCTGGGAGGATGAGTAGGAGTTGGAGGGTGGTCCCAAGTAGGGGAGAGCACTGCTGCTGGGCGGAAGGGCCCAGCGGGCTTTGGGAGTTAAAATCCTGGCTCTGGTCTTTGTGGCCTTGAGCAACTTAACCTCTCTGTGCCTCCCCTCATCTCTGGGGGTAATGATAGTACATGCGGTGTGTGCTTATCTTGAAAACCAGGTGAATTGATGCACATAGAAAGCTAGGGCTCTAGTCAGTGAGCTGTGGGGTGACGGGGCTGTGGGCTGCTGTCATCTCCCGGCTAAGAAACACTAGTAGCCACAACGTTGGGGCGAGTGTGCAGGAAGGAAGCCAGCTTCTCGGCCCAGGAGTGAGTAGGCCACCCTTGACTTCCTGGCCTGGCCCCCGGGCCTTGTCTTCTCTTGCCTGGGTCTTCCCACGTGCCATGTCAAGTCCTGTCAGAGAACATTTCCCGGGATTGGCAGTGTTGCTCCAACCTGACTAGGAGCGGAAGCCTGTAGGGGGACACCATCCCAAACAGCAGAGAAGCTTGCACACATTTTTTAAGTTGGTCTTCGTCTTTCCTGTGAAAGGCACCAAGCCAGGCCCTGGGAGGACAAGCTGGCCAGTTTTTGGCCTCAAGGAGCTCAGAGTCAAAGGAGAAGACATTTGTTCGTTCACACTCTCACTCGGCCACCATTTCCTAAGCGCCTGCTTTGTGCCGGGGACCTCTCGAGGCACCGAGAACCCAGTACGGAAAGAACAGGGCAGTCCGCTCCCACAGACATGCTGGACTGGTGGTTTGCATCTCCACAGGAGCCTCGAGATGCATGTGGTCTGGAGTCACCAACCCAATTCTCAGTCCCTACTCTGTGCCAAGCCCTGGGGTGTGGCAGAGCGGTTAGTGGCTGAGTCTCTGGGGTCAGACAGCCGGGGTCTGCCGTTTCCTGGCTCTGGGAGCCTAGGCGAGGGACGTGACCTCTCTGCACCTGTTGTCTGTCTGTAAAATGGAGATACTAGTGAGCTTTCCTCGAAAGGTCATGGTAAGGACCAAGTGAGACAGTGTATGAAGAGCTCTCAGCGTTGGGCGCCCTGACCATACTCGTGGAGTGAGTCCTACTCATTAGGACTGCTGCTCCTGTTCTCTTCCTGCCTGTAGGACAGGGACACCCTTCCGGGACACCCTGGAAGGCCCTGCCTCTCCTTCCAATTGATTCTAGGATTTAACATCAAGTACCGTTAGGAAAATCGGGGGCGTAAATGTGGTTCACAGTTAACCGATGGCCTTCCTTTGTAAGTGACCTTGAACAATCAGTTAGAAAAAAAAACCAGATAACCCAAATGGGAGGACAAAGACTTAAGCAGGCAGTCCGTGGGAGAGGAGAAACATAAAGCAAATGGAAAGAAGTCCCATCTTATTATATTTTTAAAATATAATACGGTTTTTGCCGCGGAGGCTTGTGAAGGCTTACACATCTGCTGATGCCTTTTGTTGGACAGGGCGTGGGGAAGAGCCACAGGCCCACGGGGTGGTCGGAGAGCGGGAACTGGTGTAAGACCTGCGGACAGAAGTTTGGCACGTGCATGAAAATGCGCCCCCCTCTCGATCTAGCAGTTCCACATACAGGAATTGGTCTTACTGGTTTGTGGATGAATGAATGCAGCGATGTGCATTTGAGGACATTTGTTACATCCTTATTTATTATGGAGAAAAACCCAAAGAACTGTAAACATGTCCCGATAAGGGACTGGTTAAGGTACATGTGTGTAACGCAATCCCCTGCAGCTGTTAGAGCATGGGGGGGGGGGGTCTGTGCCGTATTTTGGACATCTTCATATATCACCCCAGACACGTTAAGTAAGTACAGAGCAAAGAGAGTGTCGACCAGTATGCCCACAGTACTCTCGTTTGGATAAAATAAATACGAGCTGCGTGCCAACGTGGATGCTTCTGTGTATAGACAGATACCCCAAGGAACACATAGGAAACTTGTCACAGTGATTTGATTTTCTTTAGGTGGAGGTCCTGGGAGCTTGAGAAGGGAGGGAGACTGACTGTTTTTCCTACCTTTTCATTTTACCCAAATTTTTAATTATTTGCGTGAATACTTTTATAATTTTAAGAAAATAAAGCAGTTGAAGCTATCATTTGTAGTTAAAAGATTTCCGTGTGTGTGTGTGTGTGTGTGTGTGTGTGTGTGTGTATTTGGACTGTTAAAATATTTTTCTTCTGAAATCCTATAAACTCTTCAAGAAGTGGTTCTCCAGTGTGGTCACCCATGTGAATGGTTCAAGCCTAAACCAGGGTCCTGTTTTGCTTTGATTGGAGTGAAAGGAAACCTCAGGAGTGGGGTCAGATTTAGCCTGTGGGCCGGGGACTGCTGTCCTGCCCAAGAGCTTGAAAGAGTCTGGTCTTGTCTTCTTGTCTCTGTTGTAGAAACAGAATACAAAAGCCCACAGGGCAAGGCCTGGGGTTCTCAGTGTGGCCTTAGAACCAGCCTCACGCCTGGGCTGGCCAGCAGGGGTTCTCCAGGAGAGAGAGCACCCAGGCCGCTGGTCCCGAGTGGGTGTGACCCACATGAGTCCTCAGGGGGTTAGTACATCTGTGTATTTCCTGGGAAGGACATCAGGACAGCCTTCGTGTGTATGGAGTTTGGGGTGCAATCTATCCTCTGTCTGTTCCCGGATCCTTGGTAGCTGGAAGGGGCTCCAGGCCAGGAAGGAGTCAGAGAGGTGGGGGCCATAGGAAAAAGCAGCAGGCACAGCTGACCTGTGGTCTCTGTAACGACCCCCTAAGGAGTCAGAACACCCCATCTGCTTCTTCTTCCTCCTCCTCTCTTACTCCTTCCTCTTCCCCCTTTTTTCCATTTAGAGAATTTTATTCATTCTTGTTTTAAATTTTAAAATTAAAGTTAAATTTGTAGTTTAGGGTGTCAAATAGTTTTAGAAGGCTTGTTGCAAACACACACACACACACACAGAGACATACACACACACACACACATCCGTCTGTCCTGAACTTTTCCTTGCCCTGCATTTTCTACTTTCTACTACTACTATTACTATTACTGTTACTGTTACTATTACTACCACTTTTAGTAATTCAGCTGATTCTTCTGATATCTCTATATCTGTAAGTAATGGGCTCATACTTACGTTCCTTGAGTTTTTCATTTTTGACATCGTCCTTTCACTCTTTGCTGTGGAAGGTGAGCATTCAACTCTTTTTCATCACTACCCACATGGCTCATCTCCCATCTTTCCAAAATAGGGCATAGTTTTATGAGATCAGTATTCAGGGATTAAATTATTTTGACCCTGAAAATATAATTCCTGGCTGAGCTGTGATGACTTGTACTTTTCCTCTCTGATCAACATTTCCTCTCTGGAGTTAACTATCTTTTTTTTTTTTCCTCTGCCCACTGTTTTCTTTTATGTCATTATTCAACACTAAATTATCCTCCAGTTGGATAAAATTAGTCTCAAACTTGTTTTCACAGTCCCTGTCCTATGAATTTCATTTTCTTGAGAAAAACCCTTGTGGAACCTTCCAAATCGGGTTGGGTGCTTTCTAGATCTGCTCTATAGCATTTGGGGTTTCTTCACTCAGATCCTGGTATCCCCTTGGTCTTCTTTTCTGCTGGATCTTCTATTTCCCAGATCCTGGATCCTCCTCTTTCTTGGGTTACTTCCTCATTTTGATGGAGCACATTTTTCCCCCTATTAATTTACAAAGAAGTGAGCAGTTATTTTTGTGTGATCTTAAATGCGTGAAATGCCTTTATTTTGTCCTCATGTTTAGTTGATGGTTTGGCTAGGTATAGAAGTCTAGGTTGGAAATAATTTTCTCTCAGAACTTTTATAGTCTTGTGCCCCATCTGCAAGCTTCCACTGTTGCTGAGAAGACCATTTTATGAAATCAGTCACCCTCTTTCTCCCTCCCTCCTACCCTCCTTCCCTCCTCCTTTCCCTTCTATAGGCATTTTTCTTTGTTTCTATTGTTTAGAAATTTCATGATGCATTTCCTTGGTGTGGACATATTTGTTCTCATTATGTAGGTCACTGGGTGAACTTTCTGTCTTTTGAAACTCTTATCCTTCAGTTCTAGTGATTACTTGTGAAAGTTGTTTCCTTCATTATTTCCTTGGTAATTCCACCCTCCTTTTAGATTTCCCCTTCCCACCTCCTCCTTAGAACTTCCGTCGTTTAGATATGAGACCCCCCTCAACTGTTTCCCCAGTATTCTTATTTTTCTATCTTTTTGTCTTCTCTGGCATTTCCTTACCTTGTCTTTGAAGTTTTTATGCATTTTGTTTCTGCCATCATTTTTTTAAAAATTTCCAAAGCCTCTCTTCTTGTTTTTTGAACATTCCATTTTCAGAAAGCATTTTGTTCTTGCTTCACAGATGTAATATTTTCTCTGAGAATATTATAGTCACATGCAGGTTTTTTCCTACTTTCCTGTGTGTTTTGGTCTCTATTTCATATTAGATAATTCCTACACATTCTGGGTGATTCTTGATTGTCTGCTTACATTTCCAAATAGCGGTGACTAAAATGCTGATTTGAAAGCTCCAGATGCTTACGTGGGGTTGTTTAAACTATGAAATTCATATTGCATAAATCCAGCTGTGCTATTTTCATAGGGAATTCTCAGTGTTGGTATCTTTTGGACTTTTCTCCTGGACTAATCTGATTGCTTAGAGAAGTTGTCTTCAGTCTCCTGCCTGGAGGATATTTCTCTGGCTGCCAGTATTCTGGGATCTTGGGAGGGGAAGAAGGCTAACCATCTCTTCATTGAGTGTATGTATCACTAGTCGCTCAGGCTGTCATAGGGAAACACCATAGACTGGTTTGAGGAGCAGAAATTAATTTGCTCACAGTTGTGGAAGCTGGAGGTCCAAGGTCAGGGTAGCAGCAGTGCTAGTTTATGGTGAGGCTTCACTTTTAGACTTTCAGAAGACCACCTTCTTCCTATGTCCTCATAGGGTCTTCCTTCCACGTATGTGGGGAAAGTGAATGCTATGGTGTTTTTGCTTTTTCTCTCTTGGATTAGGGCCCCCACCTAATGACCTCACCTAGCCTTCATTACCTCCTTAAAGGCCCTGTCTCCAAATACAGTCACATTGGGGGTTGGGGCTTCAACATGTGAATTTTAAGGGACACACGATTCACTTCACAGCACTTTGTAGAATTTCATGTAATATTTCTGTTTTCGTTCCAATACTGTTGCCTTCAGCTGTGCTTGGTGATCTCCAGACTGTTTCATCCTTTCCTAAAGGATCCTTTTCTTTTAAGTCTTTTGCCAGAGTGGTGATGAGGTGGTCACCAGGCTGCCTAGAATGAAGATGGACATCTGAAGGCTTGGGCATTTCTTAAATAGATTATAATCCAATCCTCCTTTAAAAAAATGTCCACTCACCCCCTTTCCTGGGATAATGTTGCTGCCAACTCCTGAGCACTTGACTTTTTGGTTTTCATTACTGTCGACTTATGACTATGTTTTTCAGATCTGTTAAATTGGATATCACTTATCTAGCTTCCAAAATGTTCTCTCCTGTTTTTTTTTTTTATTAAACCATAAAAGTACCTTTTTGTTGTCAGTTAGTGGGGTTTCTGGACAGAGGAGAGTAAGTATATGTTTAATTCCCTGTCTTGAACCGGATGCTGTATGTCTCTTTGCCTTGAAAGCCAAAGGAAGCCCATCTGATGAGTTAGCTTAGATTCCCATTCCATCTCTCTCTCAAATCTAGTGTTTCCACAAAATGTCTCCATGGTATATTCAAATGTGTTTGATTTTGATGCGTTGATTGATTTTTGAGGACTGATAGTCTGACACCACTTGACTAGAACATACGGGATGCCTTCTGGGCTCATCCCAGATACACAAATCTTCTCAACAAACTCAGAAAACAATTGTGTTTGGAGTTGAACAAAGCCTCCACATTTTCCTGAGCACCATTTCCTTATACTTTGAAACTAGACCTATTTTCAAGGGAATCTAACCCATATGTGGTTGGTTTTTTGGTTTGGTTTTGTTTACTTTTAATGTATCACAATATTTCTTCATAAAGCACTAGTTAAGTCCACATTCTTTATTAACTTTTTTCTTAAGTGAGCCTTTTTCATTAGTTTTAATTTAGAACCATGTTCCCCCCAAAATTTCCCAGCCACAGCTAAACTCCCAAAGATCCTTTCATTTGTAATTTTGACTTTCGTTGTGTTCTAATTAGGGCAAACCAAAGCCTTCTACAATCTTGTGGGCTTTGTCGATGTTGCCCAGGTGAGCAAATCTGCACCCAGAGCCCTCTTATTCCCCTGTGCCTTGGGCCAGAAAGGCCTCTTGTTCTAGTCATCTACTATGCCTTTGCATAGATAAGAGTAGGAGATAGGACCCTGCCTTGGAGAGCTCACATTGAGTTAGAAAGTCAAGGAAAGAAGGAGAGGTTCTATCATTTCTTCACTACCTACTATGGGCTACGTAATGGAGTGAGCACTTTGCCCTTATTGTTCACTTTAAAACCTCAGGATAAACATATATTTCATCTAAAATTAATACCCATAATAAGCCTTCCAAATAGATACGATTGTACCCCATTTACAGAATAAGGGTACTGAGACTCAAAAGGGTTATTTAGCTTGCCCAGGATCGCATAACTAGCACGTGAAAGAGGCTGGTTTCCAAAGCAGGCAGGATTCCAACCCATGAAAAGCCAGGAAATGATTAGGTACGTGGCATGGAGTGAGTATTCAATAATGATGTGGAATCGATGTCCTGGAGCCCACAGTACATTGTGTGAGATTGAGAGGAGACGGACGAAGGCTGCCGCCATGAGGGAGGTCGTGCTCGAGTTGACCGTCATCCCGTATCTGTCTCTGTCTGTGCTGAGCCGTGTGTCCATCCACGTCACTGATGTCTGTTCCCGGGATCCTGCTAGAGCCTGCCTGCTGCCCTTGCTGCTTTCCTTCCTGCTCTCTTAACTGTCCATTCGCCACACAGCAGCTAGAATAATCTTTTTTTTTTTTTTTTAATTCAAGGTAGAATTTGCCCACGGTGAAATGCACATAACTCAAACATGTAAACTGATGAAATTTTGACAAATGTATACTCTTGCGTAACCAACACCGCAGTCAAAACATAGAATATTTTCATCACCCCAGAAAGTTCCCTTGTGTCCCCTTGGGGTCATTCCTCCCTCTGATAGGCAACTATTCTTATTACTACAACCATAGATTAGGGTTGCATGTTCTTGAGTTTCATATAAATGAAATCACACAGTGTATACTCATTTGTGTCTGGTTTCTTTCACTCAGAGTAGCGTTTTACGATTTACCCGAGCTGCTGTGTGCGTTAGTAGTTCACTTTTTAAACTGTTGAATAGCATTGCCATTGTATAAAAATACCACCATTTATTTATTAATTTTCTTGTTGAGGGAGCTGTTGGATTGTTAAAGTTTGGGGCTATCATAAATGAAGCTATTACAAACACTCTTGTATGAGAGATTTTTGTGGACATAACGTTTTTATTCTTTTGGGTGAGGAAGAATAGAGCTACTGGTTATAAATAAATCTCTCTTTAACAGCTTAAGAAAAGGTCAAAAATTTTTCAAGTTGTTTGCCGTTTTATTCTGCTACCAGCAGCGTATGTGGGCTCTGTTTTTCTCTCTCCCCCACTAGACACTAGAATAGGTAAAAATGAAAAAGACTGACAATATCCGGCATTGGAAAGGCAGGGGAGTAGGAATAATTAGATATTGATATGGGGGAATATAAACCTTGACCCTGTCATCTATTGCAAACGAATATTTGGAAATACAGGATGATGTAGGAGTCAAGGTTCATTTTCCCTCCTGTTATTATGCAGTCGTTCTATTATTATTACTATTATCATTATCATCATCATCATCTGGTACTGCTTTGAAAAAAGACTTTCCGTTTTCATTTGAACTGCTTCGGGTCTTATGTCAAAAATCATACATGTGAGAGTCTTCCTGGGTTATCCATTCCACTCCATCGATATATTTGATGATCTTTATGTTTTTGCTGCGCTATCTTAATTAAAAACTTGTTTTTATGGAGGCCTAATTGACATAACAGTATATCAACTTCAACATAATGATCTGACATTTGTATATATTCTAAAATGATCATAACAAATCCAGTTATATTAATTTATTACAGATTTTTCTCATGATGGGAAATTTCAAGGTCTGCTCTCTTCGCCACTTTCAAGTATGCAGTGTTCTGAACTATAGTTACCATGCTGTACGTCACATCCTCAGGATTTCATCATTTTCTACCTGGAAATTTCTACCTTCTGGCTTCCTTGACCCATTTCACCCTCCCCACTCCCTATCCTCAGACAACCACCATTCTCTTCTCTACATCCATGTTGTTTTTTAGATTCTACATATAAGTGAGATCATCGGGTATTTGTCTGTCTTTGTCAAACTTATTTTTTATTTAAGCCTTCTTTAATGTCTCTATCTTGTAGTCTTCAGTGTAGAGATCTAATATAGCTTTTTTTAAAAAAAGTATTATTGGTCTTACATGTCTTTTATTAAATTTATTTCTAAGTGTTTTGTGTTTTATGATGCAACGGTAAATGATGTTGTGTTTTAAAGACCATTTTTCTTTGTTTGGAACCAGTGTATGCAATGCAGTTCATTTTTGCGTTTTGACTTTTATTCTGTGACCTTGCAAAACTCCCGTTAGTTCTTGTAGTGTGTTTTTGAGCGGTATGAATTCCTTAAAATTCGCCACATAAACAATCATGTCATCAGAAGAGAGACTGTTCTATTTCTTTCTGACTAATCTTCATGGCCTATTTATTTGTTTACTTTAAACAAATATTTATTTACTTAGCTTTCTGTACTGAAAAGATCTCTAGTACAGTGCTGAATGGAACTAGTGACAGTATCTATCCTCTACTTGTTCTCTGTCTTAGGGAAGAAAGCTTTCAACTTTTCACCATTAAATATAATAATGCTGTTAGCTGTCACTTTTTTCTCTAGGTACCTTGTCATAGGCAGTCTCCAAGATGGTCCCCAAAGATCCCTGTGCAATCACTTTTTATTCACTTCCCTGTGCAATCTCCTTTCTTGAGTATGAGCTGGGCTTCCTGACTTGCTTCTCATTAGAAGCAAGATTAGAGGGGCGCCTGAGTGGCTCAGTGGGTTAAAGCGTCTGCCTTCAGCTCAGGTCATGATCTCAGGGTCCTGGGATCGAGCCCCGCATCGGGCTCTCTGCTCGGCGGGGAGCCTGCTTCCCCCTCCCTCTCACTGCCTGCCTCTCTGCCTGCTTGTGATCTCTCTGTCAAATAATAAATAAAATCTTTAAAAAAAAAATAAAATAAAATAAAAAATAAAAAATAAATGAAGCAAGATTAGAAGATCATGCGGAAGTGTTGAGATGTCACTTTCAAGTTTAGGTCATTCAAAGACTGCCTTTCATCTCGGGATTCACTGTCTCTTGCTCCTTTGTCCTAGGGGAAGTCACACACCATGCTGTGGGCTGCCCAGTAGAGAGCCCCCTATGGGAAAGGACTGAGGGTGACCCCCAGCCAACAGTTAGTCAGGAACTGAGGTCCTCTTTCCAACAACCCATGAGGAACTGAATCATGTCAATAACCGCATGAGTTATTGCAAGTGTCTCTTCTTCCGGTGGCATCTTCAGCTGAGGGGATGGAATGCTTCAGAGAGCTCTTGAGCCCCAGGCACTCAGTAAAGCCCCACCCAGATTCCTGAGCCCAGGAACTGTGAGATAGTAAATGTTTGTTGTCCCTCCTTCCTGGTTTACTAAGAATTTGCTTGTGAATGGGCACTGAACATTGTTAAATGCTTTTTTGCACAAGTTGAGATGATTAGATGGTTCTTTCCCTTTATTCTGTTAATATGGTGAATTACATGGCTTTTCAATTAAGCCCCACATATCGTAATACATTATCCAAATTAGATATTGTTCGATTCAGTTGACTAATATTTCCTTCAGGATTTGACTCTATGGTTGTGGGAGGTACTAGTCTGTGCTTTTCTTTTTCCCATTGAAATATAATTTATGTACCAAAAAATTCAGTATTTAAAAATTACTATAAAAATCAGTGAGTTTTAGTATATTCACAAGGTGTGTAAACATCACTACATATAATTGTTATATGTAAATTTTTTATCACCCCAAAAAGAAATCCTGAACCCCTCATTCAGCCCTTATCTAAGCCCTTGGCCACCAGTCATCAAGTTCTATCTCTGTGGATTTGCCTTTTCTGGACATTTCATATAAAGGAAATCATACAGTCTGTGGCCTCTTGTGTTTGGCTCTTTTATTTCACAAGTCATTTTTAAGATTGATTCATGCTGCACTTTGTATCACTACTTCATTCCTTTCCATGGCTGACTAACATTCCATGGTATGGACCGCCCACATTTTGTTTATCCTTGGTCAGTTGTCGACATTTGGACTGTCTTCACTGTTTGGCTCTTAGCAATAATGCTGTGAACACATGAGCAAGCTTTGATGTGACATATATTTTCAAGGCTCCTGGAGATACACCAGAGAGCGAAATTTCTGGGTCACCTGGGTAGGTCTATGTTTAAGTTTTTGAAGAACTACTACCAAACATTTTTACACAGTTTGACACCATTTTAAACTCCCATCAGCAATGTATGAGGGTTCCAGTTTTTCCACATCTTCACCAACACTTGTTAGTACTATCTTCTTGATTATAGCCATTCTTATGGGCATATAGTGTTGCCTGTGTGTGTGTGTGTGTGTGTGTGTGTGTGTGTGTGTTTTAAGATTTATTTATTTATTTAGAGAGAAAGAGTGAGGCAGGAGGAGGGGCAGAAGGAGAGGAGAATCTTAAGAAGACTCTCCACTGAGGGCAGAATGTGATGTGGGGCTCAGTCTAATGACCCTGAGATCACAACCTGAGCCCAAACCAAGAGTCAGATGCTTAAATGACTGAGCCATGTGGTTTTGATTTGCATTTCTCCAATGGATAATAGTGTTGAGCATCTTTTCATGTACTTACCGCCATTTGAATATCTTATATGGGGAACTGTCTGCTCAGCTCCTTTGTCCATTTTTTGAAAAACTGGGTTATCTTTTCATTATTGTGGTGTAATAGTTCTCTATAGATTCTAGATACAAGTCCTTTATCAGATCTGTTATTTGCAAAAATTTCCTCACATTCTGTGGGTTGTCTTTTCACTTTCTTCTTGATGTCCACTGAAGAATAGATGTTTTTAATTTTGGGAATGCCTCGTTTATTTTTTTTAATTTTGTTTCTGTTAGTCATATCTAAGAAACCATTGCCTTATCCAAAGTTTTCTTCTAAGGACTTTACAGTTTTTTCTCTTACATTTAGGTCTTTGATCCACTTGAAGTTAATTTTTATATAGCATGTAAAATAAAAACCCGTAGTCATTCTCGTGCCTGTAGATACCCTATTTTACCAGCGTCACTTGTTGAAAAGACTACTCTTCCTTCCATTGGCTTGTCTTGACACCTCTTGTCAAAAGTCAGTTGGCCAGGAGCCCTTGGGTGGCTTAGTCCGTTGAGCGTCCAACTCTTGATTTCAGTGTAGGTCATGATCTCATGGTCCTAAGATGGAGCAATGCATAGGGCTCTGTGCTCAGTGGGGAGTCTGCTTGAGATTCTCTCTCTACATGTCCCTCTTCCCTTCCCCTACCCGTCCTACACGTACTCTCTCTCTCAAATAAATTTAAGAAAATCCTTTGGCCATAGATAGATGGGTTTTGTTTTTATGGAAGCTCAGTTCTACTGCATTTGTGTCTATGTCTCTCGTTTTGCCGGTAACAGTGTCTTGATGACTATAGCTTTTTAGTTTTAAAATTGGGAAGTGGGAATCTTCCACTTTTGTTAATCTTGTTTAAGATTGGTTTGGCCATTTTCAGTCTCCTTAATTTTTATATGCTAATTTTTAGATTACCTTTCTAATCTAAATTAATCTAAAATCTAAATGTCTAATCTAAATTCTAAATTTCTGCCCAAAGGCGGCTGGAATTTTTATAGGGATGTGTTCAATCTGTAGATTAATTTAGGGAGTGTTGCCATTTTAAAAAAATTTTAAGTCTTCTGACTCATAAACGTTGGATGCCTTTCAATTTACTTAGATCTTCTTTAATTTCTTTCAACAGTGTGTTGTAGTTTGTGGTTTTCTTGTATTGACTTTGTTTTTTGTGTGAGGGCAATGCCGGCTTTACCGTATTAATTGGAGACCGTTCACTCTTTTTCTGATTTTTGAAATACTAGTGTAGGGTTGGTGTTCTTTTCCTTATTTGTTTGTCTTAACTCACCTTTAAAGCCATCCAGTCCTGAGATTTTGGGAATATTTTAAATTATGAATTGGTATTTTTAAAGGATGAAAGGAACCGTGTACCCAAATAGTCAGCTTTACAGTGGTGTTAAGTTAGAAAATAAAAAATACAGAGCTTTGCAGATTTTTTAATTTCTTTTTGAGTCAGTTCTGGCAATTAGCATCTTTCAAGAACCTCCATTTCTTTTTTATTGCCAAATTTATTGACCAATAGTTATTTATAAAATTCTCTTATTATCCTTTTAATGTCTCTAGGACCTGTAGTAATGTCCTTGTTTGTATTTTCGGAATAAGTAATATATTTCTTTTCTCCTTTTCTTTAAAAGCCTAAGTAGATTAACTTCATGATTTTTTAGATTATCAGCTTTTGGTTTCATTGATTTTCCTCTCTTTTTAAAAATTTGCTGTTTATTAATCTTTACTTTTACATTTATTATCTCGTTCTTTTTAATTATTTTTAATTATTTAATTATTTTGGGTTTATTTTGCTCTTTTTTTTTTTAGGTCCTTAAGAAAGAAGCCCCAGTCTTTATTTTAGATGATTCTTCTTTTCTAATGTAAGCACTGAAGCTATGAATTACCCTTTAAAGCATGCAACATTACATGAATTTAGATATGTTTTATTTTCATTAAATTCAAAGTATTTTCTAGTTTCATGTATTTTAATTAATGTTATTTGGTGTATCCATTTAGGATTATGTCTTTCTATAAACTGACCCCATTAGGGGCACCTGGGTGGCTTAGTCAGTTGAGTGTTTGACTCTTGGTTTCGGCTCGTGATCTCAGGGTCATGGGATCGAGCCCCACAACATGCTCCGCGCTCAGTGGGGAGTCTGCTTATCCCTTTGCCTCTGCTCCTCATGCTCAATCGTGCTCTTTCTCTCTAATAAGTAAAGTCTTAAAAATGTAATAAATTGACCCCTTTATCATTATGAAATACCTGTTTTTATGTGGCATTATTCCTCAACCTAGAGTTTGTTTCTTATTAATAGTCAATTAAGCTTTCTCGTGATTAGAGTTTGATAGATTTTCCTATGTATTTTACTTGTAATATATCTGTCTTATTTTAAAGTGGCTCATAGAGAATATATAGTTGTGCTTTACACTTGTTATTCTATCTTGATTGAGACTCTCTGCCCTTTATTGTACTCCTTATAATTAAATTTTTATTTTGTAATTAAATGTAATCATGGGCATGATTGGAGTGGGTTTAACTGTACCATCCTGCTATTTATTTTTCTGTTTGTTTCTGCTTTTATACATTTTTTAAACAATTTTTTATTAACATATAATGTATTATTTGCCCCAGGGTACATGTCTGTGAATCATCAGGCTTACCCATTTCACAGCATTTGCCATAGCACATACCCTCCCCCATGTCCACAACCCTATGCCCCCCCACCACCTCCCAACAACCCTTAGTTTGTTTCGTGAGTTTAGGAGTCTCTTATGGTTTGTCTCCTTCCCCATCCCATCTTGTATCATTTCTCTTCCCCACCACCCATGACCCCCTGCCCTGCCTCTCAAATTCTTCGTATCAGAGCGATCATGTGATGATTGTCTTTCTCTGACTGACTTATTTCGCTTAGCATAATACCCTCTAGTTCCATCCATGTCATTGCAAATGACAAGATTTTGTTTCTCTTGATGGCTGCATAGTATTCCATTGTGTATATATACCACATCTTCTGTATCCATTCATCTGTTGATGGACATCTAGGTTCTTTCCAGAGTTTGGCTATTGTGGACATTGCTGCTATAAACATTTGGGTGCATGTGACCCTTCGGATCACTACATTTGTATCTTGAGGGTAAATACCCAGTAGTGCGATTGCTGGGTCGTAGGGTAGCTCTATTTTCAACATTTTGAGGAACCTCCATACAGTTTTCCAGAGTGGTTGTACCAGCTTGCATTCCCACCAACATTGTAGGAGGATTCCCCTTTCTCCGCATCGTCCCAACATCTGTTGTTCCCTGACGTGCTAATGTTAGCCATTCTGACTGGTATGAGGTGGTATCTCACTGTGGTTTTGATTTGTATTTCTCTGATGCCAAGTGATGTTGAGCATTTTTTCATGTGTCTGTTGGCCATTTGGATATCCTCTTTACTGAAATGTCTGTTCATATCTTCTGCCCATTTCTTGATTGGATTCTTTGTTCTTTGGGTGTTGAATTTGAGAAGTTCTTTATAGATTTTGGATACTAACCCTTTATCTGATGTGTCATTTGCGAATATCTTCTCCCATTCTGTCAGTTGTCTTTTGGTTTTGTTGACAGTTTCCTTTGCTGTGCAAAAGCTTTTGATTTTGATGAAGTCCCAGTGGTTCATTTTTGCCCTTGCTTCCCTTGCCTTTGGAGATGTTTGTAGGAAGAAGTTGCTGCGGCTGAGGTCGAAGAGGTTGCTGCCTGTGTTCTCCTCCAGGATTTGGATGGAGTCTTGTCTCACATTGAGGTCTTTGATCCATTTTGAGTCTATTTTTGTGTGCGGCATAAGGAAATGGTCCAGTTTCATTTTTCTGCATGTGGCTGCCCAGTTTTCCCAACACCATTCGTTGAAGAGACTGTCTTTTTTCCATTGAAATGTTCTTTCCTGCTTTGTCGAAGATTAGTTGACCATAGAGTTGAGGTTCCATTTCTGGGCTCTCTATTCTGTTTCATTGATCTATGTGTCTGTTTTTGTGCCAGTACCACACTGTCTTGATGATTACCGCTTTGTAATAGAGCTTGAAGTCTGGAATTGGGATGCCACCGACTTTGGTTTTCTTTTTCAACATTCCTCTGGCTATTCGTGGTCTTTTCTGGTTCCATATAAATTTTAGGATTCTTTGTTCCATTTCTTTGAAATAAATGGATGGTATTTTGATAGGGATTGCATTAAATGTATAGATTGCTTTAGGTAGCATAGACATGTTCACAATATTTGTTCTTCCAATCCATGAGCACGGAACGTTTTTCCATTTCTTTGTGTCTTCCTCAATTTCTTTCATGAGAACTTTG
>CM052809.1:24744022-24763396 GCA_028533885.1 Nasua narica
TTTAAAAAGGATTTTCCCCTGCCTTTCTAGAGGAACTGGGTGTTTTTTTTTTTTAAATGATTCCATGTTAAGTCCACTCATAGTTTATTAGGCTTACCTTCATATTACTATTTTTTTTTTAATTTTTATTTTTGGTGGTTGCTTTAAGTTTTAAAATGTGCATCTTTAGCTTGTCACAGTCTATCTTTAAATAATATTATGCCATCCCATTTATAATGAGAACTTTACGATAGTACGGTTCTACCTGCCACTTCTTATCCCTTGTGTTGCTTTAAAATTTAATTTTACCTTTACATAGATCACAACACCATATATATATATGCACATGTATATATTTGCATTTAGCAGTCAAATATGTCTTAAAAGAAATTTTGAAAATTTCTATTTTGTAATATCTTGAAACTTACAGAAACGTTGTAAAATTCCTCAAGTTCCTATATATCCTTTACCCAGCTTCCCCTAATGTAAACTAGCATCTTGCATAACCATAATACAATTATTAAAAGTAAGAAACTAATATTGATACCAACTGTTAACTATGCTTTATTCAGAATTCACCGGGATTTCTATAGATGTCATTTTTCTGTTCTAGAAGCCCATCCACAGTCCTTCGTTCCAGTTAACTGTCACCCTCTCTCCTTAATGGCTAGCAATCTATGACAGTTCCTCCTCTTTATTTAGCTTTAATATTCTTGATAAATTTTTTAAGATTTTATTTATTTGTCAGAGAGAGAGAGAGAGAGAGCACAAGCAGGTAGAGAAGGAGGCAGAGGGAGAGAGAGAAGCAGGCTTCCTGCCAAGCAGGGAGTGGGATGCGGGCCTTGATCCCAGGACCCTGGGATCATGACCTGAGCCCAAGGCAGCTGCTTAGCCAATTGAGCCACCCAGGTGTCCCGATATTCTTGATACTTTTGAGGTAATTTATAGAAGGTCCCTCAGTCTAATGTTTTCTCATGATTAGATTGAGGTGGTGCATTTTTGGCCAAGATAGCCCGGAAGTGGTGTGCCCTTCTCAGTGATCTTATCAGGGAGCATATGATGGTACATCTTATTATTACCAGTGGGGTTACCATTGATCACCTAGTTCAGACCGTGTCTGCCAGGACTCTATACTGCAAGTTGTTACTTTTTTTTAATAAATCTCTTGGAAGAAATACTTTGACACCACACCAGAAATGGAAGAGTTCATTTCTCCTCAAACTTTCTCTCACTAACTTAAGCATTCATCAGTGGATCGTGTCCGCAGCAATAGCAGACATGTTGCTGCATGATGTTCTAATGGTGCCTTTCTATTTCCCCTACTCCTTCTGCCTGTATTAACTGGAATTCTTCTGTAAGGAAGAGCTGTCCCTTCCCCCTCCCTACCCTCTTTCTCTCAGTATTGACCCCGTCTGTTTATCTTATGCTAGAAGTTACTCTCTCCTGCAACTCGTTGCCCCAGCCATTGGGAACTCTTTGAGGTCCCTGAACTTTTCACATGACCTCATCCTTTTTTGAGAACGTCTGTACTTTCTGGCACCTGTGGTGCTCCCGGGGCTTCTTGCATTTTATCTGCCCATCTTTGGCTTTGACTGGCTTATCCAAGGAGCCCTGGTTATAGTGATGGTGGTTTTTGTTTTGTTTTTGTTTTCTAATTGAGGAATGATATTTAGAAGCTAAGATCTGGGCAACGTACTCATCGCTACTGGGATGTCCTTGTTTCTAGTTCTGGTGCGCCAACTTGGAGCTACAGATACGTGTGTGTGTGTGTGTGTGTGTGTGTGTGTGTGTGTGTGTACTAATGTATATACATGTATGTATGTACTAATCTATGCGTACGCTGATTTGTATTTACTTTTGTAACTGTGTCAATGTATTTTAAAAGCTACTAGTTCACATAGATACTTCTAGTATTGATACTGGTATCCAACCCAATACCAGTGTTCATTCTGACCTTCCTCATTGTCTTACTTGTAACTGCCCTTTTGGATTGTTAGAAACCTAGTTTTTATTATTTGCAAGATATGTATTTGTTTGTTCAACTCTAGCATCCATGTAAAGCTGCTTCCAAATTGCTAACTCACACCTCACTGAGAAACAAATATAGCAACTACACCATACTATTTGAGTGCAGTTCTTTTTCTCTTTAGCCTTACAGTATCTCAGCAAAATACGGGTTTTGAAAGTCAGTTGGGGCACCTGGGTGTCTCAGTCGGTTAAGCAGCTACCTTCGGCTCAGGTCATAGTCTCCGGATCCTGGGATTGAGTCCCACATCGGTCGGGTTCCCTGCTCCACAGGGAGTCTACTTCTCCTTCTGCCCTTCCCCTCACTCGTCCTCTCAGTGTCTCTCTCTCACTCTTGTGCTCTCTCTCGAATAAATAAATAAAATCTTAAAAAAAAAAAAAAAAAAGCAAGTTACTTGGCTTAGTTCTTTTTTTCCCTTCCCTCTCCAGTGTGCTTACACTATCCATTTGTGATACCCTTAGGTTACAATTTTTGTTCCATCTTGGGTTGGTACCACATCCTGGTGATTTTAGTTTATGTAAATTTACATGCAGTAAAATTTGCTCTTGATAGCATATGGTCGTAAGATTTTGACAAGTGTATAGGGTCTTGTCTGCATCAGCAGTCATGATGCAAAATGGTTCTGTCACCCCCCACCCCAAGTGCTGTCGCTTTTTAAAAAAGATTTTATTTATTTATTTGAGAGAAAGAGAGTGAGCCTGAGCTGGGGGAGGTCCAGAGGGGGAAGCAGACTCCCTTCTGAGCCGGGAGCCTCAATCCCAGGCTCAGAGAGACTCAATCCCAGGCTCATAGATCGTGACTTGAGCCAAAGGCAAATGCTTAACTGACTGAGCCACCCAGGTGCCCCTGTGCTGTCCCTTTTTATCAGCCTCTTCCCTACCGTCCCTGGCAACCACTGATTTCTCACTTGTTTGCCTTTTTCAAAATGTCATAAAAAAGGAATCAGACAATGTGTAGCTTTTTTTAGGTCTGACTTTTTTTCCTTTAACCAAATGCAGTTAAGATTCTTCCAAGTTGCGTGAATCAATAGTTTCTTCCTTTTTTATTACTGAAGAGTATTCCATCGTACCCTTGTGCCATTGGAATGATGTTTATCCATTCACTGGTTGAGAAGCATTAGAATTATTTTCAGCTTTTGGTGATTAGGAGTAAAGATGTTATATAAATGTACAGAGTATTTTTTTTATGAACATAAATTTTTATTTCTCATGCGTAAAGACCTAGACCGAGAATTTTTGGTCATACAGTAGTTCTGTGTTTAAATCTATAGAAACCTGATAAATTGTTTTCAGCAGCAGTTCTGTCACTTTGCATTTCCACCACCAGTGTATGAGTCCCAGTTGTTTTGCACCCTAGTCAGCATTTGGAATTGTCATTTTGAAAAATTTACGCATTGTAGTAAGTATGTAGTGATTTCGTTGTGGTTTCAAGTTGCCTTTGCCTAATGACTAATAACATGGAACATCTTTTCATATGCTTATTTGCCCTCTGTGTATCTTTGATGAAGTGTCTGTTTAGATTTTTTTGTCCATTTCTAAGTGATTGCTTATTTTCTTATTGTTGAGTTTTGAGGGTACTTTATATATTCTGGAAACAAGCCCATATTTTCTCATGTCCCATGGCTTATTTCTTCATTCTCGTAATAGTGTATTCCATTTTATATTTTTACCTTTGATAACATTGAATTCATCAACTTTTCTTTTGCGTATTATGCTATTGGTGTAGCTAGAACGTTTAGGGGAGAATTAGCCTTGGAATAATATTGAGTCTTCCAATCCATAAACATGGTGGATTTCTCCATTTACTTAAGCTTTGATTTCTTTCATTATGACTTAGAGGGTTCATCTATAGATCCTGCACATTCTTAGATTTATCCCTAATTACTTCGGGTTTTGGTGATCTTGTTAATACTACTTTATTAATGTTGAATTCTAATGCTTCATTGCTAATATAGAATAATATAGTTGACTTTTGTTTGCTGGCCATATATCTTAGAACCTTCTTAACTTACTTAGTTGTGGGAGCCATCGTAAAGGTGGCCATCTGCTAATAAAGACAGGTTCATTTCTTTCGCTTCAATCTGCATGCCTTTTAACTCTTTTTCCTGACATACTGCACTGGCTAGGACTTCTATTATGACACTGAATAGAAGTGGTAAGAAAGGACATATTTGCCTTGTTCCCAACATTAAAGAGGAAAGGACTCCATCTTTCAGTCTGAAGTATTTTAACAGTGGTTTGTTTTTTGTAGATGGCCTTTATTAGGTTAAGGAAATTTGCAACTGTTACAAGGTGGGTGAGTTTTTATTCTGAGTGGATGTTGGAGTTTGCCATGTGTTGGTTTCTCTCCTTTAGTCGGCTACCATGGTGCATTATATTGGTTGACTTTGAGATGCGGATCCAGTCTTGCATTTCAGGGATAATGCCACTTCGTTGTGATGTCATATTCTATTTTTGTATTGCTGGGTGTGACTCGATCATATTTTGCTGAGGAGTTTTGCATTTGTAGTCATCAGGGATATTGTTCTGTAGTTTCTTTCCTTACATAATACATTTCTTTGGTTTGGTCTTAGGGCTATGCTAGCCTCGTAAAATAGGTTGATAGTCTATCCTTTTGTCTGTCAGAAAATAACTTGGTTTAAATTAATGTAGTTTTGTTTAATTCTGTTTTAGTCAGAAAACAAATTTTGTTTGATTTCAATTTTTAGAAACATATTAAGGCTTATTCGTTGTCCATTATATGGTCCCTCCTGACAAAATATCAAAAAGAATTTTTAGGAGGCACCTGGGTGGCTCAGTCGGTTAAGTGTCTGCCTTCGGCTCAGGTCATGATCCCAGGGTCCTGGGTTCCAGCCCCGCATCGGGCTGCCTGCTCAACAGGAAGCCTGCTTCTCCCTCTCCCACTCCCCTGCTTGTATTCCCTCTCTCGTTGTGTCTCTCTCTGTCAAATAAATAAATTTTTTTTTAAAAAGGAAAAGAAATAAATAATTTTTATTCTAATAGTTATTGAGTAGTATGTTCTATAAACGCCAATCTGGAGCTCTGTTGTTAGTGATCCCAACTAGGTATATGCCTGTGTTTTCCTGATATATTGAGCCCTTTATCATTACATACAATTCCTCTTTATTCTTGATAAGTTTCTTTGTTCTAGAGTCTGTTTTGTCTGATATTAATATAGCCACTCCAGTTTTCTAATTTGATTGGTATCGATACGGTAAATCTTTTTTCATCCTTTTACTTTTGACCTATGCATGTTTTTACATTTAAAGTAAATTTCTTTGGGGTAAATACCTAGTAGTGCAACTGCTGGGTCATAGGGTAGCTCTTTTTCTAACGCCTTGAGGAACCTTGATACTGTTTGCCAGAGTGGCTTGTACCATTCCCACCAACAGTGCGAGAGCGTTCCCCTTTCTCCACATCTTCGCCAACACTTGTTTTATGTCTTGTTAATTTTGGCCACTCTAGCTGGTATAAGGCGGTATTTCATTGTGGTTTTGATTTGTGGGAAGAAGTCAGGGAAGGAGAAAAACCCTGAGAGACTCTGGACTCTGGGAAACAAACTGAGGGTTACAGAAGGGAGGGGGATGAAGGGATGGGATGACCAGGTAATGGATATTAAGGAGAGGGGCATGTGTTGGGATGAACACTGGGTGTTACATGCAATTAATGAATTGTGGAACACTACAGGAACTTAGGATTTACTATATGTTGGCCAACCGAACATAATGAAAAATAAAAAAAATATTTAAAAATGAATCCTAAAAAAGACTGGAAAAAATAGGTTTCTTGAATACAGCATAACAGTGGGACTATTTCTAAAAAAGCCAATCTCACAGTCTCTTTTAATTGATGTATTTAGACCATTATGTTCAAAGAAATTATGAATATTTACATTTAGGTCAACCATTTTATTGTTGTTCTATTTGTCTCCTCTGTTTTGTTTCCCCCATGTCTCATTTCATACCTTTTTTTGATTAACAGAATCTTTTTTGGTATCCCTTTTTCATTGACCTGTTGGCTTTTTCACTACGTCTTTTTAGATATATTTTTTAGTGGTTGCTCTAGAGATTATACAACAAAATCCCAACTTTCAGCCTATTTAGAGTCAGTGTTTTAATGTTGCAGGTAAAATGGAAAAGCCTTACAGCCATAAAGATACCCTTAACCACCCCCCCTCAATTTATGTTAAAGTTGTTTTGGGTATTATATAATAACATTCATTGGTTCCTTCGAAGCTTCAGGGTTCTGCCAATTACCATTTTTCTCCAACAATCATGTGTTTTTAAAAACTTAAAAAGAAAAAAAAATTCTCTTCTATTTACCCTACCTGCTTCTCTTCCTTCATTCCTGATGATGGAGGCTTCCTTCCGGGATCGTAGTCCTTCAGCCTGGAAAATTTCCTTTAGCATTTATTTAAACACCATTCCGCCAGTGACACATTCTCTCAGGTTCCTTCTCTTCTTCGGAGAACGTCATTCTTTTGCTTTCGTTTCCGAAGAAGGTGTTCACAAGGTGCAGAGTTCTAGGTTTTTCTTTCAGCGCTTGAGTGATGTGGTTTCACTGCCTTCTGGCCCCCAAGGTTCTGATACAAAATCCATAGTATTTCAAATAGTTGCTCCCCTCTCTATAATGTGTCGTTTTCTCTAGCTGCTTTCCAGATTTTTGCTTTATCTTTCGTGTTTTTGCAATTTGCTTTTGATGCGTCTGGGTGCGCTGTTCTTTGCTTTCACTGTCATTTGGCCTACCGGCGTACCTTGTTTTATTGCGCTTCACTGAGTTTCATTTTGCAGACACTGCAAAATTTTTACAGATCAGAGGTTTGTGGCAACTTTGCACCGAGAAAGCCTGTTGGTACCCTTTTTGTAACCGCGTTTGCTCACCTCGGGGCTCTGTGTTGCATGTTGGTAATTCTCACAGTGTTTCAAACTTCCTCGTTATTTTATTTGATATCGTGATCTGTGATCATTGGTCTTTGGGGTCACCACTATCATTGTGTGGGGGTGCCCCACACTGCACCTGTATGAGACAGCGACCTTAACTGATACATGTGCGTGTCCTGACGGCTCCAGCGACTGGCCAGTCCCCTCTCTTTGCCCTTGGGAGTCTGGGCTGTGGGTGAGAGTGTCCATCCGTCTAGCCGGAAACACTGGGGGAGGGTTATGCTGGATTTTGACATGGCTGATTCAGCGGTGCCATCAGAAGCCTGACATCCTCACTTGGCTGCTTGGACACAGAGACACTTTGACACGGTCTAAGGAAAAACCTTTTAAAATAAAATTAGAGCTTACAGGGTTGTTTTTAGTGCCTAATGAGGCGAATAATAGATGTCCCTGACTTCAGTCCCATCCCCAGAACAGGAGGGTCTGGAATGGGGGAGCCTCCGGGCCCTCACCACACTTGCCCCAGTACATTTTTATTCCCACCCTCCGGTGCCACACTTTCGGCTGCCTCTCCCCATGTAGGCTTGCCCGGGAGAGCACGTGGGTGTAGCGGGCGGACACAGACGCCGTGTTTTTTCTCCAGACTGCTTTTTTGGTGTCTCAGGATTTCGATGGCTCATTTTTGCCTCTCGTGGGGGCACGTGCTGCATTGGCCGAAGCAGGAGCTCCAGTCAGAAGGCTGTCTTAGATCCCAGCTTTATTAGCGGGAGATGTTGTCTGTGGAAGACATCAGCCTTCGAGTCAGGTGGACTGGGGCTTAGTGTAGCTCCTGCTGCTTAAATGAGCAGGTGAACTTCTCCGAATCTTGGGGCTATGGGCTCAATTGTGTCCCAAATTTGTATGTCCGAGCCTCAACCTCCCAGTGTAATTATACTCGCAGCAGGGGCCTTAAGGAAGGAATTAGGTTTAGATGAGGGCACGAGGGGGGTGGGGGCGTTGATGATAGGATCAGTGCCCTTGTATGAAAAGACACGAGAGAGCTTGGTCCTGTGCTCCGCCAGCACCCCTTCCCTCTGCCCTGCCGCGTGAGGACACGATGATAAGGCAGTTTGCAAGGCAGGGAGAGCGCTCTCCCCAGGGCCTGGCTGTGCCAGCACCCTGATCTTGGACTTGCCAGCCTCTGGACCTATGAGAAATTAAACTGGCTGTTGAATACCACCAGGCTACTGCATTTTGTTATCCTGAGCAGATTAAGATGCTTGCTTTCCTCTCCTGTAAAACACCGGTTATGATACTTACTTTATAGACTGTAAACCATTTGTGCTAACTGTATATTCGTGACCAGTACCCTTACAGTTATTAGGCGTTTCTTTCATTAATATCATCCTAATTATCATCGCGATAATGATACACTTCCTAAAATTTCATTTTGGGGAAAAATGTCCTAAAATTTTGCTTTGGGAAGAATTTCGTAGAATTTCATTTTAGGAAAGGAGCTGTCCCCCTAAAATGAATTATCAGGATTGATGTGTTTCCTTTCTTCAGCAACAAGTTCGAAAACAAAACATGTTTCTGAACTAAACCACGTATAGCACATGCTTTTCTGCTCTAACGTTGGTAAGGGTATGGTTTCATGAACCTATCTCATGAACTTGTACTTGGGATGTTGGGCATTTCTCATGTGTTATTTGCCGTCTGTGTATCTTCTTTGGGGAGGTATCCAGGTCTTCGACACATTTTTATTGGGTTGTTTTTTATAAGAGTGATCCCCGTCTGTGGGCTTCCTTTTTATTCTCTTAACCGTGTTGAAAAAGCACAAGTTTTAAATTTTATTAAAGTTTAACCCATCACATTTTCCTTTTCACGGATGTGTTTTTGGTGTTGCATCCGGAGACTCACGGCTGACCTGGAACTGCTCTCCACCTGTAAAAGTAATCGATTTTGTTTTTAAAAACCTACAACTCAAGGAGAATTCCAGGCCCAGGTGGTTTCACTGGTGAATTCTATCAGTTAGTTAAGAAATAAATAATAGCAATTTTATACTAGCTCCTTCAGAAAACACAGGGAGAAGAAATACTTGCCAATTTGTTTATGGGCACGGCATGACCCTGCTAACAAAACCTGACGAAGAAGTAAGTAAACTCCCGATCAATATTTTTCTTCAACAGGAGCACACATGAGACACGTTACAGAGACAAAAATCCTTCACGTAACTGTATCAAAACAAATCCAGCAGTACGAAAAAGAATCCTACATCATGACCAAGGAGTGTTTATTCTAGGGACGCAAAGGTGATCTAATATTTGAAAATCAATTATTTTAAGCCACCTTACCAGAGTAAAGGAGGAAAACCGTGTGATCATCTTAAAGACATAGGAAAAGCATTTGAGAAAAATCAACGATCATCATTATGATAAAAAATGCAGCAAATTAGAGAAGGGAATTCTTTAATTTTGTTGCCGAAAACCTACAATTTATGTCAAGTTATCTAATGCTAAAACATGAAGCACTTTCTTCCTCAGATTAAAAATAAGATGATAATGTCCACTCTGGTCACTTCTGTTCAGCATTGGGAAATCCGAGCCACTGCCAAAAGTCAAGTTTAAAAAAAAAAAAAATGAGGCCTACATACAGGGATGGAAGAATTAAAAATGTTTTTATTTGGGGGTAATATGATCATGTATGTAGAAAAATCCTAAGAAACCTATGAAAAAGCACCTGGAACCGAAATGTGATTTTAGCATATTCAGAGGATACAGTTTTATTTTTGTAAACGGATTGTCATCCATTTTTTTTCCATACACCAGGAGCCAACAATTAGAAAATAAACTTCAAGAGAGAATTCCACTTGTATTAGTTATAAAAACCCATAAAATATGTAAGGGGAAATTTAATGGAATGTGTGAGAGACCTCTACACTGAAAACCACAAAACATTACTGCGGATATTTAAAGAGACTTAAATAAATTGAGAGAGGTGCCATGTTCATGGACTAGAACACTCAATATAATTAAGATGTCAGTCCTCCCCAATTAATGCAATTCCAATCTGTCATGGTGAATTTTTTGGTAGAAATTAACAACTTGATTCTAAAATTCCTATGGAAACGCAAAGGTCCTAGAATATCCAAAGTAATCTTGAACAAGAAAAACAAATTTGGGGAACTTAAACTACCCGGTTTCAAAACTTACTATTAAAGTACCGCAAATTCTGGTATGAAGGTTAAAAGACAGAAAGCAGCAAAATCAATTATATCTGTAAAAAAATGAAGTGATACACAGAATTGAAAAATGTAAAATAGAATGTTAATTATCTAAAACATGGAGGGTGAAGTAAAAATGCTGTGCTTTTAGAATGTGTTTGAACTTAAGCAACCATTAACTTCATATAAACTGCTATTTACATAGGATGTTATATGTGAACCTCATGGTAACCACAACTCAAAAAACTAAAATAGTTACACAAAAAAAATAAAGAGAAAGGAGCCCATGCATAACACTAAAGAAAATTGTCAAATCACAAGAGAGCAAGAGAAGAAGAAAGGAACAGAGAACTACAAGAACAACCAGAAAACAAGGAACAAATGGCAATAAGTAAATACTTACCAACAGTTACTTTAAATGTAAATAGACTAAATGTGCCAATCAGAAGAGAGGGAGACTGAAGGAATGAAAAACAAAAGAAAACCCATCGTTGTACTGCCTACAAGAGACTCATTTCAGATCTCATGATACATATAGACTGAGAATGAAGGGATGGGAAAAGATACTCCAGGCAAATGGAAGCAAAAGAAAACCTGGGATAGCAGTACTTATATCAGAAAAAAATCGAATTTATTTTATTTTTTTAGGCAGGCTTCATGCCCAGTGCAGAGCCCAGTGTGGGGCTTGAACTCAGAACCCTGAGATCAAAACTTGAGCTGAGATCAAGAGTCTGACGTGTAACTGAGTGAGCCACCCAGGCGCTCCTAAAAAAATAGACTTTAAAACAAAGACTGAATCAAGAGACAAGGAAGGACATTACATAATGATAAAGGAGTCAGTCCAACAAGAGGATACAATAATTGTAAATATCTGCATACCCCCCGCATAGGAGTACCTAAAAACATAAAGCAGATATTAACAAATGTAAAGGGAGAAATGGACTGTAATACAGTAAGAGTAGGAGACTAACACCCCACTTAAATCAGTGGATAGATCATCCAGGCAGAAAACCAAAAAGGAAACATTGTCTTTGAATGACACATTAGACCAGATGGACTTAGCAAACGTATACAGAACATTCCATCCCAATACAGCAGAATACTCATTCTTTCCAAGGACACATGCAACATCTCCAGGATAGATCACATGACAGGGCACAAAAAAAGTCTCAGTAAATTTAAGAAGATTGAAATAATACCAAGCATCTTTTCCAACCACGAGCTGTAGTATAAAACTACAGTTCACTTACAAGGAAAAAATTGGAAAAAAAATAGATACAGGGAGGTTAAACATCCAGTAAACAATCAATGCATTATCAAGGAGGTAAAAAAAAAAAAAATACCTGGAGACAAATGAAAATGGAAATACAATTGTTCAAAATCTTTGAGATGCAGCAAAAGTAATTCTAAGAGGGAAGTTTGTAGCAATATGTGCCTATCTCAGGAAACAAAAAAATCTGAAAAATCTGACCTGACACCCTTTAGGTCTAGAAAAAGAACAGAGTCCAGGGTTAGTAGAAGGCAGGAAATAAATTAGAGACTTAAAAAATAATAAAAAAGATCACTGAAACTAAGAGCTGGTCCTACGCCTACCCTGGTGAGCACTCAGTAATGTATAGAATTGTTGAATCACTGCGTTGTACCTCTGAAACTAACATAACATTGTTTATCAACTGTACTTCACTTTTTTGAAGAAAAGATGCTATAGTTTAAGAATTCCTGAAATAGGGGCGCCTGGGTGGCTCAGTGGGTTAAAGCCTCTGCCTTCAGGTCAGGTCGTGATCTCATGGTTCTTGGATTGAGCCCCGTGTTGGGCTCTCTGCTCGGCGAGGAGTCTGCTTCCCCCCTTTCTCTCTCTGCCTACTTGTGATCCCTCTCTCTCTGTGTCAAATAAATAAATAAGATCTTAAAAAAAATTCCTGAAATAGCACTTTCTTGTCCCTGAGGAATCTAGTAGCATATGTTCTTGCATTCAAGTCAGTGTGCAATATCCAGTAAAGATTATCATAGATTTTGCAGTCATTCACACTAAAATGTCCCAAGCATTACACTAATCTTCTGAGGAGACACGAGATGAACCATAAGTGATTGATCATAAAACAAAAAAAGATCTTGTTCTTTGCAAATATAAACAACCTTGATAAACCTTTAGCGAGACTCATCAAGAAAAAAAAAAGGAGGCTCAAATAAATAAAATCAGAAATGAAGGAGGATATGTTAAATCAACAGTGCAGAAATACAAAGGATTGTAAGTGACTGCTACAAAAAAGGATATGCGAGTACATTGGACAACGTAAAAGAAATGGATCAATTCCTGGAACCATACAATCTTCCAAGACTGAATCAGGAAGAAGTAGATCTCAACAGACCACTTACAAGTGATGAAATTGACTCATAGATCAAAAACCTCCCAGTGAACAAAAGTCCAGGACTGGATGGCATCACAGGTGAATTCTACCAAACATTTAAAGAAAAGCTAATACCGATCTTTCTCAAACTATTACATATATGAAAAGTGGAATGAATGCAGAACAGTAGTGGCTGAGTATTTATGTTCATGGATAGGGGACCCGACTTCCCAGGGGCTCAGTGGGGTATAGAATTTTGGGGAACAGATATGTTCTGCATCTTGATGGTTGATTGTGGTTGTATGATAATATATAACCATCAAAGTTAATCAAACTGTATCTTTAACATAGGTGATTGTTATTGACTATGATTTATACCCCAGTATAAATATTTCAAACACACACCCAAAAAACAACCTTTCCAAGTGCTCCCGAAGATACGGATTAACTGTAAGGCTCACACAGTGTTGGCTGAAGTGTAGAATTTTGCAGCCTCTCTGGGAAACGGGTTGGCAGTTTGTTTTAAACTCACATTCCCACTTGACTGTCTTCCATTCCTAGGTATTTATTCAAGAGAAATGGAAACATTTGTCCACCACCAGCTTTTTATGTGAATAATAAGAGCAGTTTCATTCATAAGAGCCCCAAACTAGAAAGAACCCACATGCTCATCAGCCAGTGAATGGGTAAACAAATTGTGGCAGGTTCGTACAAGGATACAGTGAAATACTGCTCCACAGTAACAAACAAGGTGCTGACATACCGGCTATCATGGAAGAGTTACAAACAGTTTGCTGAGACAGAGAAGCACATCTTCCTGATTCCAAGAAGCAAAACTGTGACAACTGAAGGCCACATGTATCATTGACTGGAGGAGAGGGGAACTGAGTACAGGAGAACACAGGGGACTTTGAGGGCGCTTGAAATATTTGAGATATTGAGTATAATGCTGGTTACTGTGTGTGTGTGTGTGTGCCGTCAAAATGCAGCAAAGTACACAAAATGGATACATTTACTTCACATGTAAATTGTGTTTCAACAAAGTTAGGAAGAAAAAAAATAAAAGATACCCACAAGACCTTGAGCCCATGGGATGTTTCACCAGGTTCCTCAAATCGTAGCCTAATGTGGATATTCTGATTAAGATCCTGAAGCCCGATTTGAGACGTTCTTAGTTAAAAACAAGGAAAAAAAATGTAGAAGCTTCTTTTTCAGCGAAGGGTAGCTGGCAAATCGAGTCACACTCGTTAGGACTTTGCTTGCTACCATTTAACGCGAACTTTGTTCCTCTCTAGGGATTCTTTCCCTTGGCTCCCAGCACACAGAGTCCAGGGTTAGTAGAAGGCAGGAAATAAATTAGAGACTTAAAAAAATAATTAAAAAGATCAGCAATTCATGGAGGACAGGGAATTGCATTTTTTGGTTCTAAGGACTCATCATGCTTTCTGCACAGGCGAGGTTGTCCTTTCAATTTCTGGAAATATGACCAGGGGCTGGCTTTTCCAAGAGGGCCACTAAGTCCCTTGTTTATCTGTTCATATCTATTGCACACATACGAAACTCGAGGCTATTTAGATAATTTCCATGGGGGGAAAAGCCTTGTTATTTCAATTACCTAGTGACCGTCATTTAAAGTATTTATTTTATCTGGATAATTGATCCACCGGCCCTCTCTGGGGGTGGCGTAGATCTGCCGCCTTTGGAAGCGGGCCCTGTTACTGAGGGCAGGGACGTGCCTGGCACAGGTCAGGGCTGCACGAGCGTCCTGTCAAGTTCACCCTCACGCCGGGCACCTGGGGCAGCCGCCATCCTGTCCCTCCCTCCCCTGTGGCTCAGGTCACCGTGTGTGCGCGCGCGCGGCATGGCTCGTAAGTTGGGAAATGGGATTCGAGCTTGGAACTTGCAACACCTTGCTGTGGAAAATAAGTGATCATCCAGAGACGGCCAGGGAGACAGTCCTCCTTTTCTGCACCTCAAATGCCATCTTGCTTCATCTGCTGACCACGAATTGCTGGCCGGCCCACGTGTACTGTGGTACCACAAGGACCACAGCAAGGAGCAGGCCCCATCACCCTCCCGCAGCAGCCGGCACGACCTGTCTCTGAAATCCTTGAGAGTCTGGCCCAATGTGGCTCCCTCCTCCCCAATTTTGTAGAATGTGCGCCTCCCAACCTCTCGGCCCACCTGGAAGATCCCTCAATTTTCTTGTGAAAAGACCAACCAAAAGTTCTCAGGGTTTCAGGAGCTTGTGTTACCCCCTCCTCTGTGAAGCGCATTTTACACTGGATTGAATTTCCCCTCTTTATGCAGGAATTCAGCCCTGTGCACAAGAATACCACCAGGGTCATAAATATTAAGAACAAATTTTTCTTTCCTTTTTTCTCCTGCGGCCCCTGCCATGGGGCAGGCAGCAGAACAAGGCAGGTGTGTAATTCTGCGTGGCCCGCGTGGGTTCTGTGGGCTCCCTGGGGGCAGGGGGTGCTGGACCGGGTGGTACTCGCGTTGCCGAGGCAGGAGAAAAGCTTTTGTGCGCGTTCAGAGTCTGGGGGAAGGTTCACGGCCGGGTCACAGCGCCAGCATTCTTTCCTCGGCCACGGCGGCCACGATGGGCCCCTACGGAAGAAGCCTGGGCAGGGGGGGCACAGGTCTTGGGAAGCAGAGCTCCAGCTGCTGTGTTTGGTTTCCCTTTGGTCCCAGGGATTTAGATAAAAGGGTTGCTTTTATTGATTGGGGAGCTTGGGGGAGGGAGGAAGCTCTAGACGTCAGCCTTTGCCTTTTTGCTTTTCTAAGCAAACATTTATTGAGCATTTACTGTGTGCCAGGCAGCCTGCTAAATGCTTTTCAGGCGTTATCAGTTTAAATCTACAAGATGCCCCGCTGTTGGAGTCTCCTTTTGATGGAGGCAGCGAGTATAGCTCAGAAAGGTTAAGTAACCTGCTCAAGGTCACACAGCTTATTAATGGGAGACACTGTGGGCCCTGGAGCCCTCTGTCACCCGGACTATTACAGGTCCCCTCTCTGTCCCCCCTCCACCACCCGCTGCCCCAGTCCACCTACTGCTGTGCAACCAGAGTGATCTTTTCAGAACTCAGCCTTACTCTGCAGTCATCAGTGGCCTCCCTTTCCCCAAGGTGCCAAGTCACACTGTGATATGAGCTGCACTTACCTTCCCCTAGGAGACCCACTGAGCTGGGCCCTTCCCACCCTGGGCTGCTGTCTCTCATACCGAGCTGTCCCCAAGAATACCTGAGCCCAGGCCTCCCGCCTGGCTCTCCAAAGCCCCTCCTGGAAGGTCACCCCCTTCCTGCCAATCACAGCTCCTCTGTCAGGCTCCTGGGGTCCCCGGCATGCATGGCCTTTGTCAGCCGGGGTTCTGGAGGGTAGGCAGTGTATATTGTTTGTCTTTCCGCCCCACCCCCTGCACAGAGACTGGCCCATAGGGATGTTCTGCTAATGCTTCTTACGCTCACTTGGGTGGGAAAACTTAATTTTTGCCTCTTTTAGCACCCAAGGTGCTTCATGGTCTCAGGACTCTTGCAGACCCCTGGCCAATTGGCATGGGCCTCCTTCCTGTACAGGAAGAAGCTAACCAATGATGGGAAAGGAAAGTGCTGCCTCTCGGTGGGCGGGTGGACTGAGGCAGACAGAAAAATAAGATGCCCAAGGGCCCACCATCCAAAGGGTAGAATGGGGCCCGGGCCTGGGGTGAGGGTCCGACTGGCTCCAGACAGACATGGGAAATGCTGGAATAAGATACAGGGATGGCCAGGGGTTGACATCAGTCCCACCCAGAGGCCCAGCGGGAGGGCAGGTGAGAGGCTTCTAGAAGCCCAGGTGTTACCTGGATCACAGGAAACCAGAGGGGCAGAGATTATCCAAATTAAGATCGCAGAGATAGAAGCCATTTGCTGAAATGAATTAGGACCCCAGCTGGGTATGTGAGTTGCAAAAAAAAAAAAAAAAAAATCCTCAAAAAGGTATTACTGGGGGATCAGTGTTACCCACTCTTGTTAATGAGCTGATCATGCTTCCACGGGAGTGTTCTCACTAGGTCCCAAGGGGCAGGCTCCTGGACCTCAGTTTCCTCCTCTGTGGCATGAGGTCTGGGCACAGCGGCTGCCCGGCCACGCGGGGTTGGTGTCCAGGAGAGGGGCTGGCCCAGCCTGTGCTGTGGACCGTGATGAAGGGGCTGCCCCAGGACGCAGTGTGCCCGAACCCCTACGTTCCGCGCTCACTCCGCATTCTACTCTATGGGCTAGAACTTGACCTTCCTGTCTCGTTGCTTTCACGTGGTAATAGTCCATTCCCGGTTATCCCCATTCTGAGTCTTAGTAGGAGTTTCTGGGTTGGGGGGGCAAGTCTCTGGCCATGCGTAACCCACCATGCAGGGTAGTGATGGGTTCATTTTGCCCCTGACAACCGTCAGAGCCGGGCCGGGATGGGGGGGGGTTGAAATTGTCACTTGTGGAATGGAGCAGCTAGGGCTCAGACGGGGCAGGTGACCCGTCCTAAGGCCCCATAAGTGAGTGGAGGACGTAGCGGGCAAGTCAGATTTGGCTTACCTTGAGCACTCTTATCCCGGGCCACTCCGACAGCCTGCATCTGACCACCTCGGCTGTTGAATCCTCCTTCCCTGGCTCTCCAAAAGCATGCTAACCGCAAGGTGAACCTTGGGGTACAAGGTGTACCAGCCGGCTGTTCCGCAGCCCGCCCTCGGTGAGGACCGGTAGACTGTGGCTGGGACAGCCCTTCTCTTCCTGAGCTGAGGCCCGTGTGCGACTGTGGGCACCCTCACTGCGGAAGGCTCTTGGTGGAGGCGGCTTGGGGCGGCATTGCCTTGTTTAGAGTGAGCTCCCAAGCTGGACGGTTCAGAGAGCAACAAAAGAGAGTGGCCGTCTGGGTGACGACCCCGGCTCGCAGGTGTCTGTCGGCTCCGACGGAGCTCTTGCACACCCTGGGTTCCGTTAGAGGGGCCCACAGGCTGGCTTCTCCCCCGAAGGGCATCGGAAGGTCACCTGGAACAATGCCCAGGGCCCGGGGCTTGCTGGCGTGAGCGCCCAGGGGCAGGACCGGAGCGTGGGAAGGAGCTTCTGCGTCTGAAGCAGGCCCAGCCTGGCTTCTGATTCTGCGCCTCTCCATGTGGGAGCCTGAGGGTGCCGCTTAGCTCCGAGCCCTGACCTCTGAAACCCGGATGGCGATGGCCGTGAGGACCAGCATGGTGCTGATGCTGGGCGCTCCCCGCGGGGAGGTGGGTCTTGGAAAGCAGCCCCTCGGGGCTACAAGGGCTGGTGGGTTGCTGGGACGGCCCTGGTGGGAGTCCTCCCAGCCCCCTCCAGCGGGAGTGGGGGGAGGAGGCTGGTCGGCCTGCTGACCCCGCAGGACAGGTTCCCCTGCAAAGTGGACCCACGCCTGGCCTGAGCCCCTTCTGCAGGGGAGACACATGGAGATCTGCTTAGGCCCTGGCGTCCATTGTTCAATCAATCAGGCTAATCTGCCTGGCCCTCGATAAGGGCAGGGATCAGGTTTCAGGGAGATTTTCCCGGGATTACTTCTAGTAGCCGCTCAGTCTAGACGGGCCTCTCAGTTACAGGCGCACAGACAAAGGCGAGGACCGGGAGTGCCCGGCCACAAGGCTGCCCGGAACCCTGCCGTGGGCCGCTCACTCCCTCCCTCCCGGGCCCCGGCTGTCTTCCTGGGGGGCCGGGGCAAGGGGAGAAGCCGAGGCACTGACTGGGGGCCCTGCTGGGTACAAGTGAGGGTCCTGAGCCCCTGCAGTGTGCCCAGCACGGCCCCAGGGCGCCACAGTAATACGAGCGGTTGGTGTCCATGGCATCCTCACTCTGTCCCGGGTGCTCCTCTTGTGCCCATTTTAACGATGAGGATGGTCAGGCAAGGAAGGGGAAGCCCCAACCAGACAGTGGGGGAGCTGGGATGTGAATGGAGGCCTGCAGTGGGGCTTTTTCTGGGAACTCGGGCCGGGATTGGTGGGTGAGAGGAGGCGGTCCAGAGCCGAGGGGACGGGCAATGACGTCTACCCGCCCGCCTCGCTCCTGGGTTCTTGACTTGGTTTTGCTGTTTGTTCTGGGACTGGGGCAGGTCGCTTTTGGATGTCAGTTTGCTTGCCTATAAAATGGGCATGATGCCGACCATGCCACACGTGGAGAGTGTGTCCGTCAGGAAGGGCGTGTGTGAAGCGGTTTTGGGAATGGCAAGGGCTCTGCCGCTGCCAGTCCCTGGTTCCTGACTTGCTCTCTGGCCATGAGCGAATGAATGCGTGGGTCTGAAAAGCCCTCCTTGCGAGGTAGAATCTGTGAATCTTGTCTGCTCCCCTTCTCTGCCTCCCTAACTCCCACTGATCCTTGGAAATGTGGGGCAGCAGCTCAAGGCCACAAGGGACAGGGAGCTGTGGGTACGACCCCCTCTCCAGTTTTCCTGGAAGATGACCAGGAGGCATGTCCCACTCTCATTGCCCTTCTGGGGACACGCAGGTGTGACCCCTCCCACTCAGATATTGCTGTGTCCAGATGATGTGTGTGTGTGCCCTTCACAGGCTTTTGGAACAGAGCCCAGAGAGGGGGCTTAAGAAAATGTCCTTTGGGGGCTGGAATAGAAACTTCGGTCATGTCGGTGGATAATCGAGGGAGAGGTACAGACACATGGTAGGCTTATATGGCTCTTCATTTTATGACTTACCTTCCTTGGGTTTGAAAGTCTCTCCATTACTTTCTGGTTCGCTGCGTCTTTCTCCTATGCCCTCCCACAAAGGTACAGAGCTGGCTCAAGAGAACAAAGCATCACTCATTTAATGGATTAGTTCCCCCGCTCCTCCCCCCCCCCCCCCAGCAGCAGAACCAAAAGTCAATACCTAATAAAGAATAATAATAGTGGGGCGCCTGGGTGGCTCAGTGGGTTAAAGCCTCTGCCTTTGGCTCAGGTCATG
>CM052809.1:24763496-24817220 GCA_028533885.1 Nasua narica
ATCGAGCCCCACACCGGGCTCTCTGCTCAGCAAGGGGCCTGCTTTCCCCTCTCCTTCTGCCTGTCTCTCTGCCTACTTGTGATCTCTCTCTCTGTCAAATAAATAAATAAAGTCTTAAAAAAAAACGAATAATAATAGCAAAATTTCTAAGTTTGATGAGACCCTCAGACATTGCTCTTCTATACAAATGTCTTCTATCTGCAAGTGTTTTTTTGTTGTTGTTGTTGTTTTAAAAGGCCTCAAATCAGAAACTGACCTTGTCTATGAGCCTCGGAGGAAGGAGGTTACACAGAGATAGCCTTGGGTGGACTGACATGTGCACCCCTTTCCCCAGTATGGTACAGTTGTCTAAAATGTACATTGTGTTCTTCAGATGGGAGTGCACAATGATCAAGGGAGCCTAGCGAGGAGGGAAGAGGAGGTCTGTGTGCAAGGGACATGGGGAAGAAGCATGAGGAGCTCTTGGAACTTGGAATTTCAGTGACCTGAGCTTGAGGCCTGGATCTACCATTTTACCAGCTGTGTGAGTTAGGCAGCCTCTCTGAGCCTCTGCTTTCCCATCCGTGAAATGAGAATGATAGGACTGAGGTGGTCAGGCCGTTGTGAAGATCGGTCTGAGACGGACAGGCCTGAGAGGGCTGTGTGAGGAGGAGAACTGCTGGAGGAGAACTCCCCCAGAAGGCCTTGCCCTTGGGAGGATGAGCCTGGAGAGCCATTGACAGAGCCATCAATCCAGTGGCTGGGCCTTCTGGGGGAGTTGTGGGCTCTGGGGGTGTTTAACTTGCCCTGCATAATCAGCCTTGGGTGCCTCGACTCATTTCCATTTTCACAAATGCATATGAAATGCCACTGGGCTCGGAACAAATGCTAATTTAGCTCTGTAATGGAGACTTAAGTTTCCGCTGAGCCATGCATGGCTGCTCCCAGCACGATGAGCAGAATTACAATGAAATCAGCATGCGTTCATGGACGTTGACTGTGTGATTAGCATCTCTGGAGTTGATGAACCCTCATCTTTTCCTCAGTCCATGACTGAATGAGGTCAGGGAAAGAGAGGTGGGAAAGGAGCCCCTGGGTGGAACCCAGAGACGTGCGCTACGAAAAAGGGAAAATGGCGGCATTGCTGCCACCTTTTCTCTGTAGAGTCTTCAGCGAATCACTTGGCAGCTCTGGGCCTCGGTTTCCTTCACTGGTCAGATGGGACCATCCCTGTGCTGTCTACCCACTAGGCTTTTTGGAAGACCATGTTAACACGTGTACTGAAGAGACGTTCAAGAACGCAGGATCTTGTCCAGATGTAGAGAGTTGTTATGGATGGAAGAGCAGGGTGTGTGGGTAACTGCCGGCATCACATGACTTGTCAGATTTTGTAGTTCCATTTTCGGCTTCTGAGAACTATCAGTGACTTGGAAAATAGGCCAACCAGGCAAGTGTTTATATTTCTAGGAACCCACATTGTGGGGTTTTTATGGTTTAATTTTACGTTAGTCCATTTTCTCAAATAGAGCAGCACAGACAAAATGGCGGCCCTTAGAAGTAGAGCACTGCATACTCACCTTATCCGTGTCACCTTATTTAGTCCTCATCACAAACCTAGGATGTGCATCTTATTGTTTATTCTATTAACAGTGGGGATACTGAGGCTCAGGCAAGGGAGACCGTGTGCCCAAACCATGTAGTTAATAAGAAGTGGGGTAGCACGTGAGCCCCTAAAATCTGTGGTCCTCTAGTATCACCAGTAAGTCATTTACAAATATTTGATCTTTCCTCCCTCCCTCCTTCCTTCCCTCCTTCCTCCCTTCTTCAATGACTGAGTTAAAAAGTCATTGGGTCTTGGCCGGTCTGGTGGAGTGAGAAGCTTGGCAAATCCTCTCCTCCGTAGAAGACTGATAAAACTGGACAGAAGTGTCAAAAGCAACCATTTAAGAGTTCTAGAAACTCACCAAAATCATACTTTCCTGGCAAGAACATAAAATGATACAGCCAGCTTGAAAACCAATGTGGATTTTGCAGTTATTCACACTAAAATATCTCCCCAAAAGTTAAACATAGAATTACTCTCCAATCCAATATCTGCTCTTAGGTATCCGCCTGTATAGATCTTCTTCAACTTCCCCCAGCTGGGGAATGGGTCCTGGCTGAAACGGACAGTGGGAAGTTTGTTGGAATGACGGAAGTGCGCTAAAGCCAAATTGTGGTGATCGTTACGCAGTTGCGTGAATTTTCCAAAAAATCATGGGGCTGTATTCTTCAGGATGGGTTGATTTTATGGTCACTTATAATTCGCTAAAGCTCTTTGAAAAAAGAAAGCGTTTATGAAGGCCCAACAGGGAACCTGGCAGGGGTTGAAGGCCACATGAAGAAGGTGGCTCAGTGTGGTGGCAGCCTCGTGGATTTGAGAATTTGGTTCTACACACTGGGATTGAGCAGATAAGTGAATATGTTGAGAGTGAAGGAGGCTGGTTTCCCCACTGTTAGAGGAGGGAGTTACAGATCAGGAAAGGGTAAAGTGAGAATGAACACGGTTACATTGTCCTGTAATTGGAGGTATTTGTGTAAACTTGCGGCTTCTTGATACCGATAAATGTGGAAACTAGCATATATGTAAATATTATCCATACATATGGATGTGTATCTATATATACAAATACTGATGAGTTCTTTCCACTGGAAGGACCTCGCAACCGGGACAAATGGCACACCTGCTTTGCTCAGGTAATGCTTTCCAACACCACGTTCCACTAACGGGGACTAGGAATCCTTGGAGGAATGGCTGATGCCAGGGCAGGAAAAGTACAGGACAGGCTAGAAATGTTTTCTGCAGGAAAGTCAGGGCACGGTTACAGAATGATGAGGGCATGGTCCCAGAACCCGGAAGCCATCCCGAAGGGGCTCCCGCTGGCGCAGTCTGGGATATTGGAGCATCAGAGTATGTCATAATCCTAGTAATGGTTTAAAATGCACAGGATGGCCATCCGTGAGTCCACACTGGTGGAGGCGACAGCGTGTGGGAGGAGAGGAAGCGCCACGTCACAGTAGAACGCCAACGGGCCGGTAGAGAAGCAGTGACGGGATTAGGGAAACCTCCCTTCAGCAGTCAGTACAGTAATAATAATCTAGGCAAAACTAATTAATTAAAATGGCTTCAAGTTAAAAATTTAAAAAATCCATCTCTCTGCAGTGACGTGCCAGGCCTCGTTCTTTGCTCTAATTCAGAACTGACTCAGACGGGAAGCACCGTTTGGTTCCGCCCGGAAGGGTCCCAGGTCACTGTCCTCCAAATTCCTTTTCATCTGTGTGGTGCCGCCTTCTTTGTATCTTCGCGGTCAGTGGGTAACTGTCCCCTTCCTGCTCTTGCCGCTGTGTTACCGGTAGGTCTCCTACCTGTCCTAGGCAGTCTGCTCTGGCTGGGGCACCCAGGAACAAGCTTGTCGGGGGCCGCATCCCCAGCTCTGCGGGACTTGCCCTGTGGGGACGGGGCCTGGGCTGTTGTCCACATATTCCGCAAGACTCTTCGTTTGCATGTTGGCTGGGCCCCTGTGAGCCCCACAGCGGTGTCTCTCCTTCCTTCCTGGGGCCTGGGAGGGAGGGAGTTGGGAGAGCACACCCCAAGACAGCTGTCGCCTCTGGAAAGCGCACCACCAGGGGCACCTTTGGGCTTGGGGATTTGGGCAGGACAGATGGCCCTGGGCTCTGGGAAGCTGTCCCAGGAAGTTTGGTTTACCACACACAAATAGACGTTCATCATCTTGGAGCTGGAAGTTAGGTTTCTGGACTCATTTTTATGTGCTGTTTATGTTGGCCACTGTCCTTGGAACAACCTTGGCCAGCTGAGGGTCGAGGGAAAGCATGCCTTGTCCACTCGGAGAGGGTCATTCAAAAAGGGACGGGCTGGCTGGCCAGGGACTTTTCTGATAGGGTCTGGCATGCCCCTGCTTGGCAGGGCTTGGTTCTAATTTGGGCTGAGTGCTCTCTCGGGAATGGTAGCAGGGGTATTCCCGGCCAGGAGAGGCCCCAGGAGCCTGCTTGCGTCATGTAGAAGGCACTCTTTTTTTCCCCAAGGAACAACCATCACAAGCCAATGCGTCAGAGCCTTTGCGGGGCTCTCCTTGCATCTTCCAGGCCTGGCATGTGGGTTTGAGAAACACCTGCTGTCTGTGTACACCCTGTCCCAGGCCCAGGCATGTGCAGCCCTGTGTGAGAGAAAACACAGGCTGGGAGGGAGCACTCTGGCCTCAAGAAGATGCGACAGTGCATGCGAACACTTCCCCTTTCCCTTTTGAAGCCCACTGTCCTTCTCTGTCATCCAGGGGGCCAAAGCAGAGGCCCGCGAGGTTTTCTTCCATATGTCATAATACCTGCAGAGGCACACCTGGCGGTTCTCCACAGTAAAGGGTATAAATATTTGTCGCCATAGGGGCACCCCTTGGCGTGGATCTCATACCGGGCAGGGGCCGCATTGCCTCTTTGCCGGCAACCTCTGAGAGCCTTCCTTTGTCTTTGGGGTTGTGCGGTTTCCCAGCAATGCATCTATGTGTAAATTTTTTTTTTTTTTTTATCCTACTTGGGATGCCCTGGGCTGCCTAAAGCTGAGGCTTACCACCTTTTATGAATTCTGGAAAAGCATCTGTCAGGATTTATCTCGTCTCTCCTGCTCTATTCAGGAAATCTATTGAGATATTCCATAAATAAAGTTTCTCTTTCTTCCATTTAATTTTTCAGGGAAATACCGAAACCAGAACGAGTTACATTTCACTCATAGATTTGTGTGTTGGCTCTGGTGGTTCCAACTCCATGCTAAGGGTCAGGTTCAACTCTGGTCCATGGGGCACTCGTCTCAGGATCCAAGCAGAAGGGGCAGTAAGTACCTGGGTGGATGCTCGGGGACATGAGGGGCCAAGACGGACCACAGCAGTGCATTTAGCTTCGGCCTATGTCATGTCTACTCAGGTTCCATTGGCCAAAGGACCTCACGTGACTTGGCCCAAAAGAGCCGGTGGAAAGTCAACTTGATTCAAGGAGGGGTTGAGGAGAGATGGTTTTTGGCTGAACACTAATGTGCTCTACCGCTGCCTGTCCTCTTAAGCACAACGACTCGAAGACTCAGACAGAATGCACTTCCTCCTTCCCCAAGACAGGGTGGGGTTCTCATCCGGTCATTCGAGCAGGCTCAGAATCTTGGGACCGACATCATCTCTCTTGGTCCAGACGCCTGTGGACTGACTGAAGGGACAAGTATTTGCACTCCCCACCCCTCAGAAAACCCCCTACCCAATATGCAGTTGAAGAGCACGGACAGAGTAACCACGATTATCCTTCAATTATCCCTGGAAAGAGGAGGGATGGGAGGCACCAAGTCATGGTCCAGGGTAGTCGTCATCCCGGGAAAATGCTGTGAGATCCCCCTGTCGTGGGCTTAGGCAGTGTTCCTGGATGAGGTCCTCATTCTGCTGTCTCGGTGTACCACCCAGGTCTGCAGCAAAAATAACTCGTGGTAAAATAAAATCTTTTAAAAAAAAAGAAAAGAAAAAAACCTCCTGATAGCTCCAGTTGCTTACAACAAAAATATTTTTGGCTCGGAGGTCTACAGTTCTTCTGTTCTGCTCCAGGCTGTGGGTCAGGTTCAGGTGGTTGTACTTGGGGGGCCCAAGGTCGAAGGGCGACTGCTCCCCAGGGCACGCTTCTCTCGGGCCGCGTCCCAGAGTGTGAGCCCAACTTATAATTCTTCAAGCATTTCTCTCGTGTCTGTGCCCCGTGTCCCATCCCGTCTCGGGACCACTTTGTCAGTTCTTTCTTTACATATTTTCCACTTAGTTAATTCTTGTGCTAGCTTGCCAGATGTATTTATTTAATGGGTTTCTGATTTCATTTTTCATTTCTAGAAATTGTGGTTGATCGTTTCTCAAGTATGCCTGGCCAGTTTGGAAATTTTCTTTTTCATTGGATTTAAACTTATAGGCCTTATTTCCTGTTTCACATGTGTAATCTGGCCCTTGGGGGTCAATTTTGCTGCCCTTCCTGCTGCCTCTCCCTCATAGTGGCTTCTTTCCTTGGATACTTGGTCATTTTCCGTGGTGAGCTCATATTTAGCTGATTGTCATCTGCAAGATTCCAAACAGCTTGGGCTGAAGGTGCATGCTTTCCGAGAGACTGTGCTGTGTGAATGCTACTTCTCGGTGTCCAGCGATGCCGACTACCTGAAACCACTTGAAATCTACCAGTGTCCTTGGAGTTCCCCAGACCAAGGAGGTGTTGTAAGTTCACCCGAGCGAAGGCAGGCTTGAGTCATGCCCTCCCAGGGGACGCTCCCTGGGTATTTCTCCCTCAGAGCCAAGGCTGGATGTGGCCACGTTTCCTGGTGGCCTCCAGTGAGGGGACTAGAGGAGGTATAACTTGCAAAGATCTAGGTCCAGACAGAGGTTCCAGTTTAGACCTCCCCGGTTTTGAGGGCCAAAGGTTTTTTTCAGCTTCTGGGATTAGCTGATGCCCCCAGGGTAGCTGTGGGTTCAGTACTTACATGGCTCAGGCCTCTTCAGTTTAAGCTCTTAGCCCTGTAGGTTTCCCCCTCTCCCTCCCTCCATCCCTCCCTATGTTTCTACCATCCTTCCTTCTTTCCAATTTTGATTAGTCTTTGCATTTAAATTTCTGTTCATTGTGTCTGACCCAGCATTTCTGGGTGTTTATGGTGGGAGCGTGGCCTGGTGTGTTGCCGCGAGCTGCAGGCCCCCCTCTACAGTACATTTATCTCGGTCCTCCCTGAGCACACAGCACGCCCTGTTTTTTGAGGCCTTGGAGGGCTCAGCCCTGGACTCAGCCCAGGGCCCCCCGGGGGAAGGAAAAGACCCATTTTCTCTGTACGAGATTCTTGTCAGAGAGAGGACAGGGCACACAGACACCAAGAGGTAAAGAGGAAATGACCACCGTGCATTTATGGAGCGCCTACTGTGTGCCAGGTCCTGCGTCAGTGCTATGTCTGTCTCCTCATAGCATCCGACTTGATTGTCACAGCAACATTTTGAAAGGCTCGGAAACGGCAGGCGAGGTACACACGGTGTCGCATCACGCTGGTAGCCCAGACTGAGGAGCCAGATGTAGCCCCTTCTCCCTGTGCTGTGCTTCTTCAGAAAACAGGGTACAGGAGGGGCTGACTGTCCAGGGCAGGTGCGTGGGAAGTTCCATGACTTCTCAGGGACCACTCTGCACGCCTGTGCCTCTGCGCGCATGTGCCGAACGTGGCGGTGGGCGTCAGGGAGGGGGGGTCGAGAGCGGGTTTCCCCTTCCCTTTTCGTGATGGTGATAGACACTCCAAAGGAACGGACAAGTAAATGTCGTAAACAGGACGTGGGGGTACACCGTAGTATGTGCGAGGGCGGGGGGCTGTGGCGTGGTTGGGGCCGGAGGGGCTGTCGAGGCACCGTGTTTGAAGCCCGCATCTGGAGCCTCTGGTGACCCCAGCATGGCCGCTTTGGGTTGAGAGACAGGCGTGTTGGTGTGGATGGGGACTTGGCAACGAGGCCACGCTCCAGACTCTCCCCAGGTCTAGCTACTGTGTTGCTGGGTCGCTCCCAGACTCTGACCCGCAGGGACTCGCTGGACCCGGGACCCCTGGTTGGTTGTGTTTTTAAGGCGAAGTCATTCCCAAGGATGGCAAGAGCTTCAGCATCCTAGTCCGAACTTGAGTGTTCTCTCCCAACCCAGTGGTGTTTGCGTACCGCTTTCCTGGTGAGAAAGTCCCCTTGCGTGTCTTCTCCCGGGCGCTGCCCCTGGCCTCCGTGCAGCCACTGAGAGGGGAGGTTCTTGCAGATGCTGGGGGCAGAGCAGGAAGAAGCTGCTCCTTGGGGCACACGGGCCCGGTGCGGTGTCCCAGCCGCTGTCCCAGTCCGAGGGGGCAGGAGGCTGTCCTGCAGGGGGCACTCTGGGACAGCTCAGCTCCCCGTGCACAGCCTGGAGCTGTTCCCTGGGGCTTCCTGGCCCAGCTGCCTGCAAGCCAGGACCTCTGGGCGGGCTTCTGGAATGCGAGGGGATCCCCAGGCTAGGGTGAGGCAGAAAGTGGACACTGGAGCTGGGCAGACCTGGATTCAGGTCCTAGCTCTGTCACTTGCTTGTGACCTCGGGCAAGTTCCTTAACTTCTCAAAGCCTCAATTTCCCTGCCCGTGAGAACACGAGTAACAACAGCGCACGCCTCTGTGTTGCCGCCGAGGACCTTGCACACAGGGCCCGACACATGGGGAGCAGGCAGGAGATGCTACCTGTGGTTGTCACTGCCGTTCCTGTTGAAGGGACCCCGGAGTCCCCGGCGCTGGGTGGTGGTGGCTGTGATCGGAGTGACGAGAGGAAAGCCCAGGTGAAAGAGCCCAGTCATCTAGAGTTGTGGTGGAGAAATTGAGTGGCCAGTGTTGGTGTGGTTGTGGCCCTCCAGCTCTGGGAGGAGGCCATCTATCTGCAGGCCCAGGGGGGTGACCTGGCAGTTGAAGGGGAATGACCCCTCCCCCACAGCTCTCTCTCTGGAAACCTGGGAAGTGAAACCCGTGCTCCCCACTCAGAAGGGTCGGTGTGTCCTGTGCTGCCCCGTGAGGCCAGGGAGGTCACTAGGCACCCATGTCTCCACGTGACTCGGCTTTGCAGTCCGCCGCTCTTGGGCCGAGTTTCTCCGTGGGCTTTCTGCCCCTTCCCTTGCTACCGACTGGTGCTTGAGGTGGTCGTCTTCACGAGCAATGCTTTCCTTCAGCGTTATGTCTAGCCGCACATAAGGAGCAGAAAGAAGGGAGGGTTATCATGACCAGCAGGGAACGGTGCCCCTTCTTTCCTATGGAGTCACGACTGTGAGCTTTGTGACCATGCTTTCTCTCCCTTTGGTTGCTTTCTTCAGTAATTTCTGGCTCCGAGTCCGTGCTCCAGAGAGCAGAAGCTCCCAGAAAGGTGAGCACCAGCCGAGAGATGGGTGCCGTGTGCCGTCGGGGAACCTCGGGGGGAGCTCCCTCCACGTTCGTGACTGTATAGAAAGCCATATTGGCCACGGGATCTGGGAGCTTTACTCAGAAATTCCTTTGGCTTTGGTGTCCTCAGGGAGCAAGCGTGAAACCACCACCTTCCCCGCGGCTTAAGGCAACGAGCCTACGATTGGCAAAGAACTCTTTCGAGCAGAACTGCCAGGCTGTGGGGATGCACAAGGCGGGTGAGGGGGGAAGTGGACAGTTTTGGGGGTTTCAGTTTATTTAAGGCCTCAGGAATCTTCCACGAACAGGCCAGCCTTTGCCCATAGAGGGCCTCCTCCCAGGGATCCACACACCCCTGGACCTTTTAGCAAGCTGAGAAAGCAAATCAGCTCTCTATCCAAAGAGCAACTAAGCACAGACAATTACCATGGGATCGAAGCATTTCAAGGCTGCTATAAAGGAGGCTGAGGCAAAGACAAGAAGGCAGATGGGCTGAGACAGTGTTGCTTAATTCTCAGCACGGACACGGAACTGGTCACTGGCTCTGGAGCAGACCCTCTGCCCCCGGGCCTCAGTTTCTCTATCTGCTACCTAGACATTGCCCACGGTTCCATCCGCTTCTGATTTGCAGCGTTCTTTGATTCCAGGCTTGGACATGGCTCCAGGCCCATGCTTTGCATGACTTCCCACTGAGGAGTCGTCGATCCATTCAGAAACAAAGAGAAACTATTTTGTGAATGATTAAAAAAAAAAATTCTCTTTGGAAGTAGGAATTCCACAAGGGTGGTTAGCAGACTTGCTAATCTCTCAGAACTTGCAGAGAGATACCAAGTATCCAGATAATTCCAGACCAGGATGTGGTAGAGAGATGCCAGCTCTTTCCAGGCAGCCTTGGCTCCTGCCTGCAATCCCTCCCCACTTCACCCCTCCCGGGGTGCACAGCCAGAGGGCTCCTGTCCGCAGGGCCTCCGCGGGCTAGGATGTTGCAGGGACTGGCTTCTCGGGAGCCACGATTAACAACTACCCCATGCACTTGAGGATTTGATCTCTTGCAGCAGATAATAAGTTGGCCTCATGCACTGAATCAATTCCCCCGAGCACTGGAAACACCGCAGCCCACCCCCTCTCTGCCACCGCTAACTCAAAGGAAGAAACAACATTCAGCCACGATGCTGAAATAAAAATCATTCCTTTGTAGATTTGCCGAGTACCAAATTCTAGGTAGGTTTCTCGACCCTCACTGATTTAGGGGCCTGTTTGCCTCCCGGGCTTGGGGTGCTTTGCATGCCAGCGCTGATGGTTGTGGCCTGGAGTCTAAAAGAGCTGGGATCGAACCCAGTTCTGTGTCTGGCTCCCCTGTGACCTTGGGTAAGTCCTTGAACATTCTCGGTTCTCTTGTTGTCAGAGGAGGACAGGATCTTTCGCGCAGAGCTGGTAGGGCGCTAAGCTGCCATTTATGGAGTGCTTGCTGTATGCGGGGGACATGTACCATGTCATTCAATGTTTGCAGTAATCTCACAGTGGGGGAGCGGTAGAAAGGTAGTACTGTTCCTATTTTATTCATAAGTTGTAGGCCCCGAGAGGCCAGCTGACACACCCACGACCACAGCGCACAGCTGGGACTCGAATCCAGAACTTGACACGAATTGCTGCCCTTTGAAGGGCTGGCACATCATAGATGCTCAGTAGGCACAAATGAGTGAACAAAGAGAAGGGAGCTGTGTGTGCTGTCTCTAAACCTGACTCCAAGGACTGTGTCGGGCCTCAGGCACGAACCCTGGATTCCCATGACCTGGACACGATGGCAGGCCTGCAGGCCGGCCACCTTGGGGGTTGTTCCAGGGCGAGGCTGGGCAGGAGAATGCCCTCGGGGGTGCCCGAGCCGTCTCTTCCTCTCCCTCCTGGGGCAGGCAGGCCTCTCTGGAGGCTGCGCCCAGATCCTGGATCCTGGAGGCCAGCACAGGGTTGCTGAGATTTAAGGAGTAAGTTCAAAGCAGAAAGGAAGCTCTCTTAAAAACGAAGGGCAGTGTGAGTGTCGGGGCCAAAGGAGGATGGTTGAGAATTCCTAGTAAAACTTTACGGCTTCCGCATCTCTGCTCCTCTAAATCTTCCCATGAAAACCGCACGTCTGGGGGGCCGTCTCGGCTGAGTGAGGGCAGGAGCCACCCGTTAGACGGGCCAGGCAGGGCTTTCCGGCTTCATTAGTGGCCGCGCATGGCCCTGCTGGATGGCGGCCTGCTAATTGGGGCCCACGCCACAGGCCCACGGCGGGGGGGATGTGGCCAGCACTGCCCACGGGGGCCGGGATGGCCTTGCCATGGCCCGCCCGCCCTGCTGGCCCTCATCTGCTCAGAGGAAGCTCCGCTCTCGTCCCTTTTATGCGTATTGACTTAGTGGAGTGCAAACATGTTAAAAGTTCACTTTCTCCTTTATAGGAGTCTATAAAAAGGCTCTTAAACTGGAGTCCCAGGGCTTGAGCGAGACAAATGTAGGATCGGGCCTTGGGGAGGGTGCTGTCCGTCCCCCGGCCTTCAGCACAGAGGTATGAGCCCATTTCGGCTGTTGCTTCAGCTTGAGGTCTGGAAGCCCCGGCTCGGCCGGCCCGGCCAAGGCGGACTCGTCCCAGCGGGCAGAGGGCTCCGAATGGGGGACCCGCCCGTGCGTTCGGCTTCTGGTGAGTCCCTGCGGAAGGCTGGCCGGCCCGCGTGGCCCACTGGGGTGTGAGAGCCAGAGAGGTGGCCTTGCCCAGGGCCCATGGGGGTGCCTGAGATCCTGGGGGGGGGGGGTCTAAGTGAGCGCAGGAGAGAAAATGTCCCAGGTGCCCAGTGTCCGGCTAAACGAGCTTTGTGATTATCGTCCCTGGTGATTTGGGTCTGGGGACGGCCTGCTGGGGTGAGGGAGAGGGTGGAGGCCCAGGGTGGAGTTTTACTTCTCGTGTCCGCAGCACCCCCATCCATGTAAAATGTTCCCTCTAAAGAGTGACTTAATAATCAGGTGATAAGCTCTGGGGTCAAGCCTTGGGGGGCGGTTTGTGGGCTTTGGGAAATGACTTCTGCACCTCAGTTCTTAGTTTCTCCATCCGTCAGGTTGGGGGCCCGTCCTTGCCCCACCCGCCTGCGTCTCGGGGTTGCCGTGAGGCTGCGGGGGGAGACGAGTGTTTGGGAATGGTGGGAGAGGTGCTTTGGGGCTCCCGGGGGCCCGATCTGTAGGTGACCCTGGCTCGGGGCTCACCCAGCGCTCGTTGGTTCGGTGAACAGCTGATGAATGGGTTAGGGAATGGACGTGCCGGTGCTCACCCCGGGGGCCTAGCCGGTCACCCTGTCCTGCTCACTGGGTCTCGGTGTATTCCACAGCCGCAGCTCTGGGCAGGAGCATAGGAACTGGTCCTGCTCATAGGCCTGCACCCTGGGGCATCCCCGACACCTGCCATCCCTTTGGGCCTTGCTGACCTGACCCGTGCCTAGAGTTATGCTCGCCGAAAGCATTCGGCAGCACAGCTGGGACCTCCATCCGTGGTCTCCCCGCATGGTGCCTGGGCCCGGTGAGTAGGGCCCTCGGGGTGCTGGGGGTGGTGGGGGAATGAGGGCAGCCCCAGCGGCCAGCAGCGGCCTTCACGGGTCTGTCCCGTGCAAGGAATTCCACACAGCAGCCAAGGACGAGAATGAGCCTCGGCCCCGGCTTGAGTAGGTCTGAGCTTTGCTGAGAGCAGGAAGTGTTCAAAGCTAAGGGAAAGGCAGAAGGGAGATAGATACCTTCTGGAAAGAACAGTCAAAGCGTAGGAGGGTGGGTTCTGCCCCCCGAGGGGCAAGCTGGCTTTGAAGTCCGGGCTGTTCTTGTCTCTCTACCTTGCGTCAGTTCCTTAGTCTCCCTGAGTCTATTTTGTCATGAGTAAGGTGGGGATATGTCACTAACTGCAGAGTCTTTGGGGGGGGGGGGGGCTTGAGTGCAAGAATGTGAGGCACCCAGCACAGTGCCTAAACTGTTCAATATATGGGCATTATTGTTTCTACCACCGCGATTAGCAATCACCGTCTTGATCACTTTTGGTAGCCTGGAACCATTTGCTGGGGGCCGTGGCCTGGCCATGCTTTTTTGCCCCATACACTAAATTAAATAGTACGAAAAGCTTAGAGTGTCTGTCTGGAGAGCTCCAGGTTCTAGAACACTGTTGCCCAATACCCGAGCCCACCTGCCACGCCGAGCGCTTAAAATGTGCCAAGTGAAAATGAGGAACTGAATTTTAAATTTTCCTTCACTTTGATATAAATAGCCTTATGTGGTTAGTAGCTATCCTGTTGGACAGCACAGTTCTAGAAGGTTCCCTGCGAACCGGACATTGCCTAGTTCTCCTCTGAGCTGTGTGAGTAGCAAATGGAGAAGCGTTTATTAGTAATTCCAGCACTTTCTGCTGCCTACAGTAAATTGCAATTGTACATGGTCTTGATACCCACCTGGCCAGGACCCCTTGAACTTGGCCCACATAGAGACGAGCTGGCTAACTCTCAAACACTGACCGTAGCCAGAGCTTGGATGTTAGAGGTTGGACCTGCCATGGCTTCTAATGTTGATGGGAATCCGAGCTTTAGAAGGAAGTAGTTCACATTTCTTCACCTATTTGCCCCTGACGCGATGCTGCCAGCTCTCTATTACAGACAAGGAGACCACACCTTCAAGAGGCGGGGTGACTCACCTAGCCCCTCATCCCCTCCACGTTCCTCAGCCCACAGAAACAGAGGACCAGCCAGGTTTCATACTGACGGAATGACATAGAACAGCTCAAGGTCACGGGCTGTGGAGCAGTGTTCTCCCAGCCAGAGCTGGGAGTGGCTTCCCATTTTAGAGCTGTGAGAGTGGAGGCTCAGAGGGGCCAGGGAACCTGCCCAGACCCTCCAGGGACTTGGTCCATCTGCCAGGGGCAGGGACGGTGCTCAGGGCCGGCCCGTCCCTGAGCCGGCTTCTCCCATCACCTGAGTCCTCGCCACTGTGCTCCGACCCCCTGCGGCCGCTGTCAGATGGACGGGCCACGCGGCAGGGCACGTCCGCACCAACTGGGGGCCAGGCCCAGAGTGGGGTGGTCCTGCCTCAGCGGGGCACAGTGTATTGGTGGGGGGGCGCTGACAGCTGACAGCCTTAATAGGCGCATTGTCCCCTTGCTGCCGAGAGCGCCGCCCGGCCACTTCCTCACACGCGGCGCGCTGGATGAGCTCATGTCTGAGGCTGCGGGCGGCACAGGGCGGCCGGGCTCGGCTGCAGGGAGGCCCGGGGCCGGTGGAGCCCGCGCGGGCTGGGGCCGGCAGGGTCGTGAAGCAGAACGTTGTAATGAGCGACGCCGGGTGGATTTATGGGGCGGCGCACGTGCGCCTGGCCTTCCTGCGAGGGCCTCCGCACGGGAACAAAAACAAGTCCTGGCCCGAGCTCGGCGCGACTGGGTCTTAACAAGAGCCCACTAATTACTGGAAGGCCCCGGCCAGGTCCCCAGCCTGTGGAGAAGCAGAGCTCGGGGCTGGTTCCTGTGTCATTGGAGGTTGTGCCGGAGCCCTGGGTCTCTACTCGGGAGGCCCAGCCGGAAGCCCAAGGCCTGCCGCTCACCGGCGATGGCATCACAGAAGCCGCCAACCTCCTCCTCCTCGCTTTTCCTCATCTGTAAGATGGGGCACTGTCCCCTTGGAGGCCATTGGGAGACAGCCCGAGAGGATGAGCGAGAGCCGACTTTGCAGTTCCCCATTCCTGGCTCCGGATCCTGGTTCTGCCAGCTTCTGCTGTGTGGCCTGGCCAAGTAGCTTCACTTCTCTGAGCTCTGCTCCCTCACCTAGAAAGCAGGGATCAGAATGCTCATTTTGCAGGGTCGTGGGGAGGGTTTGACCGGCAGATGCATGTCGACTCCTTAGTAAACCAGGCGCTCACGCCGCTGCCTCCTCTCCGTGCACAGCCCCTCCTGGCCTCGTTGTGACTGCTGAGGAGGCGGCAGATGGGTTCTCGGAGGCCCTGTGTTGTTGTGATTCTGCTCCTGTGCTGCGGTGTCTGGGCAGCGGAGGGTCAGACCCATTCTGTCAGGGGCCCGCGTGTCCCTGGCGCTCTCTTTGCTGGTACGAGAGCCCTAGAGTGCTAGAATCCAGGCCTTGGGCGTAGCAGGCAGCAAGAGTTGGCCTTCTTGTCCTGGGGCTGGGGCTCTGAGAAGAGGATTTCTGACTCGGGCTTGTGTGCTGGGCCATCAGGAAATGCCGCTGGGGGCCCACCAAGGACACAGGTCCTGGGTGCCGGAACCCTTGCCTGGAAAGTCTGTGCGTCCAGGCTCCCTGGCACGCAGGTGAGGAGCTCTTGGCCACGGTAACTCAGAGGTCTCTCCTGAAGGCACTTTCTACCGTTTTCCCTGTTTATTGATATCGTGGATTTAACATCTAGCCAGAAAGTTCCCATGACCGCTCCCTTTTCGAATCAAGAGCCAAAGAAAACAGAAACACCAGATGCCACGAGATCTGGGCTGCGGTTAGCAGTGTGGCAAGAGCGTGCTGAGCTGGGGCCTGGTGCCAACCTCAGACTCCACTCTGAAGCCACCGTGTGCCCACATGAAGCCAGAGAGCCAGCGGGATGGTACCCCTGGCTGACTCGTAGAGGGCTGGAGGGTCAGCAGTGATCACGTCCTCCCCAGGCTCCTCCCTGCCTTCCCTGGGTCAGGTGCTCTGCCCGGTGACTGGCCCTCGCAGGCCCGGTGGACGCCGCTGGAGCAGTGATTCATGTAACCTCTGAGAGCGCACCCCTTCCTGCCCCGGGCCCTTGGGGTGAGGCACTGAGGCTGCCCTAGAAGGCAGACGTCCTGGTCCCTGGCCTCATGGACCTTATTCACTACTGTGTGCCCAGGGCCTTGTATGGTGCTGGGCCCAGAGGGCTCAGGGGATCTGTGTGAATGAGTGACACTCCTGTGTGGTGGGGAGACAGCCTTGTCAACACACGATAGCTGTCCAGGAGGCAGCTGGGGGGTGTGCGGAGTGCACCGAGAGAGGGCATCTACCCCAGAGAGCGACAGGATCAGGGAAAGCTCCCTGGAGGAGATGGCAGGGAGGTCTAAGGGCGGAGACCTGAAGGGTTGAGCAGGATTGCAAATAAAAGGTGGCACAGGCATGTTCCAGGCTGAGGAAGTGGTGTACGCAGAGTCCTGAAAGCAAGATGAGAATGGCCCCAAACAGAATCCGTATTGGTGGAAAGACAGGCAGAGGTGGGCCGGCGAGGCGGGCGAGGCTGAGCAGCCTTCCTTGGAGCCAAAGCCCATGGCCGCTTCAGAAGGCAGCTTCTGAACTTGCGTGGGTCTCTCTTCTCTCACCCATCCTGCAGATGGAGAAACTGTGCCACCACCCCAGGGCAAGGTGAGGACTGAGCCAGCCGCCTGCCTGCCTGGGTCTTGCAGGCTGCACAGGGCTGAGTGGGCGATGGCTTTGGGTGCTGGGGTGAGGCCATAGAGGGTTCGGGCGAGGGCCCCCTGCCAAGCGAGGTCCCTCGGGTGTCACGTCACCTCAAGGCAAGCTGTGAGCATCGCCACAGTTGTTTGGATTTGCCCATAATTACATCCCAGACGGGCTGTCCGTGGCTGTCGACAAGTGTATCCTACGCACTTTGGCTAAGGGAAAGTTCCTCACCGTTGGCCCACCCTCTGCCCACGTTGGCGTCGACCCTCCCCGGGATCGCCCAAAGGGCCGGATGAGCTCTCTCCAGGGCCTGGGGGGTTGGCTCGAGGAGGGCACCAGAGGCAGGACCTCAGTGGGATGTAACGAGGAGCTGCTGGGGTTCAATTATGCGCCGGCCCCGGCGCTGGGCCCTGTGACTGACAGCTCATTACCCCGCTGCCATTTTGGGCAGTGGAATTTAATCTCCCAGATGGGAAGCAAATCAATTTGCCCATCCACTGCAGCTGAGCCTGCTCGAAGTCTACCCTAATTTATTCTCTTAAGCTCCAGAAGCCTGGCCGTGTCAAGGTTCAGAAATAGCGGCTTTCCCGGCCAGCCCGGGCGTGGAGTCCGCAGGCGGCCATGCTGAGCTGCGGGGTCTGACCGCGCAGCCAGGGTGGTCGGCGGGGGCCGTGCCGTCAGCCAGGGTCCCGGTGCGGGCGGCTGGGCTCATCACTGGAAGAGGCGTATGTGGGGATGGGACTGGCATTGACGTCCAAGTCATCGAGACCAAAGTCGCCTGCCCCCGGGGCTCAGGGCCAGAAGGGACTCCCGCCGGCAAGGCACGTATGCCGTGCTTTGGGGCCTTCCGGGGCCGGGTTACCCTACTCTGTGGTCATGGGTCTGGTTCCAATCTGGACACAAGACTTGGCGGGTGTCATTCTGGGACTCTGAGCTTTCTGCCCTCGGTCAAGGGTGCCCAGAAGCCCACAACCACAGTGGTGACCTTCACCTTGTGACTCTGGGACAGTTTTCCGGGCAATCGGCGGCCTCTTCCCCTGTGATTACATTACCTGTGGCATGTGCTCCGGGACCCGTCACGGCTTCTCCTCCACTTGGTTTGGGTGCAGGGCCCCAGCCGACCTTGGAGGGCAGTCTGGCCCCTCCGGAAGCGTACTCAAGGGGGCTGTTGTGTGACCAGAGGTCTGCATTTACTCAGCCAAACCGGCGTCTCTGAGGAGAAACTTCGGCAGCTTTGTGAGAGACAAATTTCGGGCTGCTCCCATTCAAGGTGGACATTTCTCTGCCTGTCCTTCAGTTCTGCATTCTGCCGACGCAGGGCCCCCGAATCTTCTAGATGTGTGTGAGTGACTGTGCGAGACAGCGCGTGGGTGTCGGGCGTGGTGGGGGGTGTGAGTGTCCTTTTGGTGGGAGAAGGGTGCAAGGAGGATAGTGCCTTCCATGGAGAGGGCATTCGTGAAGCAGTCTCTTTGTGGAGTTGGACAAAGCAGCCCGGCTGAGTTGATTTTTAGAGGTCAGAGAAAGGCCAATCTATTTACACACCTTTGCTGAGGAGCATGGCGGGCCAGTGATGGGGGCCGGGATTAATGAGCAGGTTTATTACTTCCCTGTCAGGAGGGTCATGGGATATTATTTTGATATCAGGGGGCCCCCAGAAGCAAACACAACAGGTTAGGTTCTCAATAGAAGAAATGCCAGAGAAAAGGGCCTCACCCCGGGTCATTGAGCGTTTCCCTTTCTTCTCCGCCGGGGCTGGGCCCGGGACCCTCCTCCCACCGCAGTGCTTTCAGGGGGTTCCTTCTGGGGCCGCACCAAGGCCAGCTCCCAAGATAACGTTGGCCGGTGGCGCCAGGCCAGGAAAATTAAACATCTTGGTTGCTAGTGAAGGCAGCAGCCACGCCAGCCCCCAGCCACCATGGCCTCTGACGGAGGGAGGGCCGGCCTACCCAGGGGACTGACGACACAGCCGCAGTGCCAAGTAAGGAAACTGCCTGAGGACTGCCTGCTGCAGGCCCCGACGGGCCCAGGCGGGTCTTCCACCCTCCGGCCTCGGGACGGACCGGGACTGGTGAGACTGCAAGACAGACCGAAAGGACTGCTCATCTCTTGTTTTCCGGCCTTCGCGTCTCGCCTTTTCTCAGGGCAGACTGTGGCTATGACCAGATGTAGCCGCCTGACCCTGAACGGGAAGGAGGAATTCTGCCAGACGGACAGAGGCACGGACAGACAGCCCCACATGCCAGGGACAGGGCCGGGGAGCAGAGGCTGCGTGTGGGGTTCAGGTCTGGGCTTCTCAGCCCCCGGCAGACCCCATGGCTCCCCCGGCTAGAGCTGCAGGCCTGTGTGCCGTCTGGCTACTTAGCACCTATCCCCTGTCCCCTCGGCCTAGGAGATGGTGGCCCGTCCTAGGAAGCCCTGGAGTCTAGGTCCTCTGCTGCACAGAACCCTCCCTGCTTGCCGGGCCAGTGAGCCCAGCTCCCTCCTGAGTCCCTGCTGCGTCCCTCCAGCGAGCCTGGCTCCGGGCGTCCCACTCTGCTGGACAGAGGCACTGTCTGATCTGCCTTTGCAAGAGGCCTGGGGTTGAGGGCTCTTTCTTAGTAAGTACCCAGCAAATCTCGCTGGCCCCCTGCATTGCTTTAAATACGTACTTCTCTTCATCTGTCTCGGAACATGCTCTGTTTATGCGGCCAGGGCTGGCCCCACGGGACTGGTCAGTGAACAGGCAAGAAGGCCTGCCTCACTGCGGCAAAACTTGGGGGCACATACCAAAGGAGAGGCCACCTTTGGGGGTTCAGATAACATAGAGTGGGGAGAGCTTTGTAGAGTCTGACAGCGGGGCTCAAATCCCAGCTGCAGGCCGGAGGGCTGTGTGCCGTCGGGGGAGTACGCCTCGCCTGGGGAGAGGTGTGTTGTATCCCCCTCATCTGTAAAATGGGGACAGTGTTACCGCCGTCGCAGGGCTGCCGTGGGAAGTAGCAGAGATGTGCGTAGAGGACCAGTGCGCGTTGGGTACACACACAGTGGTTATCGTTATGGGTCTCCTCGGTCCCAGCCAGTGCCATGGAGCCGTGTGAGATCTCAGATGGAGGAGCTCTCATGTAAACATGAGGCTGACATCAGAGAACAAGTTTTGATCCTGGTTTTAAAAGCTAACTGGGTGGTTTGGACATGATGGGAAGCCCAGGCAGTTGGCTGGCCTCTTTCCTCCGTTTCACTGAAAAGAATTTCTTCAATGAGCCTACATCTCAGGGGCGAGATGCACTTTGGATTAGTGAAAGTTTAGAAACATTTAGGTGATTATGGTAAATAATTCATGCAAATCCTGACAAATGCAGCTTCCTCTTTGGTGCTTGTAGAAGGGAGAGCAGAAACCGGCCCCCTTCCTCGATTTGCTTCCCAGTCCTTTTAGCGCCATCTAGTGGAGGACCCCCGCTAAACGCAGGATTTGCGTCGGTGGTCCTTTCCTCAAAGTTGAGGAAATGCAATTCACACCTAGACGACTTTTAACTCTGGGTTCCTTCTTTCTTTCAGTCTCCAAGTTAGAAATACCACCCAAATCACCAAGGAAATGTTGAAAAAGAAAAACAAAGCTGGAGGCATCACGTTGCCTGATTTCAAGCTATATTACAAAGCTGTGATCACCAAGACAGCATGGTACTGGCATGAAAACAGACACACAGACCAGTGGAACAGAATAGAGCGCCCATAGATGGACCCACAACTCTATGGTCAAATCATCTTTGACAAAACAGGCAAAAATATCCAGTGGAAAAAAGACAGTCTCTTTAACAAATGGTGCTGGGAAAACTGGACAGCTATATGTAGAAGAATGAAACTCGACTGTTCTCTTACACCATCCATGAAGATAAACTCATCATGGATGAAAGGGCTCAATGTGAGACAAGAATCCATCAGTGTCCTAGAGAACATCACAGTAACCTCTTCGACATCGGCCACAGCAACTTCTTATGAACTTTTGGGACTTCATCAAGATGAAAAGCTTCTGCACAGCAAAGGAAACAGTCAGCAAATAAAGAGGCAGCCCACAGAATGGGAGAAGATATTTGCAAGTGACACGACAGATAAGGTATCCAAGATGTATAAAGAACTTCTCAAACTCAACACCCAAAAAACAAATAATCCAGCCAAAAAATGGGCAGAAGACATGAGCAGACACTTCTCCAAAGAAGACACATGAATGGCTAACAGACATATGAAAAAATGTTCAACATCACTAGCCATCAAGGAGATTCAAATCAAAACCACATTGAGATACCACCTGACACCAGTTAGAACGGCAAAAATTGACAAGGCAAGAAATGACAAATGTTGGCAAGGATGTGGAGAAAGGGGAACCCTCTTCCACTGTTGGTGGGAATGCAAGCTGGTGCAGCCACTTTGGAAAACAGTATGGAGGTTCCTCAGGATGTTAAGGATAGAGCTACCCTATGACCCAGCAATTGCACTACTGGGTATTTACCCCAATGATACAGATGTAGTGAAAAGAAGGGGCGCATGCACCCCAATGGTCACAGCAGCAATGTCCACAGTAGCCAAACTATGGACGGAGCTGAGATGCCCTTCAATAGATGAATGGATAAAGAAGGTAAGGTCCATATACACAATGGAATATTACTCAGCCATCAGAAAGGATGAATACCCTCCATTTGCATCCACATGGATGGAATTGGAGAGGATTATGCTGAATGAAATAAGTCAGGCAGAGAAAGTCACTTATTATATGGTTTCACTTACTTGTGGAACAGAAGGAATAGTGTGGCAGACATTAAAAGGAAGGGAAAAATGAAGGAGGGAAAATCAGAGAGGAGAGAGGAACCATGAGAGACTATGGACTCTGGGAAACAAACTGAGGGTTTCAGGATGGGTGAGCCGGTGACGGGTACTAAGGAGGGCACGGACTGCGCGGAGCACTGGGTGTTATGGGCAAACAATGAATCATGGGACACGACATCAGAAACTAATGAACTGTACGGTGACTACCATAACGCAACGGAGGGTGGGGGGAGGGAGGGAGGAGGAAGGAAAAGGAAAGAGAAGAAAGAAAAAGTGAGGGAGGAAGGAAAGAAAAAAGCGGGGGGGGGGGGGGAGAGAAAGAGAGAAAAGAGAAGAGGAAAAAGGAAAAGAAAAGAAATACCATCACAGCAGCCTGGATTCTCTCTAGTTGCTGATTATGGTGAGTCCTGGACGGCAGTGGTCGGCATCTTTGCATTTGAATCTGGTTGTGCCTTAGGAGCAGTGTGATCATTGGCCGGTTACTTAACTTCTCCCAGCCTCAGTGTTCTCAGCTGCCAAATGGCTCTGATAAACAGGAGCTGCCCCCCAGAACTATCCCTAGGACAGAAAGGCGTGATGCCCATGTGCCTAGCACACAGTAAAGGATCGCTCCTTCCAGCTCCCGTCAGCCCTGCTTGCTTCTCGGGCCGCTGCACACCGCGGCCTCGCCCTGCAGAACAGCGCTCTGGGGCGAAGAGCTGCGCCGTAAGGCTTTTCCGCGCGAGCAGCGTGCAGGGATTCCTTAGGAAGTGATGGCGTCTTCTTAAAAGACGCATCTTCTTGAAAACACCACGATAAACCATAAGCTTATTAATGCCAAATTATCGTCAGAAGTAGGAAATGTAGGCTCGCTAGAGCTCTTGGGGAAGAAAGGTAAATGTTTTAATGACACCTTACTTTTAGGAGAAACTTGGGGAAAAATCATCTTTCAGGTTTCGGTTAGCAGTAGTGGCCTTTTCATTGAAAAGCGTGGTTGTGTGATGGCTCAGGAGGTCTATTTTGATTTCATTCGGCACAGTTTGGAAAGGAAAAACGATCCCCTCCCTCCGTCCATTACATGCGGTGTGCTGCCTATTTTCTCTTGGTTCAAGTCTGTTTTAGAAGCAGGCACATCTTTTGAGAGAGAGAAATGGTCTTCTGTGCATTGTAGGTAAAATTAGAGAAAGGCAAAAGTACCTTTAGAAGCACATAGTGTCCGTGTTTTGCTAAGCGAACTTAGGTAACAAAAGTTGAGCCACTCTGGCCCAGCTGGGATCTAACTGCAGCTGAGCCTTGAACCAGATGGGCTTGAGGTGTGCGGGTCCACTCAGGGGAGGGTATTTTTGGAGGAATGCAGTGCAGTACTGTAAACGTGGTTTCTCTTCCCTCTGCTTTTCTAACATTTTTTCCTCGGGCTTTCTGTATCGTAGCAATACGGTCTCTACTGCGCGTACAGAACGCACTCCCGGCTCTGTCAGCAGCAAGGTGTCCAGCCAACAGCGGGCCACTGGCAGGTAAGCCTGCGGGAGCTCGTAAGCACGTGGATTTTCCACTGTGCGGTGCTTGGTGCCCCCGGCCCCCATGTCGTCCAAGGATCAGCTCTCCTCCGTATCACTAGATGAACACCCGGAGCCTCGAGAAAGCGTTAGGAGGTGGCAGCCTCTCTCGGGGACCTTGGTGGTGGCGCCTTAGCCTTAGAAAGTTCTTGGCGGCAGGAACCCTGTCCCGTAGGAACACAAGGTCCGACACAGCCCCGGCATGGGCTTCGGCAGCTCTATTTGGCAAGCGGCCCAGGGACACTGGGCCCATCCATGAGCCGGAGAGACCATCCATGGGGGGCCGGGGGTGGGGTGGGCAAATGGCAGGAAAGAGCTGGGCTTAGGGTTTAAAGACCTGGACTGAAATACTAGTCTGCCATTGCTGCCCACATGGCTGCTGCTTTATCCACGAATTGGGGAGAACACCCCTCCCCAGGGGTCACAAGGACGGAGGGGAAGACTTCACATGTGCTCCCCCTCCCAGCCATCAGGGACTGAAGATGCCCCCGTGTCCCGGCAGCAGGGGCTGCGGGGTGCTTCGGTGGGCGGGGTGCGGGTTTAGAGGAACGGGGGGTGGGCAGCTGCCCCACCCTGTGCTGAGAGGAGCCCCCCTCGGGCTCGAGGGCACAGTAACTCGCAACGCGCCAGTCGAAACAGCAGTTTAACATTTTACTAAATCAATTCACACAAATTCCAAATTGCAAATATAATTAAGGACAACAGATTCTGCTCTGCCTTTCAAATCTTTCATTTTCAAATCCATCATTAAGACAAAAAGTAAACAAAAATTAAGTCGGCTGCAAATTCATGATTTTTCTTCTCGAGGAAAAAAAAAAGGAACATTATAGTAAAAAGAACGCCACTGGGTGTACAATAAAGCACCACGACACACGGTTACAAAACAGGCTTCCTGGATTCGGCCACAGATAGAAGACACTGCTCTCCCCACTGTTCTGCGTCAAGCAGGATTTCATTAAAATAAAACTATAAAATCTCCTAGGTTACACTAAAGTCAGACACGGTCTGGAACACAGTGCTTAACAACAGTAATGCCAACTATCAGTGCTAACGTAAAAACATTTTAGAAGGTCAAAAACAATTAAACTGGAAACCAAAACCTTATTTTCCCTAGATGAGCAAAACTGGAAATGAAAGGGTCCCGCCTCCCGACAGGAGTGAAGGGGAGTTTTCTTTCTTTCTTGCAGAGTGGAGGCGGGGGGCACGGCGCGGGCTGGCGCCGCGGTTCCTCAGCCTAGTTGGCGTCCAGCTTGGCCATTTCCTGTACGTAGATGCCTATACTCTCGCTGTCAAAAAGCACGAAATACACCGTTTTGATGGAAGAGGACATTGTTGACACGAAGTAACTGGAGATGGCCTTCAGGATCAGCTGAGCTGCCGTCTGCTTGGGAAAACCGTTCCTGCAGGAGAGAGAAGCGCTCAGCGACCAGAGATGACGGCGGCCCCGACCCTGCCCCCTCCCTCCTGGAGGCCCCCCAGGCCCCGTGCTGTGCTTTGCCCCATGTTGCCTCAATGCCCCGGGCAGCGGCAGGGGCGGCGGGGCCGGGCGCTGCTCGTACGTGGGCGTGAGAAAGGCTCGCGCCTGCCGCGCCGGGGACGACACGTGCGCAGAGAACTGTGACCGGCAGAATAGCCTCTGTGCCCTCAGAGAGAGGGGACACGCCCGGCCTTCTGAGAGCAGCCAGCCGCCAGGCAGGGTCTGCGTGGGAGGCATTAAGTCTCCCAAGGGTAGGCCGAGCTCCTGTTTCTCCCCCTGCTCCCCTGTGACTGGCATGGGGCTGGACGCACAGCTGTGGGTCTCGCCCCCAGAGCCGCTGCAGAGTGGAGCTTCTCCCGGGGGGACTGTTCTTCATGCCTTCCCGTGGGCCGGGAGTGCGTCCCAGCTCGCACCACCCCAACGCCAGGGCCCAGGGGGGTACAGGTGCAGGGAACGACTCCATCTCAAGGGACAGCATCTGAGTCTCCAGGCCAAATGGCTATGAATTCACACCTATTTCCACTTGTAAGGACTGTCCAGTGGCAACCGCAGAGGTCGGTGTGCCGAATTCTCAATCGCAAACGAGGTCTAGAAAGATTGCCCCCACTTGCTCCAGGTGTGCCTGAGGCTGTCCCTGGTCAGCCCGGCAGGTGCAGGACCCGGGTGACCCGGGACGGCGGCAGGCGCAGAGCAGCTTGCCGAGTCCGGCAGAAACCACGAGGGCTTGGGAGCCGGCAGGCCTGGACTCGGGTCCTCACCGAACAGCACTCGGGTGTGAGTCCAGGGCCCATTTTCATGGGATTTCTTTGTTCTTTGGCAGGTCTACATCCTTCCAACTCCCCTGGGCGTGGGCACCATTGGAAGCACGAGTGCTGGGCCAACGTGCCAGCTCTGGCTGCACCTCTCCTTCACGTGGGGAACCTGCTGCCAGGTGCGAGGTAAGGCGCAGGGTCCCTGGGGGCCTTCCAGAGGGCCTTCCCCACTCAGGGTCTGGGACTTCTGAACCACTCAGAGCAGCGCCGAGCCACTGGTGAAAACCACTCTGGTGACCCACTTGGGCATCAACCAGGGCTCTGCCCAGCTTTGAAGATGGATCCTAGTAACTTCAGGATGCTTCACAATGAAGCTCGTTCTGAGCAGACAAGGGCCGTCATCCGGGGCACGTTCCCAGCCTGTGCAGAGTGGCTTCTGGGTGGTCGTGGGGTGGGAGAGATCCCTCACTGCAGGGCGGCCCCTGGCGCACCCACCTGCCCGCGAGGCTGAGGGGAGAGCGGCAGCGGCGTGCCCACCGGGACGGTGCGGTGGGGCCCGGGTGCTTGGAGACCACGCGGAACGAAGGCTTCTGCCGGGAGTTGGGACAACTGGGACCCACACGGAGGTCCTTCCCCTCCTCTCTCGGATCTGCAGACTCGTGTCAGAGGGGCCCTGACCGTTTTCACAGGCTAGGCGGTCCGCAACAAGGCACGTGTTGGCGGGTCTTTGAGGACCTAAGCTCGATCTTCCGTGGGGGGTGGGGGTGGGCATCTCCAGTGAGCACGTTCCGGGGGCGTGTGTAGAGACGAGTGTTGTGGGGAGTCCACCTCCCACCCACCGGGGGTGCACGAGGGCGCATGGGCTGCCCTTCACCCGGTCCTGCCCACTTTTGTGCAGATAGAGGGTCACTGGAATAAGGGCCCCTTCTCAGGCCCTGATTTTGTGAAAAAGTAAATGTTTATTTTCCTGTTGTAAATTCAGCTGCTGCCCAAAGGGGGGCCCCGATGGCCCCTGCGTGCCTCCCACGTGAGAGAAGCCTGAGGTGACTGCGGCCAGCGGCCCGTCCCGCAGGAGCGGGGAGCTCGTGGAAGCTGCAGCGCGACAGGAAAGAGCCGGGGCTCCCGCCGAGGGCTTCAGGACCAGGCAGCGCTGTGCATGTGGACGGGGCCGGTGGGGCTGAGCTGAGCCCTGGAAGCCCAGCTCCCCACCGTGCGCGCCCTCCCGTCCGTGGCTGCGTCACCCCCGCAGGGGATGCGGGGCTCAGGTGAGGAGCTGTACGATTTCCCCGCAGCCCACCTCCTCCCGCTCCCCTGCCTGCTGGCCCCGGGGGCACGGCGCCCTCGGCTGCCCTCGCCCCCCTCCCCCGTGGATGCTGTGTCCGAGCTGGGTGACCCGGGGGAGGCGTGCGGACACTCTGGCCCCTCGGTCCTTGCTGACCAAGCACGTCTGACGCTCCTGCCTTCTCCTCCAGCTTCCCATTCTCTTGCGCTCGGGGCTCCTGAAAAGGGCGGTGTGGCAGTCAGTGAGGGCAGGTTCTTCCCGGGGTCAGGATCGCAGTGGGCTCGTCCCCATGCGGGGTGCCGAGCTCCCGCCGCCCCGCGGCAGGTCAAGGGAACGTCCTCTGAGAGCCGTGGTCCTGGAGCCCGAGTGGACGTTCTCATCTGAGCGCACAGGGTGGGCCCCACAGCGAGGGACCTCCACGTGGAGGGGAGGGCTGGGGGTCCACTCTGAAGCTCACGGTCGGTACGAGGGAATCGCAGTCGTGTCCAGAAACGGCTCCCGTTGACAAGTCCGTCTCTCTGTCCCAGGCGACCGCGGCTGGTGGAAGGGGGCCTGCGGCTGCTCCGGACCACACAGGCTGCCGGTAAGAGCTTTCCTCACATTCTCAGGGCTGCGCGGTGGCTCCTCGAGCCGCAGTTCGAAGTGTTTGTGGCACACGCCGTAGCCTGAGCAGCACCCCGGGGTGAGTCCACGCCCCTGCTGTCCCAGGAGGTTGGGAGCGGTGAGCACGATCCACGTAGGAGGGCCTCCATCAGTCCCGGTATTTCACTGGCAGGCAGTCTTGCAGGCTTCTGCCCCTTCCTGGGCTGACGGGGCGGCCTCAGGCCCCCGGAAAGCTGCTGGCAGGTCTGCGATGCCCAGTTCTGGAGGGCTCTCAGCCGCGCCCGCTGGCACGCACGGCCCGGCAAGGTGATCTTGCTCCTCTCCTGGCTACTTGGGGTCCCTGTGGGTTGTTTCACTGTATCCGCCCTGAATGGCCCTCCCTGCTCCGCCAAGTCTTTGTGCCCTCCTGTCCTTGTTGACAGCCACTTTGTCCGTCGTCTGCCCTTCACCCAGGGAAGGCCAGAGACTGCCCCCACCCCCGCCCCACAATACAGCAGAGCAAGAGGGAGTTGGGGCTTCTGTTCTGGTGTCAGATGGGGGTTTGAATCCCAGATGGGGGTTATTCCCAGGTTTGAGTAACTGGGGCAGGGCATTAACCCCTCCAAGCAGTATGGGTACTTGAAAGGCACACGGGCTGGTGATGCCAAGGGTCCTGCAGCCTCCAGCAGGTAGGCGTAGCCGCCTCGTCCCCCTGGAGCCCCGGGGGGCCTGTGAGTCCAGCGTGAGAAAACACTCTGCAGCCAGTGTTTTCCACTTGGAGCACACTGAGGAGATGGCTGAGCTGGCCCCGCGGTCATTCCAGTTGTCTGGGACAGCGCGTCCCAAGTGTCCTGGGCCTTAGCTCCCCTACACTGCAGCAAGGGGACCACGTGATCTGGCGCACTTCAGGCCAGCCCGGTCAGGGACTCCGTATCGGTTGTCTCTCCATTCCACCGGGAGGGCAGGGGTTCTGGGCTCCCCAGGATCACGTCAGAGAAGAGGGCTTAGTATCTCCGGCCCTGCTGAGCCCCCACCTCGGATGGGGCATCGCCAAGCATCCCTGTTACTGGGGAGCTCCCCTGTGGGCTGGCAGGCACACAGGAACGACTGTAGGCCAGGAGCCGTGGAGAGAGGCTGTGTCCTGGGAGATGGAAAAGTCCAGGCCGACTTTCTGGAGAAGATAGTCTGGGAACTCGCCTTAGAAGGCAGGGTAGGATTAAAGGCGGATTCTAGCTGGACTCTGGTTTCCGGGCTGGACGGCACGGAAGGTTTGGTGATGCTGGGAAGGTGATGTGCTCCGTGTGGTCAGTCCTCTGCCAGCATGAGGTCTCTCGCGCACTGTGCTCCTCGGCCTTTCCACTGTGCCATGTTCCATGTGGCTTTGAGTAACTGTCTGCCTCAAGTTGCCCCACCTGAAGGTCACTCTCTCCAGAGGTCAGCCGTGGGCCAGCAGCAGCCATCAGGGGGCTGTAGATCTGGATGGCACTCGGACGGGCCAGGGAGCACAGCCCCCTGGGGCCTGTCCCTTCTCTCTCTCCAGGGGGTTCTTGTTTGCGGCTAGTAAGTACTTCTCCCCCTTTGGGTTTGGTTCCATCCTATTTCTCTTCTAAGGCCAGTTCCCAGTGGCAGAGGGAGGCTGTTCAGAGGTGGGGTTTCCAAGGTTCCCTCAAATCCACTCCGGTAAAGAGTGCTCAAGAGGTGGGACAAGCGTCTGCTGGAGGACAGAAGGCAGCGGTTCCATGTGCCTCCCTTCGGCAGCACTGATGCCAAGGACTTCCCCTCACATTCTGGCTCTGGCCGGTCCAAGCTGTGGCACCTCCAGTAAGTGAGTTAACCCCTCTCAGCTTTTTTTTTTCATTTGTTTTTGTTTGTTTGGCCTTAATGCCAGTGCTCACCTGGTAAGGTTGTGGGGGAGATAATGCAGATCGGGGGTTTAGCACAGTACCTGAGACTCAAGCAATACCATGCCTGGGAGCCTGAAAAAGACGAAGTGCTGAGCCTTTTAAGCTCATAAATCTAAGCAGAGTTTAATCAAAGCCCCAAAGTACCTATTCCCTTTATACTACCCCCTCCAGAGACAGGTCACCCTCGAATGTCAAACAGCTGAGAGAGGGGGGTGTCCATAAATATCGTGACCACAGTGCCACAGACAGGCCTCAACTGAGAGAAAGTGTTCCCGCTGCTCTTTACCAACATGTTTGCATTTTTATACTGTTTTAATTCCAACAAGACTTTTCTGCCAGAGACACTGAATTCCACAAACAAACAAGCTGTTTTACTTCCCCTCCTAAAACCCACTGTGATTTACAGGCCGGCTCTGGTGTAATCCCAATCTCTGCTCAGGAAAGACAGGGCAGTGGTCTACGCGGCTCTATAGGACCAGGTCTGCCCAACAGATGTGGGGCTGGAGGCTACGCACACGTGCTTGCCTTTGGCATTGTGCCTTCTTAAAAGCTTTCAATGGATTGTTTTAAAAAAACTTTTTACTCTGTGAAAAATGTAGAGAATTACTTTTAAGCTTCAATTAAAAGTTCCCCAATACCCATATGAAAGAATATGCAATCATTGCCTCCAGTAAAGGCTCCTATTGCTTCTTTCTTCAGAAGCACCTTTCATCAGAGGAGATCAAAGTGCATCCGAAGCACTAATTGAGCCTTGGAGCCACGGAGCCATCTGCGAGGAAGGGCCGTCCGCAGAGCCTCGCTCCCGGATACGGCAGGTCCGAGAGACTCCCTCGTGCAGCAGAGGTCACACAGCAGTGCAGTGCCCCAGAAACAGACTTTGCGGGGGAGGTGGGAGAAACAGGAAGCTGGCTACTCACACTCTGGCACCTAGTAAACGTCTCCCTGGTTCTGGGGCACATTCACACTACAGGGGACTCGCTGAGCCCTTAGGGCCGACGCTTCTGTCTTTGCCACGTGCTCTGACCGCCCACCGAGGGCTTCCATTGCGCTCTCTCCATTAGCTTTGAAGAGGCATTTCAATAGCATTTTACTGTTATGTTCAACACAGGCTTTTGGCAAAGAGAAGGAAAAAGTGTAGCGATGGCAAGTGTAAGCAACACTCCCCCCAGTGTGTCATCACAGAGCTTGGGCCGTCCCTGACTGAGGCAGCAGAGCCGCACTCAGCGTCCACAGGGCACGGAGAGTGCGGGCCTGCGTGAGGGAGGGGTGCTGGCAGGAGCTTTCATCGACCCCTCCCGCCGCCACCACATACTGGGGGAACACAGCGACTTAGGTGCCCCAGCTTCTTTTTGCTAGTACGCCCAAGCACAGAGGAGCCTTCGCACCAAGCAGGACCTGCTACCGGAGGCCGGGGCTGCTGGGCATTGACGGAGGCTCCGGCCAGAGCTCTCTTCCCGTAGCCGTCCTCGGTAAGTCCTGCCAGCCCTACGCCCTGGCCTTGGGCCCCAGCAGACCCTGGGGCACAGGTACAGTGCCCCAGGGTCTGCATAGGACAAGGCCTGCCTGGTGCAATGACTGAGCACACAGGACACCTGCCCCAGGGCTAGCACGCCGTCACTGGAGGTGAGGACGGCACCATTACAAAGCCTACCCGGGGTGGAAACAGCAAACTCCTCTCTCCCCTCAGGAGTTGGGAAGAGGAGTGCTTTAAAAAGAGGAGCTCTCGGGGCACCGGGGTGGCTCAGTGGGTTAAAGCCTCTGCCTTGGGCTCAGGTCATGATCTCAGGGTCCTGGGATCGAGCCCCGCATCGGGCTCTCTGCTCAGCGGGGAGCCTGCTTCCCCCTCTCTCTCTGCCTGCCTCTCTGCCTGCTTGTGATCTCTCTTTCTCTGTCAAGTGAATAAATAAAAATCTTTAAAAAAAAAAAAAAAGGAGCTCTCTACAATGGTGAGGAAGGGGTCTGAGGAACAACACTCAGGCTCTCCTGGTGCAGCCTGCGGGGCCCAGGGAAGTCGGCCTGGAGTCGTCAAACAGCCCTGCTTTCCTGGGGCACTGGGTGGCACACAATGTAGAGGGGATGCCTCCGGTGCAGCCACGGCCCAAAAAGCCCAGGCTCGTGGCCTCTGCAGGTCCGTTTCCCTCGGCTTCAGAGCCCATCCAGCCTGCAAGCCTTCCGTGAAGTTCCCAAAGGCCCCGTTTCACGGTTCCTTACGTGCCCCCTCAGGCCCAGCCCTCCTGAGCTCGACAGCAGGAGGGGGGGGGGGACACGTGGGAAAATCAAGGTGAGAGGGCACTCTCGTCACAAGCACCCCAGCACTCTCACCTGCCCTGTCCTCCCTGCTCACCATCTCAGCACATCCTGATGTCCCTTCCCATGCTCACATCTGCTGTCATGCCGCCCATGTTCTATGGGCCTCAGGCTTCCTGTCTGTCTCTTCAACTGCTCTTCACCATTGCTTCACGTTTGTATTATTCCCCGTCTTGCACTTACGGTCTGCTCGGCACGTCAGGGGGCCTGAGGACGGCCTCAGCGGACCTTGTGCAAGCCAGAGTGTCACGATGATGGGCCACAGATGCAGATCAGCACTAATGTCCACTAATGACATCACAAGACAGACGTCCTTACCTGCCACTGCCAATGGATGGAAACGCGATGGACTTAAGCTTCTTATCATCAGCCAGGGCCAAGCAGTTCTTCACCGTCTTTTCCAGAAGTTCCTCACATTTGTCTGCACCCCAGACTGGACTGTTACAGTGGATCACGAACTTGGCCGGCAGGCCGTGGCCTGCGCTGACAGCAGCTGGAGGGGACGAAACAGAAACCGTGAGTGCCGTCCCTCTGCAAGGCACCTAATGCTGAGCCGAGACCCCTCCGGGGGCCTGCGCCCCAGCTAGCCTTCTCAGAGGAGACGCAGGGCCATGGCCCACCCTTGAAAACTTGGGGTCAGGCTCCATCACCACCAGGAATTGTAGCCAAGATGACCGCGAGCTCCCAGAGGCCGAGCCTGGACCACCTCATTTGAGTAGGTCACAATGTTGGCAGCCTCAAATTGGCCTTTGGGGTCTCCAAACCCCAATCCTCCCTCCATGGACTCACGTACCCATAATGACGACAGATCTGTATCCCCCCCCCCCCCCACAGCGGAGGATTAGCTTCACGCTCCGTGAACCGCTAAGCAACGTGCCTGACAGCTGCCGAGCTGCCTCTTCTCCCACTGCCCCCCTCCGCGGGGCCAGGACCGCACTGTTCCTGCTCCCCCCGGGCCTGCGAGATGTTGCGTCCACCTCTCCGTGCGCCCCGCGCCGCCCGCGCTCGCCCTCGGGCCCAGACAGCCCGGCCTCCGGCGCGGGGGTTCCCCAGAGCAGGTTCTCGGTCCACGGATGTGGTGAGTGCTGCCCGGGACATCTCCACACACAGATGACAACTGTCCTCACGGCTGACACAACCTGTCAAGGGAGGTGGTGACGCTACTAGAGACCCGGCTAGCATGATGTGTGGGCGGAGTCGCTCGGGGCAGTCGCAGCTGCGCCAGGTCCCAGGCCCGGGGCCCAGTCTTGGCTCCGCTCCCTCCCTGACTGGACAGGCCTGGGAGGCTAATGCCCTGGTCTGTGCCGGGAGAAGTCACGGCCACACGACGCACGAGAAAAGACTGGAAGATCCCGACAGGGATCACCTTCGGACACAGGGGAAGGGCGGTGTGTTATACTACCTTTCTGCGTTTCCGATTGTTTTTGAAACATCCTATAAAACAGATGCTAACACCCAGAACAAATGGACTTATTAAAACAGGCAGACGTGGCTTGAGTCACGCTAACTGTAGTGGGTTTGCCTCAGCTGCGGGTCCGGGGTCACTGGGACTGCCCCTCGTCCCAGCTCCATCCCAGGGGGAAGGACCTCCAGGCTGGCACAGAGAGGGGCCCCTGGCTGCGTCGTTAATAACGCAGGGTCCTCCTGTGTGCCATGCGGCATTTTGGAGGCGAAACCTAGAAGAGCGTGGCAATGTCCTGTACCCTGCTGCCATCCCCTCTGACCACCTCATGCTTCAGAATCCAGGCCGGCAGCAGGAGGGAGGGCCCGCCCCTGGCTCCTAGCAATCCTCCTCCCCCCATCAGATTCCACGTCCTTTTCTTACCCCCTGGTATCAGGAAAGGTGGGACTGGCAAATGCAGAGTGTCTGTTTTTCCCCTCAGAAACCCAGACGGCTGGACGAAAAGGATTCAGTTGCGTGTCTCCCCAGCCCTGCTGCAGATGGCTCGGGTTCACTATCGACAAGTCTCGACTCCCAGGTTTGCCAAACTAGGCTGCTCTAATTCCTTAAAATGGGAGGTCTAGACATCAAACATTCAAAAGCTACTTTGAGCAATAAGGGAAAAGCGGAAGGGCAGTTTGCACCACCCGTAGGCTCCCCCTGACAATTTGCATGGGTGAAGCCCAAGTTGTAAAGCTGGCGGGAGTCCCTGTGCCTCCAGCTCGGAGACCCGGTGCCTGCGGCCATGCACCTCTCAACCCCGAGGCGGCGCAAACCACACCCAGGTCCGCAGGGCACTTCCCCAGCTCACCTCCAGCGACTTCCAAGGGCCCGTTCTTTTTCCGGAGCTCCAGAACTGCTTCCACGAACTCCTTGCCACCTTTCTTCTCCAGCGTGTTTCCTAGACAAGGACAGGGAGAGGTCAGACGGTCATCCTTGCGTCTCGGGGCACAGACACACACTTAGCATGTCAGGTGACTACAGACTTCAAATGATCTGATCAGCTAAATTTCTGTACAGCTGCAAAACACGAACTAAGCCTTGGTGGGGTCATCAAAGTGACATTTGGAAAGGACCCACCACTGGCCAATTGCTGTCCCACATCTGGGGGTGACTCAGAGTAATGTGAGATGGGCCGGGGATGGGAGGGACACAGGACACGCCTGTTGCTTGCAAGCGAGCCAGTCCTCTACACTTGTCCTTGCTGTGAGAAACCAGACGGTGCTGGCTTCGGAGGCTCAGGCCTCTGCTAGACTTTCCTGTCTCTAGGGAGAACCCCCAAATAAGGAGGCTGTAGGGGAAGCATACCATGCTCCCAGGTGGGGGCCAGGTCTGCCCTTGGCAGCAGGCCCAGAAGAAAGCATTCAGATTTGGCCACCTCTGGACCAGCATTATTACCATGCTTCGTTCCTATTTTGCAGCTTTGCCTTTATAAGTGAATACCAAAAAAAAAAAAAAAAATGGCCTCAGACAGTATTTCCTTCATCACACTCATGATTCAGAATCACTTTAGGTAAAGAAAGGCAACATCAGAAGCAGAGCTTAAAGGCGAGCTTGTACCCCATGAAAGGAAGGTGACCGCCTGTTTGGGGCCAGATTTCTAGGATTAAATCCAGTGGAGGTAGGCAGCCCCTTTTCTAGAGCTGGGGGTCTTGCGGAGCATTCAGGTCCTGCTGTGAAGGCCCGGTGCCCACCCAAGATGAGCAGCGTCTATGCGGCCTGCTGCTTACAGGCCCCGTGTGGCCCAGCCCACAGCTTTCCCAACGAGTGACCACATCATCCTCTCAGGTTTGGCCAGAATGGGGTCTCAGTCTTCCTTAAGCTCTGATTCATCAGTTTTGCACATTTTAAAGTACTTTTCCTCACAAGAGGATGAAATACTCCCCTTAAGATTCACCGTTTATCTTGGCAAATTCTCAGTTGCACTTGGCACGCCGTGATACATGTCAGCCAGGGCGCATCAGAGCCCACCAGCCCAAATTCTCTTTGGACCCTTCACCCTCTTGGGACTAGGTCCGTTATCTGAGGGAATCTGCCTCCCGGGAAGATAGGCTGTGGAAGAGTGATCTAACCCCAGGAAGTATGGGGAAGGGAGAGCACACAGGCCCGGCACCGTCCCCCATCAGCACCGGGACCAACGGCAGGCCCTGGCCTGCCGGCAGAAGGTCTGGGGGGCATGAATGCACGGGCCCAGCAGGCCGTCACCCCCGGGGCGCTCTCAGATATCTAAGGGAAGGGAGACATTAGTGTGCGGGACGCTGGGGAGGGAGCTAGCACTCCTCATTAGCCAAGACAATACCCTCACGCCTTCGCCGGTCTTGGAGAACAGTCATGGATGCTTTAAATGGCAGAGGAATCAGGAGGGAAAATACATCCACTACAGAGACTTCCATCTGTGGCGGCGGCTGCTGCACATTTGTGACCAAGACCAGCGTCACCGAGGGTGACGGAACGGGCGTGAGGGAGCAGGGCCGGGCCTCGTGGCCCCTCCACCCTGCAGGAAGTGCAGACTCCGAGGACACCCCCGGGGGGGAGTGAGGCCCGCTTACGGGGTCACTCACCCTGTTCTCAAGCTCCAGGGAGGGAACGCAGAGCTGCTCCATGCGGAGCTACCTTAGCTCTGCCTTCTTGATCAGACATACTCTTTGGGGGAAAACTGAGAAATTTGGAAGGTGAAATAAAATCAGTACTGACTCATACTACCAACTCCTTTCTAAAGCATACGGCGTTCAGAAAATGGGCTGATGTATCGTTAAAGGTGCTTGATCTTAGGAAGAGTGTTTACTTTAAAATTTTTACTTGTAATTAAATCTGGCTTTAATTAGAAGTGAAACTTGCAAGTTAAAATACACTCAATGCAATTCCCAAACTTAAAAATTGAAAACCCTAGGTTGCAGGCAATCACCGCGGTCAGGACTGGATCCCTACACACACAGAGGTATGCACATGTTCATGTAGACACACGTGTACTTTGTAACAAGAAACAGGCCCATTTCAACACTGTATTGTCAACACTCATCATGGAAGACTTGCTTTTTAGGCTCCACTTCAGGGTTAATCGTAAAGCAATTGGCTTCTTTGCCCCCAAGCATAAACATGTGTTACTCCCATGAGAACAAGAACATTATTTCATGCTCAGAAAGCAGGCATAAGTATCAGTGTTCAAAACAGCCTAAGCGAAAATTTAGGCTTGGACAATTGGCAGGCTAAGCCTGTGGTCTATTTCACTGTTAGAAAGGACTGAGATGGGCAAGAGTTAACCACGGGGCTAAGCATTCCTGCACTGGCATTCCTTCTTCCAGCAGTCTCGGGTCTCAGGGATTCACACCCGGGGTGAAATGGAGCGGCCGGGTCCTAGCTTCCGCTTTTCCCCTCTCTCACATCAAAGTGGGAGCTGGCACCAATTGAGACCACGGATGAATCTGGTTTGTCATTGTTTTGGAAACGTCCAAGGTAGATGGGCTCAGTACTAGTCTGGACTGGTTCACTGAGAAAAAGCACTGAGGCGGGCTTCGGAAGACCCGGGCCCCGGCACAGTCACTCGGGCTCCTCCTCGGCCAGGAAAGCTGTCTGGACCTGCTGAGGTGCTCTGCCAGCTCTGACAGCGCCCGTGAGCGATGTGCCACGTGACCTCGGGCAGGCTCGGGGGGCCAGGTGACTGACAGGTCACCAAGGCGAACCGTGCCTCCCCTGCTCATCTCAGTGGGCTGAGGGCAAGCCCATCACAGGGCAAAGTATTAGCATGGTCAGGGCTCCAAGCAGACCAGTTGTGATCACGGTTCTGGAAGGATTAGGTTCCCTGCCGGTTACCCTAGAACTGGTTCCTGCCCTCACCTCACCTCATCTCCAGCTCTACCTCTGGCCATCTAGAATCCCGCTGAACACACACCTTCCACAACAAAAAAGTCCCTTTCCCTTCTCCTTGGGCCTGGGGGAGATACTAATGCACCGGAAGTTTGCTCATTTCCATCTCACCCCAAGTCCTGGATGGCAGGGCGAACCCAGGCCTTAGTCATTCTTGGCAGAAAGGTACGCTCTTCACCATTCTGTATATTTTCCTCCAAATAAGTACTCCCCTCCCAGCAAGTTTTCATTTGGTTAAGAAGGGGAGTATCTTAAGCTGCCGGACTTAGGAGCTCTTAAACTCCTCCAACATCTTGTGGTAGTGGAGTTTATTTTAATTGCCTACAGCCTGGTTTCATTTTGGCCTGGAGGCCTTGGCGAATCCCGGACTTCCCGGCCGGTGTATCTTTCCCATCCGTGTCCGAGATCCAGAATGCCCAGGAGAGCAATCAGCCCAAATCGCAGTGGCTAGGGCAGAGCATCAACGGCAGGCTTTGCTCTGAGGCTAAACAGAGCTGGGCAGCCGCAGACTGCTAACAGTCTGTTTGCATTTCCCGTGTCTGGGACGCTCCGGAAAATCCCAGGAGCCTCAGCCTGCAGGCCGACTGCACTCGCGCCCTGGACTAGGCTTGAGGAAGCGGTGGTCAGATCCGCAGCCGGCGTGCTGTGCTTGGGACAGGCCCCCTACTGGCTGATTCCTAGGTGCGCGTGAGGGTGACACCAGACAGGAGGCACCCATCGTGGGCAGCACAGACCCAGGTGCCTCTCGCTGTGATCACTCTTTCATCGATAGGGAAACTGAGGCACTGAGGAGTTAAGCTCCTTGCCCAGCCCTCCTAACCAGGAAACCCCAAGGCTGGGCAATGCAAGCCCCTCCCACCTTGCTCTAACCCTGCACCTTTTTGCCAGAACACCGGAAGCCTGGACCGCACCAAAGGGGTCTTGGCGGGCGCTCGGCCCAACCCCTGGCAGCGGAAAGCCAGGGTGAACCCCGTCTCCAACAAAGCGGCGCCTCATGAACCAAGTGCAGCAAGCACGCGGCTGAACCAGTTTCCAAACCAGAAGTGTGCCCATCGACCTGGGAGCTGTGGGAGGCACCCTGGCGGACGGCCAGCTGTCGATTTCTCGTGTTCACAGGCCAGGGGCCGGAGGCCTCGGGAAGGTCAGGACGGCTGGAAGTGTGAAATGAATGCAGCCCTGCATAGCTATCAAAGGATCAAGCTGTCTGCGGCGGCCGACCGACCATGCACACACACACTCGGCAGCACCCGGCTGGGCATTACCTACTTCACCACCGGTGTAGAAGTCAGTGTTTGTCGGGTGAACGACAGCGTCACTGTCGATCGAGGCAATGTCAGCCTGTACAACTTGCAACTATAACAGGTAAACAAATGTATATCAACTGCGTTGGACCGAGACCCACGCACAGGCACATTCACTAAGGCCCAATGGCAGGGCTGGCCTACCTGGTCGATTCCAACATATGAGCCCAAGGGGCAACCAGTCCACGAAGTGTGCGCACATGTGGATGGGGGTGAGGAAGAGGAGGAGGAGGAATATCAAACGTGACATGTTTAAATTAAACATTTGAATGACATGTCCAAAAAAAGAGAAACACACACATGAGATCATTTCCAAAGATTAAAAGAAAGAACAAAACAACGGATGCCCCATTTCACTTCGCAAAAGCCTCTCAAACTGGCACCCCACTGAGAAGACTACTAAAAACATGGCATCTGTTTTAAAAAAAAATGTGGACGATCAGGCCAACCACAATGACAAGTTTCTCCATTTTGTTGGCAGCAACGTTCAGAGCTGGCATTTCAGTCTTAGGACATGCATCATTTCGTCGGCCTTCGAGGGCCACCTCTTAAAAACCAAGAAAACAGTATGTGTGCATAGAGAATTGCCTTTATCTTCCCCCTCAACAGGTAAAAATATTTTTCCGGGTCTGCCATTTATTCTAGTCAATCGTATTTTCATCTATTTTACGTATAAAAATGTACTTTAGATACGATTCCTGCTTTTTCTAGTTGATGGCTTTTTTCTTTTTTTTTTTAAAGAAAATATCTGTATAAAGAAAGTATGTGGGTGGAAAAGGAGTTCGGGCAGGGCATTCTTGAGTCCCATTCCCGTGGTTCCAGCCCACGATTAGACCTGGTTTGTGTGGGGCGGGCCCAGGCTCTAGAATGAGCAGCTCGGCCAGTAAGAGATGCTGCCACCTGCCAAAGGTGGGAACGCGAGGTCTCGAAAACATACCCAGATCGGCATCAGGCAGGAGGCTGCCCCAATGGGCATCTGCTCATCGCTGCACCTGGCAAGTCTCACGGCTAAGAGGACAGGAGCCTTCGCTGAGCCCCTGAGCTGACAGATCCTCTGTGAAACATCAAGCCCCAGACTGGGACACCGGAGGGGCACCTCTTCACTTGCCCTGAGCCCTGGAGACACCATGGCTCTTTTCCTCTGCAGGAACTTCCTCAGACAGAGACGTTGCCCTTCAGTTTAATATTACCCTCTGATCAAATAATTCACAAAGTTGGCATGCAGTCATATACTGTTTTCGGTTGTAGAAAAACCTGAGTAGGTGGTAAATTTGGGGGAAACCAATTTGCTGGTGGATTAAAGACAATGATAAACTGATGCAGTTTAATTGTCTCTTCAAGTGCGTTCAAGCTTTGTCGTTTCTAATTGAGGCTTTAATGGAGAAACTATCATTTTGTAGCAACCTGAGATTTTTCAGTTCTAAAAAAAAACAAACACATTTTTAAAAAAATCCCTCCCAGGTAACCAGCAGTCAGTATGATCGTTATGGAAGAGAATTTAGGGAGCAGTATATTGACAATCCAGGGGGAAGTAGCCAATTGCACTTACTGAAGTGTCATCAGATCATTTCCATTTGAAAGGGCTTGGCCTGAGTCAGCCTTCAGGGTTTACCCTCAAGCGTCCATCTCGGATTGGGGAATTTGGCTTGCCCACCTTAAGTTGGGGAAGACGAGGAGCCTAAATTCTGGGTTCCATAACTTTTCATCTGACGACTGGCGGTGCCAAACCCCATCCCCAATTACCTAGGTCATCTTTAAGGTCAATGTCAGCATTGGTAGGATTGATTATGGCCTCCACCTCAAAGCCGGCTAAATTACTGATTTCACTGTGAATAAGGTTCAGCTGAAAAGAAAAGCATGAGGTGGGAAATAACAGGACAGCTGGGAAGTCACAGAGAAGGGAGCCTTGGGATACAGATGGAGGGCAGGGGACACTCCAGGTGCCCTGGGCGCCGAGGGGCATGGGGAGTCGCTGGCTAAAAGGAATCCATTTCAAATAAGGCTCGAGTGCTGCTCAGGATGCTGGAAGGAAGCAAGCTAGGCTGAGGGTCCGGGACCTGCTGGGTGTGGCTTGGGGCAAAAGGGAGGCATAAGCCATGTGGACTGGTGGATCCACTTCCCTTTGAAGAAACAAAGTAAGAGAGGCTATCGAGACCCAGAATCCGAGTGCTCACTGCCGGTGGCTGGGGCCGGGGAGGCGGGGGTATATGTGACCTCCTCTTTGAGCCCCGGGATGGTACACGAGTCCTAGCTGGTCTAGGAAAGCCCTAGGAGCTCTGCCATTCTCCTCCAAGCGGCCTCGAGTCTTTCAGGCTGTCCTCCTCACCCTGCCTCCTGGCCGGCCGGCTCCCCTGCCCTGCTCAGAGGTGGCCGAGAGCGAGATGGTCTGCGGCTTAGTAACATCTACTTTTACATGTCGATTAGTCACATAATGCTGAAGTTCTGGTGAAGGGCAGGGCAAGAAAGAGCGGCTCTCTCGCTGAAGAGCTAGAGTTCAGTGTTGAGTTCAGTGAAGAGACAGTGTCTCTTCAAGTGTTGCACTTTGCTGAGCCCCACTGGGTCTAGGATCTCCTCTGGTTTCATGAGCACGAAACCAACTAGCTCTTTTTGAAGAGCCAGTGAATGGGTTCCCTCCTCCCAGTTATCCTGTTGCTATAGCAACCGTCTGGCTAAGAGGAGCCCTGAATTCTAGATCCAGCTGTCAGACGGGGAAGAGGACTTGGCTGGCCCAGGACTACTGTCCCAGGACCCACCCTTTCCCTTCCTGTTCTTAGGTACCGGTGCCTGCAGCAAAGTGCACGCACGAGCTCGCTCACGCTGCTACAATGCTCATCCTTCAGCGACATGAATTCCTACCAGCTGCAGCACAGAGCGATGCCTAAGCAGCCCCCAGAAGAGCGGGCGACTGGGACCAACCGTACCGCGAGCTGGACGAGCTGCCGGGAGCCCCAGGGCCCGGCAGGGCAGGAGCCCTGCTCCAGGCCCGCACTTGGACAAGAGGGCCGTGTGCAGACGCTCGCCAGGGAGGCTCCTGGCAACTTGGCTCCAAGGCACTGAATTGCTGGGGCCAAATGTTTTGTTGAAAACAAACCACACAGAACGCCTGACGCTAAGCACTAGAAATATAAACCCACATTTCTCATTCCCAGAAGCACTCAGATTAAAAAAAAAAAAAAAAAAAAAAGGACCCACTTAAACCAAAACTCATCCTCTGTGAGAAAGCACTTGGGGAAATAAATCTGGTCATATGCTGGGCTGCAGACAGACTCAGCCAGGCCCTGTCGCAGGGCAGGGGGCTCCATTTCTAGTTCAGGCTGGAAGGTGGAAGGGGAACAGGTTTTCTTCACAGGGACTTCCTGGGGTCTGGTTCCCAGCATGGCAGGGTGGTTTAGGGGACCGCCAACCCGAAGCTGGAGGAAGCCCACGGGGAGGCGGGGGTACCTCACAGAGCAGAGCTATCCGCACTGCAGGCACTGGGGCAGGGGCAGAGCAGGAGAGACCAGCATCAGGGCGGGGGGCTAAGTGCTGTATTGGGGGGAAGGGGTGGGGGTGGGCACAGATGGAAGGGGGAGGGGGCGCTCCAGGAAGGCAAGTGAAGGTAGGGGTTTGATCATGGTATCATGGAAGTACTGCATCTTTGCATCTGACTTTAAGCCGATGCTGTTTATAAAAACTCAAATTAAGCTAATACACCCTGCCTCCCACCCAAAAAAAAAAAAAACCCACCCCTAGACCCTACACTATGAAGTAGCAGGAGGTTGTTGAGGACGAACGGAAAGGAGAAAAAAGGGAAAGCAACACCTGACTTGGCGCGGTATGGAGGAGTGTACTTTAAAGGGATCTGTAAGTTTGCTTTCCTGTTTGTTTAAAAATATACATGTTCGAATCCCTAAAATTCACACTATTTTTTCCCAACGGCATAGATGCTTCTGAACTTAATTTGCAAGCACCTCACTGGAAAACCAGCTATTTCCATGGGCTCTGCTTTAGCTAGCAAAGAAGACCCCAGAAGACTGTCTCTGACTCTGCCTAGGGATGGGATCTCTGGAGAAACTGGGGTAGGGGGTGGCAGGGAGCTTCATGGCTTGGCTGAAGCAAGGGAGTGGCTGCAAACGGAACAAATTCCTTGGAGATTCCCCAGTTCCCTCTGGACTCCTCGCCTTCCTGACAAGAGGGGCCGCACTCTCTGAAGGCCAGACCGCTGTACCGCAGGGAGCCGTTACCACCAGCCAGGACTGTCTCACTCTCCCCCACCCCTGACTTGCTTTTCTGCCTATGCTGGGCACCAGGCTCAGCACAAGTCCTCAGGGTGAGGGCCTGAGCCGCAGAACGGTTTTGCTGCAGTTAAATACATCTAAGTATTTTTTAAAAACCACCTCTGGACTATAAAGCACGTGTTGGGGTGGGGCATTACTCTGTATGTATGTCTGCAAGAGGAATGGGTGGGGAGGGGAGAGGATAAGCTGGGGTAGGCACTTTGCAAAGACAAATGGGTCACCGGCTTGGCTTGGGAAGGCAGGCCCGTGGACAGAAGCCAACAGTGAAATGGTCAAGAACAAAGGCCACAGCTCCCCTGGACAGGAGAAGAAACCCCTCGAGCATGACATACAAATAGGCCATGTGTGCAGCAGTCTGACAAGGATCCTGTGGTCCCGTGCCTACACACAAACTGGCCTGATAGGACCGGGAAAGACGGCCTGTCCTGGGAAGTCGCAGCCCCTCCTCCCCCAGGGACCGTGCGGCTATCTGCAGGGGGGCCAGGGGCCCAGGAACAAGATTTCCAGGCAACTGTGCATATTCTCATATTTAGTCTGATTCTCTGGGAGGTGGGGGGGGGGGGTCATTGATGATTTCAGAATTTGAATAAGGTCACTATTCCTTTGTGTCATCATTGGAAATGATGGAAAAATAAGTTTTAAACCACAGTATGGGGAATTTAAAATATCTGAAGATTACTGGCCACTGTTGAGAGTATCCAAGGAGAACTGCTAGTTACAGGGCAGAAGGGGGTCCTACGTGTCTGTGGAACTGGAACAAGGGGACTTAGCCCAGGGTCCTCCAAGACCCTTCCACTTCTGGGCCCTCATTACTCTCAGATGGCTCTACCACAGCCATTGTCCCCGCCTCTTAATGCCCACATCTTCCCCCAGGGCTTATGTCCATGTCAGTCCTTGTTTTCTACTCATGAGTGAACTCATCACTAGAAGCTCCTGCAAGGTGGAGTGTGGGCTGACTCTTAGCCCCCGAGTGCCACACGACGCCGGAGATGATGCTCAGGCGGCTACAGGCACACAAACAGGGCTGGACTTGAATGTCAAACCTCCCAACCACTCTGAGGTGAAATGACCATCTCCGTTCTCTTAAAGTAGGGCCAACGGAAAATGCCAGAGCTCAGGACCTGGCCTGGCTTGGACCTGAGGTGGCTCGGGGCCAACCTGGCCTCCTGGAAGGGACAGCTGGCCCCCGCCACTCACAGCAGGTCAGGAGGCAGCTTGCCAGTGATAGGGAAGGAGCCACGGCTTGGAACCACTAGATGGACATGTGGGCTATGCCTTGACATGACCTACTTGGCTACAGAAATCCTATCTATCTATCTATCTGTGTGTGTGTGTGTGTGTGTATTTAAAAACGCAATTTTAGGCAATCAACGTATTTGATAAACAATATCCGAGTGACAGGCTGGATCTAGCCTGTAATTGTCCAATTTTGGTGTCTCTCACGGCTTCATGAGGGACAAGGAAGGGAGAAGACTGACCAGCTGTATTTCCTTGTGCTAGACCTATAAAACGTCACTCTCGTCCTGTCCCCCAAAGTCCACGTCAACTGAGGTAGATGGAAAGGATGAGGTGCTCCATAAAACTGTTTGGAGCCCTGATGGAGAACCACGTTTTCTCCATGGCCCATGTCTGCCTTCCCTCGGGAATGAAGGGGCTCCTTTATCCGTGCTCTGCTGCCTACCCTGCACGCACCCCCAGCTTCAGGTCTCCCAAAGGCCTCCGGTCTGGGGGTGGCATCTGCCGGGTCTCTGGCTAGAACCTGTCACAGCAAGACAAGGACACAGGCGGGCCCTGCTGGAGGCCCAGGAGCTGAGCTAGCACTATTCAGCCAAAGGGTAGAAAGAGGGTTTGGACCCCTCCCACCTCACTGCTGCTTTCATGGCTCCCTCTCCCCTGACAGTGTTGCAGCCCCTGGGAGTCAGGTGTGTGTGTCTGGGAGGGAGAAAACCCACGGGACCCCGCCCCCGCCTTCAACGGCCTACGGGGCTGGGCTCTGATGCTGACTGGGGCGCCTGGAGACTCACTCAAAGCCCCCTCCCTCATGCTGCCTTCCCTACTCCTTCAAGGAATACTAACCCTACCAAGAAAGCCTTAAATCATTTACTGCCAATGACCCAGATTTCTAGAAGTACACACTGGAAGAATTTTTTGTGGCAATAAAGCCGTCAGGTTTTTAAATCTCTGAAAGGAAGCTGTGAATCTCTGTTTAACCACAAATCAAAAACATTTGGCGGATTCAAATTCACAGCACCATCTCCTCTTTGAAAACAACAACAATATGTGTGAACACTGAGTAAAAGCACAGTCACGAGGATGATTACTCCTGAGACTCGATCATCAACAATAACGAGATCCCAGACTCCTCTGCCCTGGGCCGCCGGCTTCTCCTGCGAGTAGCTTAGCAACCGGGCCCGGCAGGGCCGTGCAGGGCACCCTATCTCCTTTCCCTACCATCGCTTGCTTGCAGGAGTCAAGCCTCGGTTTCACCGCCACAGGTGGGAAGACCAGATTCAGAGAATACCGGACACTCTATGGTCTTCGTTCTTGTATACCCTTTTTAGGACATTCCCCAAAATCTAAGCCAAAACTGTCGTCTGTAAGAATGACATTTAAAAATGTGCTTTGCAGGAAAAGTCACGTCAGTTTGAGGACTCTCGCTCCTTTTACATTATATGCCATGACTTTCAGTCCATGGTAACAGCCAATCAAGGGCCAGAAAGTACTGCTTGCAAATAAAGCTCCCAACGACCAACACTAGCCGCACATCACCCCTCAGGGGCCCAGGGTCCAGGAAGGGCCGCTGACACACTGCTGACACTGGGGCCAGGGCTGACCTGACATGCCACCTTATTCCGCAATGCCACATTTGAGGAGGACATGTGTGGTCCTGGATTTGGGGGTACCCTGTCCTCGTGCAGACCTCTGGTCATGAATCTGGGAGCACACTTAACTGGAGCACAGCCTCATGGGATCTTGCTCCCTGTGCTCCCTGCTGACCTGACTGCAAGACATGGGAAAGCAGGTGGGCAGCCTGTCGTCTGTGAGCGGTCTGCGGCCCGCTCCCTCTCTGACGGCGGGCCATTCTACCCATTCGCGCTCAGCCCATCCTTTCTGATCTCCCTTCCAAAGCCAGGACATCAGTCATGGGCTCATGAGTTTCTCCGTCAAGTGTCCTTCTTCCATTTTCCTGATTCTTAAATAACACTCAAGGACCCCCCTGAAGGATGTTAGAGAGTAGCGGTACTTCTCTAGAGTGGTCCGTCCCCCCGCCCTGAGTGGAGTACCGTCAGTATCTGTGGACGCTGGCGGGGCTGAGTGCAGCTCTTCTGAAAATGCCTGCCTTCATCCAGTCAGGGGGTGTGAGGAGGTCTGACAGGAGGCTGGCTTCGGGGTGGCTGGCAAGAGGTAGCAAGAACCACAAAGGGAAGAGAGAGGCCAGGGTCAGGGCACCCTTAAGGTGGGGTGGACGAAAGGGAGAGGGACAGTGGGGACGGCGGGAGGGACTGAACGGCTCTACCTGCTTGGCATGCTTGCCAGCCCGGCGGGCGGTCTACACCAGGGATCTAAAGCACACCGGCGAGGCTCCTGAGCAGCATGGCGGGGCGGGGGGGGGGGGGCGTTCACACCTGAGATCAAACCCCAGCAACTGGGACGACGGTTCACGTTAACGTCTAATATGTGACCCAAAGGACACGTTAAAGGGCGTGAAAGTAGACCCAGGTGGTTGCCTTCACTGCTGAGTTGAAAGTTTTAAAATAAATCAAAAATATCTTAAACGAAAACTTGCAAAGCCCCAGACCTTAAGATGACAAGCGCTGATTTTTTTTTCCTTTGAAAAATGCATACAAAATACAGATGATGGTTATAAAATGTCAGCGGCGATGGTTATTTGCTGGAACACAGGGTCCACCACCGGAATTGCATCATGAGAGCCTGAGTGCAATCAGGACAGGAAGGAGGGGAGAAGGGGAAGAGGAGCACTTGCAAGGCAGGAGCAGGAGGGCTGTGTCACTTGAGATGCGAAAGAAAATTGACAGTGAGGTTGTAAAAATGATGCAGCTTCAGAACCAAGTTGTTAGCCACAAAGCAATTTACACGGAAGGTCAAATTCATGCCTTTCGTTTTCTTTCATGGAGTAAAAATAAAGAGAAGTGGAATTCCCTTTCTCTCCACCCCCTCCCTTTTTTTCCCTTTTTTTTTTTTTTTTGGTGTTAATAGAGAAGTATTAATTAACTCTCATTCTCAGGTCTTAAAAGCCTTTGCATCATTTTTATTTTCAACAAAAGTGAATCATCTTTTACAAAACCATGGCGTCCTGGCAAAGCTGCATCACTGGGATGGCTGAAAATACAGTGCCCACGGTTAAAACAAACAAAAGATTGGCTGGAGGGAAGTCGAGAGGTGGCTCAGTGTACCAGTTACCTAAGGACGTCTAGAAACAATCCCGCCCCCAGATCAGAGGCTCTGCCTGCAGGGCCCAACGCAGCGAGTGGGCTGCCTGCTAGACCTTTCCTTTTCCAAGACCCATCCTTGACTTCAGGCTGTTTTTCTGGCCAGGGCTACATGACCCATTTATCCCACATTAGCAGCTCCTTCTGCAGACTAACCCCAAGCTGTCCCAACACCCCCCACACCTCCTCCCACCACCACAGGAGGCCTTCCCTCTTTTTAGCCCTATCTCCTCTTCCCACCCCCAAGACAGTCTCCGCCAGCGCTCCTGTCGCGGCCCTCCCTGAGGCCACCCCGCAAGCCCCCCACCACCCACTCCTCCACCCACACCCACCAGGCCAGGAGCAGCCTCCGGGAATCCCCGGGCCTTCCTGCAGCAGAGGTGGCCTCCACCCGTCTGTCCCAGGGCCTCGAGCCAACCGAGGCTGCGCATCTGCCTACCTTCTGGCCCAGGAAGAGGCTCTTGGTGGAGAGGACCGTGAAGCCGTCGGCTGGCGTTCCCTCAGTGGTGCTGTCGGCGCTGGCGGCCTTGCTGACTTCCCCCTGCTTCTTCTTGCACAGATACAAGAGTCGCTGTGAGGCCCACACAGGCAGACACCCAAGGCACCTGGGTTTCTCTAACAGGGAGGCGGCTCTCGGGCCCTACGTCATCCCCCATCATCCCCATCATCCTGCAGAAAACAGGCAACTACAGCACCACCAGTTTCTGGCCTTTCTCAAAGTGGGAGCCGCAGGCTCTGTGAAGTCCAGGAGTTCTACCAAGAGTGTTACTTGTAGTTTCGTCACTTTGTAATCTCAGAGTACAGCTACTTAAAGGCACAACTGTACTGCAGAGTGATAATCCACAACAGCTACTTTCATTAACTTAGACCAAGTAAAATCTCTTAAGTAAGGCTCTTTGCTTTTTAGAGGTGTGCACACTGTGCCAAGTTTCGGGGGCGGGGGGAGCGAACTGTTTCTGATCAAGAGTTCTCAAAGGGCCAAACGTCAGACCAAGGACCATAGCTCTCCAACCTTCCCCAGCCCAGGAGGTACGACGCTCCCCGGCTGTCCTTCGAGAAGGCCAGCTGCGGAGAAGGATGCCTGTGGTGGCTGCTGGTGAGCCCCGCCGCCCCCGAAGACTGCCCGCCCTACCGGTGGGCACAGCTATCAGCATGCTTGTGTGCCCCTTCCCCGTCCTAACCAGACTCAAGTATGTGTACCCTGGGGTTCCCAAGAGCCCTGCGAGCTATGTCATCCCCAGAGGTTTAATTCATTTCCAGACCCCCAACTTTCTAATGGACTCTTTCTGAAACTCGTAGGCCCCGAGGGATGTGCACCTGTGACAGAGGTCTCACGCTCCATCTCCTTGTACCACCACCCTGGGCCCACTTCCCATTACTGGCCTGGCAGCCCCCAGGAATAGGGATACAGGGCTTTACCAGGCTTACGTGCATTTCTGTTAACTAGGAGGACCGTACGAGAAATGGGTATTTCGGCTCATTGGGGGATGTGCACCTTCAGGTATATCAGAGACAGAGGATAGTGGGAATAATGGTAGTTTGTGTTTAGACACTCCTCCACCTTTTCCCTCCCCCCCGCTCCGTTACTATCAAAAAGTACACCACTCTTGAGGGGATGCTCCAGTGCGAGCAAAGCAAGAAGGCAGGGGCTGAGAGATATTCTGGACACCTTCCTAAGGGAAGGCTCCAGACCCACAAACTCAGGGCAAGGTCTGTGCCTGTCCACATGCCTGTTTAGGGATCCACACTCACTCCCACACTAACATTTTTGCTTTCAGTGAAAAAATAGTCCAGTTTTACGGTCTGCTTTAACAAGAAAGGCTGCTTTAACATGTAAGTTCTATGCCTAAGCTGGAACGTGTTCTGTAAACTCAGTGAGCTAAATCTAAAACTCCAAGGTTGGATATAAATACTGAGACAAAAGGCATTTTATCAACAAACAGGCCATTAACAAAGCTATGTCACCATGAGCACCATTATGGTCTTCCCAATTCTTTCAGTATACCAGATCTGACAAGTGAAAGCGAACCCAAGAGTGCAAGGTATAACCTACAGGGACGGGGTAAGTCCTAGTAAGCCTTTGTTGATATACTTTCCAGGAAACAAGAAAGGCAAAGGCTGGGTGACAAATGCTTTCACTACTCAGATGTTTCTAATTCTGTGCTTTCAACAAAACGGGAGAAATACCAAATTGACTGAACAGCTGAGAGATCATTAAAGACAAGACCAATGGACTTCAAGGAACGTGCCAACACCAGTTTCTTAGTTGTGACCAATGTACTGGGCTGATGGAAGACATTACAACAGGGGACCTGGTGAGGGGTACTGAGGAACTCCCTGTACTGTCTCTGTAACTTTTCTCTCAATCTAAAACAACCGTAAAATAAAACATGCATTAAAATGGATTGATGACAGATTACTAGGTGACTGTTGGCACTGAAGAGTTCAGAGGACTGAGTGATGTTGCTTTAACAAAATCCTTTCCCTTTCCATTACTTTTTGTGAATGACATTCCCATACTTATGCCTATAAATTTAAAAATACAGGAGGCTGAACATGGTTTCATTTTAGCAGTAAGTCACTCTCTTATCAAATTAATTGTAAAAACTCTATCTCGATCTCCATCTATCCCATAGATGGGATAAAGTTCCAAGATACAGTATCCAAAGATTCAGTTCCAAGAATATTTTTTTACTTAATACTTAATAAATTTGTAAAAATATTTATCGGTTTAATCAACTGTGTGTTATTGTGGTAACTATCCAATCCTGTAGAATCCATAACATTTAGTGCCTTTATGATCACAAGAAATTTTTTTCCAAGAACATTTAAATTTATATACGTTATTTTGGTTGTGAAGGTCAATACAATACTACCACCAGCCTTAAATGTGTGGCATTAGGATAAAATTTTGTGGGACAAGTGAACGGGACATACAGGCTCAAAGAGAAAAGTGATGTAAATTTTCCACTTGTTAAAAAAGGGCTTGTCTGTTTATTTTTCAAATGATGACGGTATTCCAAATCAACACAGTGTTTCAATTTCTTTGGATACATTTTAATTGGTGATGAAATGGTTTTTATATAAATATTAAATGTGTGAGATACAAAGATTTTCAAAATCCTTGTAAGAGGTAGGCAAGCAAAGAAGTTTGAGAATCACTGCTCAACCCAGTCAACACCATGCATACAGGAGGTGCTCAATAAAGGCTTGGGAATGGGATGCAGTTGATGAGCAGATAAGGGTTTAGTGCTTATGCCCAAAAATACTTGGACTTTTTTTAGAGGTGGAAAAGCCTTAACTAACAGAATTTCAAGCATTCAAGAAACGCAGCTGGTTGTATTGGGAAGAGGGGGCCACAACAGCTTCCCTGTGCCCCTGGTACGAGTCAGCAGCTGCCTGTGAAGCCAAGCTATAAGGCTTAGCCTGTGATAATTAATACTGGAGATTGTCACCAACGGCTCATTTGCTAATGGCCTCCGCCAATAAAGTTGTTGCCCACACTGTAAACTGGTACAATCACTATGAAAAACAGCATGAAAGGGGCACCTGAGTGGCTCAGGTCATGATCTCAGGGTCCTGGGATCGAGCCCCGCATCGGGCTCTCTGCTCAACGGGGAGCCTGCTTCCCCTTCTCTCTCTGCCTGCCTCTCTGCCTACGTGTGATTTCTCTCTCTCTGTCAAATAAATAAATAAAATCTTTAAAAAAGAAAAGAAAAGAAAAGAAAAACAGCATGAAGCTTCCTCAAATATTGAAAAAGTAGAACCCAAATGATCCAGCAATTTCATTTCTAGGAATATAACCAAAGGAAACAAAAACACTATGTCAAAGAGGTAACTATATCTCATGATCCCAGCAGCCTTACTTATGACAGCCAACACAAAGAAGCAATCTACATGTCCACCGACAGATGAATGGATAAAGAACTGTGCAAACATTCAGCCATAAAAAATCAGGAAATCCTGACAGGAAACCCACAGAGTTCCAAAAAAGATGAATCCAAAGAGAGCCCTGGCAAAACACACTGTAATTAAAATGTCAAAAGTTAAAGACAAGGAGAGAATCTTGAAAGTGACAGAAGAAAAACTTGTTACATACAAAGGAATCCCCATTAGACAATCAGCAGGTTTTTCAGCAGAAATTTGCAGGCCCCAAGAGAATGGCACAACATACTCAGTACTGAAGGTAAAAAACTTCCAACCAAGGATATTCTACCTGGCGAAAGTGTCCTTTGAAATTGAGAGAGAGAGATTTTTCCAGACACCAAAAAGCCAAAGGCTTCTAAACTGGTCATACTAGAAATGTTAGAGGGACTTTAAGCTAAAAAGAAAGGGTGCTATTTAGTAATAGGAAAACACACGAAAGTATAACTTTCACTAGTAAAGGTAAATATATAGTAAAGTTAGTGACTTATTCCCTTATAAAGCTACTGTGACAGTTAAAAGACAAAGGTGGAATAATAATTAGTACAATAATTACTTAAAGGACACATGAGATTAAAAGACATAAAGCATGACACCAGTAACATCAAGTGTTGGGAGGGTAAAAAGGCAGAGTTTTAGAATGTGTTCAAATGTATACTATCAACTTGAAACAGACTGTGAATAGGTTGTTATATATCAGCCTCATGGTAAACACAAAGTAAGAGCCTATAGTACACACATAAAAGATAAAGACACCACTAAAGACAGTCATCAAATCACAAAGGCAGAGAGCAAAATAAGGAAGAGAATTACACAACAGCCAGAAAACAATAAACAAATTACAAGTACATACCTCTCAATAATTACTTTAAATGTAAATAGACTAAACTCTCCAATCAAAAGACATGCAGCAGCCAAATGGATAAAAACACAAGATTCATTGATATGCTGCCTACAAGGGACACACTTCACAAGGACAAGACACAATGAAAGTGAAGTGACAGAAAAAGATTTTTTGTGCAAATGGTAACCAAGAGAAAGCAGGGGTAGCTCTACTGATATCAGACAGAATATTCTTTAAAACAAAGATTACAATGACAGATAATGAAGGGTATTCCATAATTATAAATGTGTCAAACCGGCAAGAGAAGATCTGTATATATTTTATAAATATTGTAAACATTTATGTGCCCAATCTAAGAGCCCATACATATATAAAGCAAACACAGACCTAAAGGGAGAAACAAACAGCAATATTGCATTATTACCCCCCCAAACTTTCAACAATAGATAGATCAACCAGGCAATCAATGAACACTGCCTTAAATGACATATGAGACCAGGTGGCCTTAACAGATATATTCAGAATATTTTCCACCCAAAAGTGTACTACTTTACTCATAACCACATGGAACAATCTGCAGGACAGGTCATATTTTAGGCCACAAAATGTGTCTTAATAAATTTACGAAGACTGAAATCATATCAATCATCTTTTCTGATCATTGTGCCAAGAAACTAGAAATCAATTATCCAGGAAAAAAACTGGAAAATTCAAATATGGGGAGATTAAACTACACAATCAATGAGTCAAAGAAGAAATCAAAAGAGAGACAGAGGAGAAGCAAGATGGTGGAGGAGTGATAGAGTTGGATCCCAGAAGTTCAGCTAGGTAGTTTTCAAACCATTCTAAAAGCCTGCAAACTCAACGGGAGAGAGAAGAGAGGAACAACAGCAATTCTAGGAGCAGAAAATCGACCACTTTCCGAAAGGTAGAACGTGTGGAAAAGTAAATCCAAAGCAACGGGAAGAAAGACGACAGAGGGAGGGGACGGATCCTGGCAGCCGCAGAGCCCAAAATCGGACCTTTAGAGTCTGCTCCGCTGAGGGACATCACTCCAGAGGCTAACTGGGGGGTTAGCCCTGGCGGGAACAGTGTGGTTTCAGGACCCATGGGGTCGCAAAGGGACTGGGGGTGTCTGAGTGCGGCAGAACTCCCAGGTATCAGGGCAGAGAAGCTGGCGGCAGAGAAGGAGCCGCACAGTGTGCTATCAGCTCGGACTTACGTTACACCACAATCCCAGGCACAGTTGGGCAGCAGCTCTTCCAGCAGGGACCCTGCAGGAGGCAGCTCCAGAGAGACCCCCCGCTTCCTCCTCGGGGAGGAGCAGCGCAGAAGCACACAGCAGAAATCTGCTGGGTTTGGAGACTCCAGACAGGCCTGCACCAGAGATAGAGGCGCTCTGTCACCGGCAGCTGAGCTCAGGGCTTGAGCGGGGACCAGGAAGACAGGAGTGATTGACTGCTTTCCTCTGAGGGCACACTGAGGAGCAGGGCCCCAAGTGCTCAGCTCCTCCTGCCAGAGACTGGGAGGCCGCCATTTGCATTCCCGGGCTCCAGGGCAGTACGGACAGCGCTCAGGGAACAAAGACTCCCGAGAGCGAACCTTAAAATTGCTTGGCCCATCTTGTGGTAAGGGCGGGGCAATTCCCCTCGGGCAAAGACATCTGAGAATCACAGCAACAGGCCCCTCCCCCAGAAGATCAGTGAGAATATCCTGTGAAGACCAAGTTCATCAATCAGTGAAAACTGTGGAACTCCAGAGTATTTTTCTCCCACTCATCTATTCTTATCTCGATAAAATGACAAGGTGGAAAAACTCACCACAAAAAAAAGAACAAGAGACAGTACCGACGGCTAGAAACCTAGTTAATACAGATATCAGTAATATGTCAGAAATAAGAGTTCAAAATGACAGTTATCAAGGTGCTAGCTGGGCTCAAAAAAAGCATGGAAGTTATTAAAGAATCCCTTTCTGGAGAAATAAAAGAATGAAAATCTAACCAAGTTAATATCAAAAAAGCTATTAATGAGGTACAATCAAAAATGGAGGCTCTTACTGCTAGGATAAATGAGGCAGAAGAATTAGTGATATAGAAGACCAAATGACAGAGAATAAAGAAGCTGAGAAAGAGACAAAAAACTATTGGGTCACAAGGGGAGAATTCGAGAGATAAGTGATACCATAAGATGCAACAATATTAGAATAATTGGGATCCCAGAAGAAGAAAGAAAGAAAGGTGCAGAAGGTATATTGGGGCAAATTATTGTAGAGAATTTCCCTAATCTGGTGAAGGGAACAAGCATCAAAATCCAGGAGGCACAGAGAAACCCCCTCAAAATCAATAAAAATAGGTCTACACCCCATCATCTAATAGTAAAACTTACAAGTCTTAGTGACAAAGAGCAAATCCTGAAAGCAGTTTGGGACAAGAAATCTGTAACATACAAAGGCAGAAATGTTAGATTGGCAGAAGACCTATGCACAGAGACCTGGCAGGTCAGAAAGGACTGGCATGATATATTCAGAGCACTAAATGAGAAAAATATGCAGCCAAGAATACTATATCCAGCTAGGTTGTCACTGAAAATAGAGGGAGAGATAAAAATCTTCCAGGACAAACAAAAACTAAAGGAATTTGCAAACACCTACAGG
>CM052809.1:24817320-24832265 GCA_028533885.1 Nasua narica
TCTAAGCAAAGAGAGAGCCTAAAAGGAACATAGACCGGAAAGGAACAGAGACAATATACAGTTATCAGTCACCTTACAGGCAATACAATGGCACTAAATTCATATCTGTCGATAGTTACCCTGAATGTAAATGGGCTAAATACCCCAATCAAAAGATACAGAGTATCAGAAAGGATAAAAAACCAAGACCCATCGATATGCTGTTTACAAGAAACTCAACTTAGACCCAAAGACACCTCCAGCTTTAAAGTGAGGGGGTGGAAAACAATTTACCATGCTAATGAACATCAAAAGAAAGATGGGGTGGCAATCCTTATATCAGATAAATTAGATTTTAAGCCAAAGACTAGAATAAGAGATGAGAAAGGACACTGTATCATGCTTAAAGGGACTGTCCAACAAGAAGATCTAAGAATTGTAAATATCTATGCCCCTAATGTGGGAGCAGCCAATTACATAAACTAATTAATAACAAAGTCAAAGAAACACATCAACAATAATACAACAATAGTAGGGGACTTTAATACACTCCACACCAAAAAGGACAGATCATCTAAGCAAAAGATCAACAAGGAAATAAAGGTTCTAAATGACACACTGGACCAGAGAGACATCAGATATATTCAGAACATTCCATCCCAAAGCAACAGAATAAACATTCTTCTCTAGTGCACATGGAGCATTCTCCAGAATAGATCACATCCTGGGACACAAATCATGTCTCAATCAGTACCAAAAGATTGGGATCATTCCCTGCATACTTTCAGACCACAATGCCATGAAGCTAGAACTCAATCACAAGAGGAAAGTTGGAAAGAACTCAAATACATGGAGGCGAAATACATACTACTAAAGAGTGAATGGGTTAACCAGGAAATTAAAGAATTTAAAAAAATTCATGGAAACAAATGAAAATGAAAACACAACTGTTAAAAATCTCTGGGACACAGCAAAGGCGGTCCTGAGAGGAAAATATATAGCAATACAAGCCTTTCTCAAGAAACAAGAAAGATCTCAAATACATAAACTAACCCTACACCTAAAGTAGCTGGGGAAAGAACATCAGAGAAAGCCTAAACCCAGAAGGAGGAGAGAAATAATAAAGATCAGAGCAGAAATCAATGAAATAGAAACCAAAAGAACAGTAGAATAAATCAACAAAACTAGGAGCTAGTTCTTTGAAAGAATTAATAAAATTGATAAACCCTTGGCCAAACTTATCAAAAAGAAAAAGGACCCAAATTAATAAAATCATGCATGAAAGAGGAGAAATCACAACCAACACCAAAGAAATACAAACAATCATAAGAACATATTATGAGCAACTATACGCCAGCAAATTAGACAATCTGGAAGAAATGAATGCATTCTGGGACACCTGGGTGGCTCAGTTGGTTAAGCTGCTGCCTTTGGCTCAGGTCATGATCCCAGGGTCCTGGGATCGAGTCCCACATCAGGCTCCTTGCTCAGCAGGGAGCCTGCTTCTCCCTCTGCCTCTGCCTGCCATTCTGCCTGCTTGTGCTCTCTCTCCCTCTCTCTGACAAATAAATAAATAAAATCTTTAAAAAAAAAAAAGAAAAAGAAAAGAAATGGATGCATTCCTAGAGACACACAAACTATCAAAACTGAACCAGGAAGAAATAGAAAACCTGAACAGACCCATAACCAGTAAGGAGATTGAAACGGTCATGAAAAATCTCTCAATAAACAAGAGCCCAGGGCCAGATGGCTTCCCAGGGGAATTCTACCAAACATTTAAAGAAGAATTAATGCCTGTTCTCCTGAAATTGTTCCAAAAAAGAGAAATGGAAGGGAAACTTCCAAACTCATTTTATGAGGCCAGCATTACCTTGATCCCAAAACCAGACAAAGACCCCATCCAAAAGGAGAACTACAGACCAATATCCTTGATGAACACGGATGTAAAAATTCTCACCAAAATACTAGCCAATAGGATCCAACAGTACATTAAAAGGATTATTCACCATGACCAAGTGGGATTTATTCCTGGGCTCGAGGTTGATTCAACATCCACAAATCAATCAATGTGATACAATATATTAGCAAAAGAAAGAACAAGAACCATAAGATACTCTCAATGGATGCTGAAAAAGCATTTCACAAAGTACAACATCCTTTCTTCATCAAAACTCTTCACAGTGTAGGCATAGAGGGTACATTCCTCAACATCATCAAAGCCATCTATGAAAAACCCACAGCGAACATCATTCTCAATGGGGAAAAGCTGAGAGCTTATCCCCTGAGATCAGAAACATGGGAGGGATGCCCACTATCCCCTCTGCTATTCAACACAGTCCTAGAAATCCTAGGCAATCAGACAACAAAAAGAAATAAAAGGCATCCAAATTGGCAAAGAAGAAGTCAAACTCTCACTCTTTGAAGATAATATGATACTTTATGTGGAAAACCCAAAAGACTCCACTCCAAGACTGCTAGACCTCATAAAGGTATTCAGTAAAGTGTCAGGATATAAAATTAATGCAAGAAATCACTTGCATTTCTATACACCAACAGCAAAACAGAAAAAAGAGTCGACTCCATTTACAAGTGCACCCAAAACCATAAGATACCTAGGAATAAACCTAACCAAAGAGTACACAGAAAACTACAAAGTGCTCATGAAAGAAACTGAGGAAGACACAAAGAAATGGAAAAACGTTCCATGCTCATGGATTGGAAGAACGAATATTGTGAAAATGTCTATGCTATCTACAGCAATCTACACATTTAATACAATCCCTATCAAAATACCATCCATTTATTTCAAAGAAATGGAACAAATAATCCTAAAATTTATATGGAACCAGAAAAGACCACGAATAGACAGAGGAATGTTGAAAAAGAAAACCAAAGTTAGCAGCATCACAATTCCAGACTTCAAGCTCTATTACCAAGCTGTAATCATCAAGACAGTGTGGTACTGGCACAAAAACAGACACATAGATCAATGAAACAGAATAGAGAGCCCAGAAATGGACCCCCAACTCTATGGTCAACTAATCTTCAACAAGGCTGAAAGAATATCCAATGGAAAAAAAGACAGTCTCTACAACAAATGGTGTTGGGAAAACCGGACAGCCACATGCAGAAGAAGGAAACTGGACCATTTCCTTATACAGCACCAAAAATAGACTCAAAATGGATCAAAGACCTCAATGTGAGACAAGACTCCATCAAAATCCTGGAGAACACAGGCAGCAACCTCTTCGATCTCAGCCTAGCAACTTCTTCCTAGAAACATCTCCAAAGACAAGGGAAGCAAGGGCAAAAATGAACCACTAGGACTTCATCAAGATCAAAAGCTTTTGCATAGCAAAGGAAACAGTCAACAAAACCAAAAGACAACTGACAGAATAGTAAAAGATATTTGCAAATGACCTATCAGATGAAGGGCTAGTAGCCAAAATCTATAAAGAACTTCTCAAACTCAACAACCAAAGAATAATCCAATCAAGGAATGGGCAGAAGATGTGGAGAGACATTTCTGCAAAGAAGACATCCAAATGGCCAACAGACACATGAAAAAGTGCTCAACATCACTCGGCATCAGAGAAATACAAATCAAAAACCACAGTGAGATACCACCTCACACCAGTCAGAATGGCTAAAATTAACAAGTCAGGAAATGACAGATGTTGGCGAGGATGCAGAGAAAGGGGAACCCTCCTACACTGTTGGTGGGAATGTAAGCTGGTACAGCCACTCTGGGAAACAGTATGGAAGTTTTTGAAAATGTTGAAAATAGAGCTACCCTACGACCCAGCAATCGCACTACTGGGTATTTACCCTCAAGATACAAATGTAGTGATCCAAAGGGGCATGTGCACCCAAATGTTTATAGCAGCAATATCCACAAGCCAAACTATGGAAAGAATCTGTCCATCAACAGATGAATGGATCAAGAAGATGTGGCATATATACACAATGGAATACTACGCAGCCATCAAGAGAAACGAAATCTTGCCATTTGCAACAACGTGGATGGAACTAGAGGGTATTGTGCTAAGCGAAATAAGTCAGTCAGAGAAAGACAATTATCACATGCTCTCTCTGATATGAAGAATTTGAGAGGCAGGGCTGGCAGTCGTGAGGGGGCGGGGGAGAGAAATGAAACAAGAGTGGATGGGGAAGATGACAAACCATAAGAGACTCCTAAACTCACGAAACAAACTAAAGGTGGCTGGGAGGTGGGGGGGAGGGGAGGGTTATGGACATTGGGGAGGGTATGTGCTATGGTAAGTGCTATGAAATGTGTAAGCCTGGTGATTCACAGACATGTACCCTGGGGCAAATAATACATTATATGTTAATTAAAAAATTAAAAAAGAAATCAAAAGAGAAATCAAGAAACACCCTGAGACAAATGGAAATACAACATATCAAAACTTAAAAGATGTAGCAACAGCAGTTTTAAGAGGAAAGTTTATAGCAGTACAGGTCTACTTCAAAATAAATAAAAACAGGAGAAATCTCCAACACCTAACACCAAAAGAAATCAGAAAAAAAGTGAGAGAAAGAAAGAACAAATGAAGCCATATGGCAGTAGAAAGAAGGAAATAACACAGATCAGAGTGGAAACAAATAGACCAAAGACGGAAAAGATCAATAAATTTAAGAGTTAGCCCTTTGGAAAGATAAAATCAACAAACTTCTGGCTAGACTCACCAAGAAAAAAAAAATCAGAAGATTCAAATAAATAACATCAGAAATGAAAGAGATGTTATAACTGACACTACAGAAATATGAAGAATTGTAAAATACTACTATGAAAAATCATATGCCAAAAAAATGGACAACCTAGAAGAAATGGATCAAATCCTAGCAACACACAACCTACCAAGACTGAATCATGAAAGAAAAATAAACATCTCAACAGATGGATTACTAGTAAAGGGATAGAATCAGTAATCAAAAACCTCACGACAGGGGCACCTGGGTGGCTCAGTGGATTTAAGCCTTTGCCTTTGGCTCAGGTCATGATCTCAGGGTCCTGGGATGGAGCCCCACATCAGGCTCTCTGCTCAGCAGGGAGCCTGCTTCCTCCTCTCTCTCTGCCTGCCTCTCTGCCTACTTGTGATCTCTGTCAAATAAATAAAATCTTTTTAAAAAAATTAAAAAAAATAAAAACCTCACGACAAACAAAAGTCCAGGACCTGAAGGTTTCACTGGTTGGTTCTAGCAAACATTTAAAGATGAATTAAGACCAATCCTTCTCAAACTCTTCCAAAATATGAAAGAGGAGGACACTTTCAACCTCACTTTACAAAGCCAGCATAACCCGATACCAAAACCAGACAAGGATGCCATAAGAAAAGTAAATTACAGGCCAATATCCCTGATGAACACAGATTCTGACTAACTGAATTCAAAATACATTAAAAAGATCATATACCATGATCAAGTGGGATTTATTCTGGGAACGTAAGGGTAGTTTAATATCCATCAGAATGATACACCGATTAACAAATGAAGGATAAAAAGCATATGATCATCCCAACAAATGGGGAAAAAGCATATGACAAAATTCAACATGCATTTATGATAAAAAGCTCTCAAAAACGGACTACAGAAGGAATATAACTAAACATAGTACAGGCCAGAAATGCCAAGCCAAAAGCTAACATGAAAAGCTCAGTGTTTCCTCTAAGATCACAAACAAAACAACAATACCCATTCTTGTCACTTTTATTCAATATAGTATTACCAGTCCCAGCCAAAGCAATTCGGCAAGAAAAAGAAATAAAAGGCATCAAAATAAGAAGGGAAATAAAGGTGTCACTATTTGCAAATAGCACGATATTATATATATAAAACCCTAAAGACTCCTCCAAAAACCTGTTAAAATAAATGAATTCAACAAAATTTCAGGATACCAGATTAATATACAAAAATCTGTTGCATTTGTATATGCTAATAACAAGTTATCAGAGAGAAATTAAGAAAACAATCCCATTTACTTTTTTTTTTTTTACAATCCCATTTACAATGGCATCAAAGAAATAAAATGCTTAGGAATTTAACCAAAAAGGCAAAAAACTATACATTGAAAACTATATATTATACACTGAAAATTGTAATACATTAATGAAAGAAATTGAAGATGACACAAATAAATGGAGAGAGATCCTGTGTTCATTCATTGAAAGGATTAAAATTGTTAAAACAGCCGTACCAACCAAAGCAATCTAAAGATTGAATATAATCTTTATCAAAATTCCAATGGCATTTCTCAAGGAAACAGAACAATCCTAAGATTTATAAGACATCACAAAAGACTCTGAAAGCCAAAGCAATCTTGGCAAAAAATGAAGGAGAAAGCATCATGCTCCCTGATTTCAAATTATATTACAAAGATATAATAATCAAAACAGTATGGTATCAACATGAAAACAGACACAAAGACCAATGGACAAAGAGCCCAGAAATAAATCCACATATATATTATCAATTCCTGACAAAAGAGCTAAGAATATACGTTGGGAAAGAACAGTCTCTTCAATGAAATGGTGTTGGGAAAATGGGACGGCCATGTGCAACAAAAGAATGAAGCTCTATCAACATTTTACATCTTACACAAAAATTAACTCAAAATAGATTAAACATGTGAATGTAAATAATGAACCCAGAAACTCCTGGAAAACAGATGGAAAGCTCCTTGTTACTGATCTTGATGATTTTTTGGATATGGTATCACAAAGGCATCAAAAGCAAAATAGAGTGGGACTACACCAAACTGACAAGATTCTGCAAAGGAATCATCAACAAAATGAAAAGCCAATCTTCAGAGAAACTTGCAAATAATATATAGACAGTCCCTGACATCCAATGGTTTGACTTTGAATTTTTCAGCTATCCAATGGTGCAAAAGGAATACACAGTCAGTAGAAACCATACTTCAAATTTAACTTTTGATTTTTTCCTAGGATAGTGATGTGTGGTACTATACTCTCTAGTGTTGCTAGGCAGCAAGAGCTAGTCATAGTGCCCAGTCAGCTACACAATCATGAGGGTAAATGACTAATAACACTTACAAACCATTCTGTACCCACAAAACCATTGTTTTTCACTTTTGTACAGTATTCAATAAAGTACTTGAAATACTCCACACTTTCTTATAAAATTGGTTGAAAGAGGCTTTGTGTGAAATAATTTTGTCCAACAGTAAGCAAATTAAGGGCACATTTACAGTAGGCTAAGCTATGATGTTTGCTAAGTTAGGTGTGCTAAATGAACTTTCAACTTAACAATATTTTCAACTTACAATGGGTTTACTAGGATACAACCCCACCATAAGTCAAAGATGGTCTATATCTGATAAGGGGTTAGTATCCAAAATATATAAAGAACTCATACAACTCAACAGCAAAAGGAAAAAATTTTTTAATTAAAAAGTGGTCAGAGATGGGCACCTGGGTGGCTCAGTGGGCTAAAGCCTCTGTCTTCACCTCAGGTCATGATCTCAGGGTCCTGAGGAACAAGCCCCACATTGGGTTCTCTGCTCAGCAGGGAGCCTGTTTCCCCCTCTCTCTCTGCCTGCCTCTCTGCCTACTTGTGATCTCTCTCTCTGTCAAATAAATAAATTAAAAAAAAAAAGTGTTCAGAGACCTAAATGCGAGACCTGAAACCATAAAAATCCTAGAAGAGAACAGAGTAACTTAGTTGACATCAGCCATAGCAACTTCTTTCTAGATATGTCTCCCAAGGCAAGGAAGACAAAAGCAAAAATAAACTATTGGGACTACATCAAAATAAAATCTCCTGCACAGGGAAGGACACAAAGCACAAAACTAAAAGTCAACTTATGGAATGGGAGAAGACATTTGCAAATTACATACCTGATAAAGGGTTGGCTTCCAAAATATATAAAGAACTTGTCAAATTCAACATTCAAAAAACAATCTAATTTAAAAATGGGCGGGAGGCATAGACATTTTTCTAAAGACATACAGATAACCAACAGACACATGAAAAGGTGCTCATCATCACTGATCATCAGGGAAATGCAAATCAAAACCACAATGAGTTATCACTTCACACCTGTCAGAATGGCTAAAATCAACAACAGAAGGAACAGAAGGTGTTGGTGAGGACAGGGGAAAGGGGGAACCCTGTCGTACTGGTGGTAGGTATGCAAACTGGCACAGCCACTCTGGGAAACAATATGGAGGTTCATCAAAAAGTTAAAAATGGAACAACTCTCTATGTAGCAATTACACTGCTGGTATTTACCCAAAGAATAGAAAATACTAATTAAAAGGGATACATGTACTCTGATGTTTATAGCAGCATTATCTATAATAGCAAAATTATGTAAACAGTCCCAAGTGTCCACTGAGTGAATTGGTAAAGATGATGTAATTGGCGGGAATTCAAGCTGGTGCAGTCACTTCGGAAAACAAAGTTTTCCAACAAAGTTTTCCAACAAATTTCAACAAATTTCTTGAGATTCCTCAAGAAATTAAAAATAGAGCTACCCTATTACCCTGCAATTGCACTACTGGGTATTTACACCAAAGAAGCAGATGCATTACAAAGAAGGGCCACATGTACCCCAATGTTCATAGCAGCAATGGCCACAATTGTCAAACTGTGCAGAGAGCCAAGATGCCCTTCAACAGACAAATGGATAAAGAAGATATGGTCTATATACACAATAGAATATTATGTATATCAGAAAGGATGAATACTCAACTTTTGTATCAACATGGACGAGACTGGAAGAGATTATGCAAAGTGAAATAAGTCAAGCAGAGAGAGTCAGTTATCATATGGTTCCACTTACGTGTGGAGCATAAAGAAAAACATGGAGGACATTGTGAGAAGGAAAGGAAGGGTGAATTGGGGGAAATCGGAGGGGGAGATGAACCATGAGAGACTGTGGACTCTGAGCAACAAACTGAGGGTTTTGGAGGGGAGGGGGTGGGGGGGGTGAGCCTGGTGGTGGGTATTGAGGAGGGCACGTATTGCATGGAGCACTGGGTGTGGTGCATGAACAGTGAATCTTGGAACACTGAAAAAATAAAATACAAGTATTTGAAGGAAAAAAAAAGAAGATGTAGTATATATACACAGTGGATTACTACTCAACCACAAAAAATAATAAAATCTTGCCATTGGCAACAATGGCAATGTTGAGACAGAGCTAGGGTTATGCTCGGAGAAACAGGTCAGAGAAAGAAAAATACCTTAGGATTTCACGCATATGTGAAATTTAAGAAACAAAACAAATGAGCAAATGGAAAAACAGGGAGGGAGGCAAAACAAGAAACAGTCTCTTAACTCTACAGAACAAACTGATGGTTACCAGAGGGGAGATGGGTGAGGGGACGGGTCAAACAGGTGATGGGGATTGGAGAGGGTGCTAGTCATGAGCAGCGGGTACTGTACAGAAGTGTTCGTCACTACAGTGGGCACCTAAACTCTGTGATGCTATATGCTAAGTGGAATTTAAATAAAAGTCATCATGATTCTGAGTAGACACTTTTCCAAAGAAGAGATACAGATGGCAAATATATGAAAAGGTGCTCCACATCACTAATCATTAGGTAAATGCAAATCCAGACCATAATGAGATATCACCTAGACACTTGTTAGGCTACTACCAAAAAGACAAGAAATAGCAGGTGTCGGTAAGGACATGGGGAAAGGGGAACCCCGTGTGCACTGTTGGTGGAAATGTAAACTGGTGCAGCCACCATGGGGAAACAGCATGGAGGCTCCTTAGAAAATTAAAGATAGAACTACCTATAACCCAGCAATTGTTACTTCCAAACAAAAACAATCCAAAAAGATATATGCACCCCATGTCTACTACAGCATTATTTATAATAGCCAAGTAATGAAAAGAACCCAAGTATCCATCAATGGAAACATGGATAAAGGAAACGTGAAAATTTGATAAAGATATTTATATATTACATACACTAACATGTTTTATATTCTAATATATATTATATGCCCTTACATGTATAAGAGGTCCTATTATTTTTATTCTATGTCTTATTAAACATACCTCCTAAATTATTTTATGTATACATACACACACATTTCTATAAAATACAATGTTATTAAACCATAAAAAAGAAGGATGTGACCTTGAGGGCATTATACTAAGTGAAATACGTCACAGAGAAAGACAAGTAACTTATATGTTCTCACGTATGTTCTCACTTATAGGTGGAATCATAAAAAAAGAAAGAAAGCAGCCCAGTTCCTAGATACAGAGAACAGACTGATGGTTGACAGAGGCGGGGGAGGCTGGTGGGATGTGTGAGGCAGGTCCAAAGCTATAAACTTCCAATTATAAAAGACAGGAGTCATGAGGAAGTAATATAAAGCATGGTGACTATAGTCAGTAATACTGTATTACATTGTATTGACCTATTAGAAAGTTGCTTAACAAAGTCTACCTTAAAAGTTCTCAAGCTAAAAAAGGTAACTTGGTAATTACGTATAGTGATAGATGTTAACTGGACATATTGTGGAGATTTATATATATATACACACACATATATATACACATACATATAAAATTATTTTTTACTCATATGTAAAATCATGTCATACACCTGAAATAACTAATGTTAAATGCCAATTCTATCACAATAAAAAAATTCATATCCATAATATAAAAAGAAATACTATAAGTCATTTAAAATAGATAGCTAATCCTAATTTTTTTAAGGTTTTATTTATTTATTTGACACTGAGAGAGAGAGAGAGAGAGAGCGAGCGCACAGGAGGGGGAGCAGCAGGCAGAGGCAGAGGGAGAAGCAGGCTCTCCGCTGAAGAGGGAACCCGATGCCGGGCTTGATCCAAGGACCCTGGGATCATGACTTGACCTGAAGTCAGATTCTTGAATGACTGAGCCACCCAGGTGCCCTGTTAATCCTAATTTTTAAAACTGCACAAAACATGAGCACAAAAGGAAATATCCACAGGGCCAAAGTTTGTTTGAGCATATGCTAAAGCTAACTGGTCATCAAGACAGTGCACACCCACCAGAAAGGTTAAAATTTAATTCTCAAATTAGCCTGCCTTAGCAAGAATGCAGAACTGGAATTCCCATTTGCTGCACTGGGACTACATACTTTTACCACCACTCGGGAAAACTATTTGGAACGCTCTACTAAAGCTAAACATATGAATACTCTATGATAGCACAGTTCCACTTAAAGGTATTCTACCAAGACAATACATGTGTGCACCAAAAGGCATGTACTTTGTAGCAGGAATCTTGGTAGGAGCCTCAAACTGGGAACAACTTAAATATCTCCAGAGCAGAATGGATCACCACATGGTGGTAAACTCCAACCATGAAAAGAACAGACTTAGTGTTATCTGCTACATAAACCTAAACGAATCAAACACAATGTTAGGACAAAAATAAAGAAAAATATATACACACCAATGAAGTTAAATGTACTATGAAGACAAAAAAAAAAAGTCTCTTAACTTGCTTAGATTCCATCTAAGGCCCTACACCTGATTTTCTATTTATAGTTGTGTATTTGTCGGGGATTTGGATGTCAGTGGTCAAAAAAAGGTACAAACTTTCACCTAGAGTTCCAGTCCAAGACAGTGATGTGGGAAGACCCTGAACTCACTGCCACCAAAGGCACCCCAAATCTACACCTACTGATAGAGCAATTCCCTCTGAAGAACTGGGGGCTGACTGAACAGTTTCTATGCAACAAAAGATAAAGAGACCACATAGAGAACAATAGCACAAGAAGAGGGATACATGATACTGAAGAGAATCCCCACCCTTGCTGCTATTAAGTGCAGTGGGGAGGAAGAGTCCTAAGGCACTGGGAGCAGATTTCTATTAGGGCACAGGAAAACATAGCCTTGGTTTAAGAGAGCAGCTAGTATATAAAAGATCCAGCCCTAGCACTCCACCAAATGTCAGGGGAGCTGCTGGAACTCTCTCCAGGTCAGAAGAACTGGTTAGTGCCATGGTTTACATTTCCCCCAAAACTTGGCAGAATGGGTGGATGGGAGCAGGGTCCCAGTGCCCAAGATCCAATATCCTTGATGAACAGATAAAAAAATCCTTTAAAAAATATTAGCAAACAACATTCAAGAATACATTAAGAAGGAGGGGGGCAAGATGGCGGAGAAGTAGGAGATCCTGTTTCAACAGGTCCCCAAAAGTGAGCTGGATATATACCAGAACATGCTGAACACCCATGAAATCACCCTGAGGAGGAAGATTCTTCACTTCTGGATCTCTCCAAGAGCAGAAGACAGCAGTGGAGAGGTAAAGCAAAGTGGGAACACTTGAACCGATATCAGAGGATAAACAAAAGGGGGAGGGAGCCACCAGAAGCGATCCAAGGACAGTAATATCCCAAAGGAAAGTGCCCGGTGGCAGGGGACCAGCATTAACGTAGAGTCTGGTTAAAAACACTTAAAAAGAGCAAAAGGTTCTGAGGAGTAACTAGTGGAAGGGGGTGGTCACGGGCACTGGCCTGGGCCCACGATCCCAGGAAAGAGCACCCCAATGTGAGACTGGTGTAGGGACCAGTCTGCGGTTCCTGAACCTGCAGCTTTCTGCTCTCTGCAACATTCTGTGGGCTTGGTGCACACCTGCAAGCGCCTTTAGAGCATCTGCGGTGGTTCAAGAGCCGCAGCTTCTCTCTGTATGGGCCCGCGACCGCGACATTCAGGGCCCGCCACTGAGTCTGAGTGATCCCCGCTGGCTGCGGAGAGAATGCGGGCAAGCGGCCTAACCTCCGGGGCCCGCCTCGAAAGCCACAGAATGGCGGCTGGGGTCGCGCGCCACCTCGGACGGGTTGCTCTGTGAGCAGAAATTTCGCGGAGGGGAGTGTGTGTTCCGGACCACACAGAGGAGAGCAGAGACTCGGGCTTCCTGTGACATGGAGGTCTGAGTGCTTCTGGGAAGATTCCCTGCTTAGACTTTCTGAAAAGGTGAAAAAGCTACAAAAGGCCAAAAACCTTCAGAGTGTGAAAGACTGAGAAACCAGTTTCCACAGAGCTCAGCCCCTTGACTGGGAGGCAAGGTGACTCAACCCAAGCAAGACTGACTGGAAAACAACACGGCAGGCCCCTCCCCCAGAAGACCATTCAATAAACAAAAGGACTATAACCACAGGGTCCCCATAAAATTTTAAACCCCCAACACCAGGGAAAATCAATATATTAAGCTCCTGGTAATACACTCAAACCTGTATATTTCATAGATACAAGTTTTTTTTTTCTCTTTCTTATTCTATTATTCACTTGCTTTCACATTACTTTTTTTTTTTAACTACTTAACATTACAATGAGAAGATTAATACAACTATAAACCCAGGAGGACCTGAAATAACCTTCCTTACCTGTGAGGAGTCATAACCACCCACTCATCTTGTCCTTCTGTCAGTGTTTCTACATATTTGCTTTTGTTCTGGTATTATATAAATCTTATTCTTGGGGTTCATTCTGCTAAGTTCTTTTACTTCTTGTCGTTTATTTGTCTTGGTATATATGTTTGTTCGTGTTTGTTTACATAACTTACGAATCTTAATTTTGGGGCCCATTCTGGCTGGGATTTCCTCTTTTTCTCCTTCTATCCTTTTTTATCCTTATTCTTTCTTTTTGGTGGTGAATCCCAATTGCTCCAAACCCATCCAGGGTGCACCTGCCTGGATCGTGGGCGATATATCCAGCTATACATCCTCTCATCCAAGTCTCATCAAAATGAGTAGGAGGAGGAACATACAAGAGGAAAAATCCAGAGACTACACCCTCTCCCTCAGAACTATTGGACATGGACATGGACATAAACAGTATGCCAGATAGGAAATTCAGGGTGATAAGTATCCAGGCAATGGCTAGAATGGAGAAAAACATTACAAAATCTCTAAGGGCAGAAATGAGATCCACTATAGCAGATGTAAGAAGCGCTATTAATGAGATCCAATCCAATCTAAATAGTCTAACAGCTAGAGTTATGGAGACAGAGGATAGAATTAGTGATCTAGAGGATAAAATGGTTGAGATGAAAGGTCAGGAGGAGAGCTGGAACAAACTGCTCAGGAATCATGAGAACAGAGCTAGGGAAATAAATGACGCCATGAAACGTTGCAACATCAGAATCATTGGCATCCCAGAGAGGGTAGAGAAAAACAAAGACTAGAAGATATAGCTGACCAAATTCTGCATGAGAATTTCCCCAATCTGGGGAATGGAACGAGTGTTTGTGTCCTAGAGGCAGAAAGAACACCAGCCAAATGAACGACTCCAGAAAATCAGGGAGACACATCATTGTAAAATTTGAAAATTATAATTTTAGACAAGAGGTCCTGAGGGCAGCTAGGGGGAAGAGATTCCTTACACACGGAGGAAAGCCCATCAGAATAACGTCAGACCTGTCCACAGAAACCTGGCAAGCCGGGCGCCTGGGTGGCTCAGTTGGTTAGGCGACTACCTTCGGCTCAGGTCATGATCCCGGAGTCCCGGGATCGAGTCCCATATCGGACTCCCGGCTCTGCGGGAGGTCTGCTTCTCCCTCTGACCTTCTCCCCTCTCATTCTCAGTCTCTCTCTCTCTCTAATAAATAAATAAAAAAATCTTTAAAAAAAAGAAAAAGAAACCTGGTAAGCCAGAAAGGGCTGGCACGATATATTCAGGGCGCTAAACGGGAAGAACATGCATCCGAGAATACTTTATCCAGCAAGGCCGACATTCAAAATGGATGGAGAGATAAAGAGCTTCCAAGACCGGCAAGGATTAAAAGAGTATGTGACCACCAAGCCGGCACTCCAGGAAATATTAAAGGGCGTTCTATAAAAGTAGAAAGAACACATGAGTGACTTAGAACAGAAATTTAAAATCTACAGAAACAAGGACTTCACAGGCAACAAGATGTCAATAAAGACTTATCTTTCAATAATCACTCTCAACGTGAATGGCCTAAA
>CM052809.1:24832765-24933528 GCA_028533885.1 Nasua narica
AATCGATTCTATTTACTGTAGCACCAAGAGCCATTAGATACCTGGGAATAAACCTAACCCAAGAGGTAAAGGATCTGTACTCGAGGAACGACAGAACACTCATCAAAGAAACTGAAGAAGAATTCCACCAAAGAGTTGGAAAAGCATTCCATGCTCATGGATCGGAAGAATAAACATTGTTAAAATGTCTATACTGCCCAGAGCAATCTATACTTTCAATGCCATCCCGATCAAAATCCCACCGGTTTTTTTCAAAGGGCTGGAACAAATAATCCTAACATTTGTATGGAACCAGAAAAGACCCCGAATTGCTAAGGAAATGTTGAAAAAAAAAGAAAGAGTACAAGAAACAGATTTTCACTATAGAGAACATAGGCAGTAACCTCTTTGAGATCAGCCACAGCAACTTCTTTCAGGACATGTCTCCAAAGGCAAAGGAAACAAAAGCAAAAATGAATTTTGGGGACTTCATCAAGATAAAAAGCTTCTGCACAGTGAAGGAAACAGTCCACAAAACAAACAGGCAACCCACGGAATGGGAGAATATATTCGCAAATGACACTACAGACAAAGGTCTGATATCTAAGATCTATAAAGAACTCCTCAAACTCAACACTCACAAAAACAGAGAATCATATCAGAAAATGGGCAGAAGACATGAACAGATATTTCTTCAAAGAAGACATACAAATGGCTAATAGACACATGAAAAAATGTTCATCATCTTCAGCCATCAGAGAGATTCAAATCAAAACCACACTGAGATACCACCTTACACCCGTTAGAATGGCCAAAATCAACAAGACAGTTAACAACAAATGCTGGAGAGGATGTGGAGAAAGGGGAACCCTCCTCCACTGTTGGTGAGAATGCACGTTGGTGCAGCCACTTTGGCAAACAGTGTGGAGATTCCTCAAGAAATTAAAAATAGAGTTACCCTATGACCCTGCAATTGCACTACTAGGTATTTACCCTAAAGAAGCAGATGCAGTACAAAGAAGGGCCACATGTACCCCAATGTCCATAGCTGCAATGGCCACAATCGCCAAACTGTGGAAAGAGCCAAGAGGCCCTTCAACAGCTGAGTGGATAAGGAAGATGTGGTACATCTATACAATGGAATATTATGCCTCCATCAGAAACGATGAATACCCAACTTTTGTATCCACATGGATGGGACTGGAAGAGATCATGTGGAGTGAAATAAGTCAAGCGGAGAGAGTCAATTATCTTATGGGCTCATGTATGTGTGGAGCATGAGGAAAAACATGGAGGACATTGTGAGAAGGAAGGGAAGGGTGAATGGGGGGAAATCGGAGGGGGCGATGAACCAGGAGAGACCGTGGACTCTGAGCAACAAACTGAGGGTTTTGGAGGGGAGGGTGTGGGGAGGGTGGGCGAGCCTGGTGGTGGGTATTGAGGAGGGCACGTACTGCATGGAGCACTGGGTGTGGTGCATGAACAATTAACCTTGTAACACTGAAAAAATAAACATATTTGGGCAAAAAAAAAAGCAGTGGCATATGTATATATTATACACATACACACATGGTGGAATATTACTCAGTCACATAAAAGGACAGGTTCTTGCCATATGCAACATGAATGGACTTAGAGGATATTACGCTAAGTGCAGTGAGAGGATACAAATACCATATGCTATCACCTACATGTGCAATCTAAAAATCAAAAGAGATGAATAAAACAAAAAGCAGAAACCGAATCATAAATACAGAGAACATTAGGCTGCCAGACAAGAGGTGGGTGGCATGGGCAGCAAAATGAGTGAAGGGGGGTAGGAGGTATAGGCTTCTAGTTACAGAGTAAGGCACAAGGATAAAGGTACAGCACAGGGACTAAAATCTATGGTATTATTATAAGGTTGCAGGATGACAGATGGTAGCTACATTTGTGTGAGCACCATGAAACATACAGAGAAGACAAATTACCAAGCTGTATGCCCTGAAACTAACATTGTAGGTCAACTATGCTTTTTTTTTTTTAATACTACAAAAGAAGATACAAGCTTCCAGTTATGAGATACCGAAGTATAGGGGATGTAATGCCCAGCTCCCCAAGTACAGCTCACAGTGCTGCATGGTGTATTTCAAAGTTATTAAGAGTACATGGTAAGAGTTCTCATCATGAAGAGAAATGAACACCCTTTTTTCTATCCACATGAGACAATGAGTATCGTGTGAACTTACTGTGGTAACCACTTCACAAGTGATGTAAGTCAAGTCCTTGTGCTGTGTATCTTAAATGTATGTAGTGCTATATGTCGAGCATATCTCAATAAAACTGGAAAATAGTGCAAGGGAGGAGAGGAGGTGGAAATTTTAAGCAGAATATGTATCAGAAACACATAAATATATTCAATGAGTCCAGAACATGCTATTAAAAAAAAAAAACCTCTAAGCCGTTGGCCCCACTCGCCCTCCAGCAGACGGCTGTCAGTCCACCTACAGAATGGGGGGGCTTCTGCCAAGGCAAGTAAGTGGTCCATGGTCACAGAACACACCAGGGGTGTGATGTTTGGGCTCTGAAATTCTGCATGTGATTTCTGGTTCTACCAGAGACATCACCTAGAACACGCTGCTTAACTTCCCTCTGCCTTCGATTCCTTGTGGGGAAAACGGAGTCTAAGCTGGGAGATCTGATAAACCAGGGGCCTTGTGAGAAAGCTGCCGAACCCCATCTGTGTGGGACAAGCAAGCCACTCCTTCCCGGTTCTCTCCCATCTGGCTACGTGGCAGACAAGCCAAGTCCCTTCCGTGTGAGGTTCCCAGCCCACGACAGGGTAGGGGAGGTGCACTCAGAGGCCTCCCGAGAGGTCACCACGTTCAAATCACAGTAACTGTTCCCGTGAGCTTAAATAAAGCCTGTTGTCAGGGATTACTTCCCCCGCCCAGCCGTTCGGATTCAAATGCCATTTTATGAAACGGTGACAGTAGGTGGTAGATTTTTTTTCAGATTCTGGCAGGAGGGGAAAAAGCTAACAAGCAATACTCTTTATCAATCTCCAGAAGGATTGACTTTGGAGAATTTAATACTGTCGCACAAACCCGAAAGCTCCCACGTACTGCGCCTGCCCCCAGCTTCATACTGAAGAGCACACACTTATTCCATCAGAGTCAGGGGGAGACCTCTTTAAGAACATACAGGGCGGAGTGTCCAAAAACCCCTATGTGAAATTATCAAGTCAGGATGACCTCTGCCCAGGCTCTTGCACCCGGATGTCTGACCTGCTAGGAAGCTCATAGAAGGGCAGCAAGATTTTGCAAGGATGGCAGCGTCTCCTAAGAACCAATGTCTTTCTTTGGCATCCCTTACCCAAACATTCATCATTCAATTTTCAGTTTAAGTATTTCTCAGAAAAGAAACTGGTGTCCTACCAAATTCATTGTGGGCTTCCTGCCAGGCAGTGAGAAGCAAGCTTATCTTCGTGATCTAGGGGGTGATTTCCACATGGGGGTGGAGTTCAGCTGGGGGGTCACGTGGGTTTATCTCTGAAAAGCCCTAGGTGAGACTAAATCACCATACTGTACACCTGAGACTGAGAGAACGCTGTGCGTTAACTGGAATCAAAAACTTAAAAAAAAAAAAAAAAAAGGAAACAAGGAAATCAAAAAAATTCCAGGTGAGAGAATTTTCGAAACCAGATTTTTGGCAAAAACGGTCTTCTTGGAAATCCCCTAAAGATTATCCTGTAGCTCACAGTGAAAACTCTGGCAAGGGGTCTTAACCTGAAAGACTGAGGAACAAATGGCTTCCTTCAAATCTTCAGGATTTTATGCATTTGAAAAGCTAATCTTAAGGGTTCCTACACTCTCCAGCTGCCAGACGTGTGCGTGTTATGGAAATGTCAGGAACCTTGCATCCAGGTCCTGCCGGGTTCTCTCTGGGAGGGGACGGGTGGCTCGGCTGGTCCTCTGCCACGAGCACTCTCCCACCAGTCACTCGAGCGCCCAGACACCCTCCAGTGGCAGGCCTCTCTTCAGTGTCACCTTACCAAGGAAGCCTCACCTGATGGCCTCTGCACGTATTTCTGGCACAGCACCCGCTCGCCCCCACACCCCTGTAAGGACTCTGCCCCCCTCACTCATCGAGCGTGCACGTGGAGGGCAAGGGCCTGCGTTCACTGCCACGCCCTCTCGAGCAAGAGGAACGCGGAACATGTGCAGAGGCGGCGACTACTGATGGAACGAAGGCACCTTCTTTCAACAACCTTGGTGTTAACCGTTACGAGGAGGAGGCAGAGTTTGAGCTTTCCGAATGTGGCGCTCTAGGGGAACGACAGCCACCAGGAATCTGTGCGCCTGAGCGCGTTCCCGCTGGGGACGTTGTCCTGCAGACCCGTGAGCACAGACGCCCGCCTACGGTCAGGCCGCAAGGCTCAGAACAGCAACAGGACCGTGCACAGAGACCTGGCAAGGACGGCCATGCCTCCTATCTAGGGCACGAGGACCACACCGTGGAATACCCCAGAGCCAGCTCTCTGCTGAGCAAGGGAGAAAGAGCGGCGGAGAAGCTGAGCGCCAGGCACGGCTGGAAGGACACGAACACATTCTCTCCTAAGGCGCCCAAGCCCCCCGTGTTCCAGCTCCGTTCCACAGGTGAGGAGACCGCCACACCAGAGAAATTCAGCCACTTCCTAAGGTCATGCGGCCAAGAAATGGCCAAATAGAAAAACGAAGCCCAGGGGCGCCTGGGTGGCTCAGTTGGTTAAGCGACTGCCTTCGGCTCAGGTCATGATCCCGGAGTCCCGAGATCGAGTCCCACATCGGGCTCCCAGCTCCATGGGGAGTCTGCTTCTCCCTCTGACCTTCTCCCTTCTCATGCTCTCTCTCACTCTCTCTCTTTCCTAATAAATAAAATCTTTAAAAAAAAAGAAAAGAAAAGAAAAACGAAGCCCAACGAGCCAGCACCCCTCGCCACTGCACCACCCTACCGAAACTGGGGGTAACGTCTTTTATGTGTGTTTATATTTAAAGGCAGAGACGATGAGGAGGGCTTGGCAGATCTCTACACTCTTCCACCATAGGCTTTCTGAAAGGTACATCACCATTACAGAGGCGGCTCTGGGGAGGTGGGGGGCTGTGGTGAGAGTTCTTACTGCACCCTCCTTTGAACCATCCCCACTCTCACACATGCTACCTAGTCAGAAACACGGTGCGCATGTATTTCAGGCACTGAAATGTGACGCTGGAATGGACACCATCAATCTATGAGAGGAGGGTAAACTGAGGCACAGACTTGCCTGCGGCCACCCAGCAGGCAGAAAGAACCCCATGGCACCATCAGAGCCCCGGACTCCCAGTCCCAGTGGGTTCTGTGGCCTCCTCTCACTGGTGCCACGATAGCTGACTCAGCTGTCACAACTGGAGACTTTCAAAACCTCCCAATTACATCGAATTGGGGGAAAATTATGATTTGGAATTCAAGTGTTGACACATGAAAAATACCAACTCCCTTTTCCTCCAAGTGCTTTAGCATGTTACTAAGGCTTTCTCCGCATGTCTCTGGAAAGGTTATTTTCAGAACATTCCACTTAAACCTAGAGATGCAGGTTTTCTGCTGTTTCTGGGAGCTGACACCACAATTTACATTAAACAAATGTTTTGAAAATTAGCTGTTCACGGTTCCAATTTCAGCTTTCCCCAGGGTTTAATGTTAGCCAAATACTGGTACAGTAAGCAGACAATGTGTTTTATTGTGTGGAAGAAAAACAGACCACCATCACAGACTTCCTGCTTTTGTAATCAAGGGGAAAGCTGAGTGTTTGAGTGATTATTGGCATATGGTTATTAGAAACAGTGAGTTCCAAATATAGCTACTAGAGCTAAAGACACACACACACACACACACACACCCTTCATTCCAGTCCAAAAAGAAATAGCGTTCCTAGTGTTTGGTAAAGTGGGAAGGCCAGAAAGCCATCAGGCAGTGACTACTAGGGGAGGACCAGGGGTGACGGGAGCACGGTTCAGCCCAGGGCTGCCTGCGGCACACAGATAGAGGGGCTGCTCCAAAGTCAATGAGCAGTGGGTCCACACGAACAAGGGCCACGTTCAGGCCACAGCTGGAGGAACGCTAAGCAAGCACCAAGGGCCCTGCTCTGTGGTCGGCCAGCTCCCCAGGGCCTGGGATCCAGAGATGATGGTTTTGGCATCTTCATCGTCTCTTTTAACATTTAGAAAGGCTTGCACAGGTGCTTTGCCCCTGCCTTCCCTGTCCTCCTGCTCCTCCCCGCAAATGTGAATGTTAAAAGGGGAGACAGAAACAGTTCCATCCGCTAGTTTTATACCCGGTGGGAACGAGTAAGGGACGTTGTGCGACATCCCCGCCTGGCCGTGAGCCTCCCCTAGGACGTGTGAACTAGGTGGAGCATAAGGGCCTGGGGACAGCTTCCAGGACACTCTTCAGTCACAGGTTTCCCTCTCAGCTGGGTGGGATTCTCAGCTCGGTGAGGTGGGGCAGGGCGGTGGCCTGCGGGCAAGACAACTCAGATTCTGTGTTTTTTGGGAAGCATTCACTCGCACCCAGCAGCAGAGACAACAAGTACAGCCGCTTCCACCTCAACGACCCAAGGCTGGCCAACAGTGTGGACAGGGAGTTGGGGGCCGGGGGCCTGCTCTGTGGGCCAGCTCAGAGCAGGGGCCATGCTGGGAGGGCGGGTGGGAGCGGGGCACAGGGGCAGTACTCTGGCAGCCTGGCCTGGCAAGGTGTCCTCCCCATCACATCTGGCCAAAGGCTCTGGGTTCTGGCGGGAAGAACGTGCCGACACAGCATCTGACCCACAAGGCTTCTCCAAGGAGCTACTACTGAGGGTCTCACGAATCAGGCAAGTCACCTCTTGCCGGAGAAAATTTCCTCCTAGTCTGGCTGGAGACCAGAAGGCTCACACCTGAGGGGTGCTCCAGGGTCCGGCACAGCAGGATAGCTGTCAGATTCCATCTTGTTCAGGAGGACCTCTGACTGCCCCGCTAGCTGGCTGACCCCGGAGGCTGACAAGAGCCCAGAGGCTGGGTCCAGGGAGAAACACACAACCTGTGTTCCAGGTGCTCTGGAGACTCCCGCCGAAGCTGAGACAAGGAGTGCAACCTCCCCCAGGCCCAGACTTCCCCAGGGTCCTCTTCCACCGTGATGATCGGGGCTGGGACTAGCTGGCCTGCCCACCCCCCACCCTACAAAGACATTAGGTCCTACTATGGAGGACACTTCACTCGCCACCAAAACATCAGCACCTGGGACCCCCTATCAGGCCAAGCTGGGTCTGGCAGGAGCGTCCGAATAACACATCTGTTTTCTTCCTTAACAAGGCAACCATCCTGAAGAGCCAACTGCCTGAACCCTCCTCCCTCGAAGATGCTCAGAGGAGGACATGCAGGCACGGTGACACAGTGACAGTTCTGGGAGCGTCGCAGGCAAGGAGGCAGCCTACAACCTTAGGTAGGACTCGATGGCAGCTACCCCAGCGCGGGAAAGCTCCTGCACACCCAGGTCCTTCCCCGGAGGTGTGAGCCTCTTCCTAGCGGACCAGGAATGGGGTCCTTGCAGCCTGGGGCTATCTGCCCCGGCCTCCTCCCCACATCCCCCTCGGCTGCAAGAATGCAGGTTTTCGCTCAGATTCTGGCCACTGGAGCTGGGCGAGCCTCTCTGCAAGAGCTCCCGCACACATTCCTCGGTCCCTGGATAACCCCGCGGCAGGAGGGAGCCACTCCTGACCTCACCTACTGGCACCTGTCCCGCCCCAACCCACAGAGCCCTGCCCAACCACGTACCTTGGACTTCCGGGCCCCTTTCTTGCCTCCTGCTTTCTTAGACACGGGCTTCTTCTGGGATGGAGACTTGGCCTTTTTGGCTGGGGGTGGCGTGATGATGGCTTCCAACTTCCCTTTGGATCCTCGTTTCTTTGCTAGCAACTCTGGGTGGATGTTTGGTAACACGCCCCCGCTGGCTATGGTGACTCCTTTTAGCAGCTGGCAGGAAAATCAAAGTAGCAGATGGTTACCCTATCTACCCTGTCCCTGACCTTCAAGACGTCTGCCCTGCCCATTCGCATGACTGCTTTGCTTGGTCGAGCTCCTTCCTCCACGGCATCTCCAAGGATGGTGACGGGACCCAGGCTCACCATACAGGGAGCAAGTACTCAGAATCCCTCCTTCCAGTGGAAGGCCACGATCTTTCCTCCAGGGAGGATCAAATACCTTGTTTCATTCCCTCCCGTCCACAAATAAAGCCTCGAGGAAAAACTGGCACGGAGTGGGGGAGGGGGGTGTCAGAGAAGCGGCTAATAGTCCAAAACACAGTGCACACCTCTGCCAGCCGGCCAGCCACCAACCTCCCTGTGTCTCTCGGGCAGCAGGACGGCCCGACTGCCCGCCCAAGCGTCTGGCAGGGGAGGGAGAGGAGCGCCCCATACCTGATTCAGCTCCTCGTCGTTGGCCACAGCCAGCAGGATGTGCCGCGGCGTGACCCGCCCCTTCTTGTTGTCTCTTGCCGCATTGCCCGCCAGTTCGAGAATCTCAGCTGTGGGGAGCAGAGGGGGAGGCCATCCGGTCATGTCAGTGTCAGCGGACCTCGGGCATCCTCCCGAGCACCACGTTCACGGCGCTGGGCATGGCCAGCAGCCTTGGGAAGCAGCTAGCCAGAGGCTTGAAGCTGCAGGCACTCTGGCCTGCCACACTGCGGGCTGAGTCGGCTGCGGAGGTGCTCAGTGGGACTAGGAGGCCCCTCTGCTCCATCCCCTTGGTCTGGAGATGAAAACATGGAGGTGGAGAAAGAAGGGAGCAGCTGAAGGGTCCCCGGTAAGAAGTAGGGGAGTGGACACATGACCTTGTTCCCCAGAATGGGCTGCCCACAATCAGCCCTCCACACGCCGCCAGGACCACCCTACAGAGCCCACCGTGTGGCCCCGAGAGGGGGCCACGCTCTCTGAGCGGCGGGTCCTGCTGGGGTTTCTGGGACGACAGGGGCTTGGCCAGTCTCTGCTGACAAAAGCAACATCGAAAGCCTACACATTCAGGCTCAGACCTGAAAGGGTAGACGAGACTCTACCAAGTCAACATCCTAAGAACCTAAACCAAAAGAGGTAGGATACAGTAGAACAGGCCAAAGAGGCCCAACAACGTGTCAAACCTATCGATGCTTGATGGGATGCTGATTACAGGGGGGAAAAAAATCTATAACATTCTGGACAAAACTGAGATCTAAACGTAGACTGGGTATTAGATACTAAAGGATTATTAATTTTCTTGGGTGTGACCGTAACATCACTACTCTGCAGAGAACCGTGTTTATGGGAGATACGTGCCTCGGTACTTGCGTGTAAAGGATCTTGACAGCTGCAATTTACTCTCAAATAACTGCATCCAACTCCTCGGGGTAAAGCCAACATGGTAATATGCTAGGTACTATTAAATCTAGCTGTGCAATCTAAAAGTGGTCCTCTTTCAGCATTGTGTATGTGTGACACTGTACAACTTTAAGATTTTATGTTTTTGAGACAGAGACAGAGCACGCACAGGCAGGGGTGGGGCAGAGGGAGAGGAAGTCCGACTCGGAGCTCGATCCCAGGACTCTGAACCAAAGACAGACACTTAACCGACTGGGCCACCCAGATGCCCCAGCACTGTAAAACACTTTACACACTACACAGCTAGGAGCCTGGCCCCTCAGTGGTGCTCGGGTTCATGTGCCCATCTTTTAAGACAGGCTCTCACTGGACAGGATGACAGCATTTCCACTGCACCCAACATGGGCCGAAACACCTAGTGCCCTTGGAAAGAGTTTTTTCTCCTCCACAGCACAGTGTTCTTGGTCAATGTCCACATCATCGCTTCCTCATTTTTAAACCTAGATTGTCCTAGAATGTATCTTACACTCCCCTCTCCATGTCTGCAATTCTGCCCAGGCCACGGCCCTGCTTATGACCACTACTACCCTGTGGGTCCGGCCTGAGGGTACCCTCCTGGTACTGAAGACTTTCTAGTATTCCGGGTTATGTTGTCAATACTGGAGATCTCCAGCAAAATCAGAACTCAGAATCGCTGTAAAATAAGCGGGGAACGGGCCCCGTGTTTAAACTTGACGCTATTCCATGGTCTGCATGAAGGAGGGCTAGCAGATGGACCCAGTGAAGCAACTAAGGCGTAAAATGCTGCAAAAAGGCCTGGCTTTTTTTTTCCACCCTGCCTCCTGGCAGCAGAGGAAAACCAGTCACAGCTGGAAGAGGTTTCCACCAGGCACCCAAGGCAGGAACTCAACGACTCAGTAATGGAGTTACTGAAGACATACCCCGCCCACACCTGGAGGTACCACGAGGCCCGTGCCTACTTGCCGCTCCCAGGCCAGAGCCCCTCACCTTGAATTTCCCATTTGAGAATCACTAGAGTGAGGCCTCGTGAGGACCAGATGAGAATCAGCACATTTCACAGCCTTAACCGTGAATCTCAACGGGACTGCTCCCTCCCCACCCTGAGGGCAGATGGAGGGGGCGACAGCCCACCTGCAGGTTTCTCCGAAGCTTAAGCTTCCTTGTACCTGACGGTGGCAGTGGGCTCCAATGCCCCCCAGAGATTGGCCAAACAGGAAAGGGTGCCTGCGAGGCCCAAGTGATCCTAAGCCCCAGGCGCCATGATACAGAAATGGGCCAAAGCTTGGGCTTCCTCCTCCTTCACTCCTGGAGGAGGCACCACACCTGCAACACTCTAGTCCTGCCCGTGGCTGGCGAGGAAGCTACAGTAGGAGCCTCACCTGATGTGAGTGCAGACTCTAGGAGTAAAGGCAGAGAAGAAAGCTAGCCAGAGCGGTCTGGGGGGTCCCAAGCGGTGAGAAGGTCAAAGAGGAACAGCTGGTACCAGAAAGCTGTAGTGTAGCCGGCATGCCTCCTGGCCTCCACTATCCCCTTACCTCCTCCTCACTGTCCCCTGCTTTCTGGGGCCACAGGGGACATGGGGCAAACAGTACCTGCAGAGCCAGAATGTTCAGGAGGAGTCTGGTGGATTACAATCATTTCCCCATAAGGTGCTAAGATAGGCCTTACCTGGCCTGCATTAGGTAGAGACCCACCATGGTGCCCTGAGCCCACCCCTGTGAAATGATGGCTTCTCAGGCAAGAGGACATGGCTTGTTTCCTCTTCCTGCCCGGAGTGGTAGTGAAAGGCTCTCCCCAAGTTTTAGGCACTGCTCCTTGAACTTGTTGGTTGTGCAGGTGAGGATGTGATGATAGAGACCCTGGAGGCAGGGAGGGGTTGCCCTGAGTTGCCTTGGGCTACTCCTCTGGGTGGGACACAGGCAGCAAGGGACACAAGGATATAAACATAAGAGTTGCCTGTGAGTAGCACCCATAGCTCAGAAACCTGGAGGTCAATTCTCCAGCAACTCCCCCTGGCTTCCAAGAGCTTTTCTTCCCCCACCACCCGCCCAGTCCCCAGGCTCTTACTCTGGCTGAAACCTCAGCGGCCAGAGTATCTCCACTTGGGAAATCTCAAGGGGTGCGCTCACCTACTGCTAATTCGGCCTGGATCCACGTGGAAACAACCCTGAGGGGTAGGTGTGTCCGGTGGGATGAGGAGTACTGCAGCTCCTTGCTAAGAGCTGGGTGGCGGGGGTCTCATTCCTCTGCCTTTCTCACCAAGGAGCAGGAAAATGCACGACGCCTGTCTCACCTCTACAAATCCAGCCCGCCTTCTATCTGCGCATGCCCCGAGGACTGGCCCTCCCACTCTCTACCGCCCGAGGGTGGGCCCTCAGCTCCGCCTGGGGGGAGGAAAAGGTGGGGGGTGTTGGGTGGGGATAACAAAGAGGGGCACGGATTCACACTGCAGCTAGCTGAGCAAGAGCTTGATCTTCTGTTTACTCCTGCGTGTTTTCCAGGGGGCAGTTACCATAGCAACTCCTTTGTAGAGGGATAGGCGCGAACCAGGGCACCTCAGAGGCACACCTTTGATGAGACGCACGTTCCACGCCCTTCCGCCCAGTACAGGGCTGGCAGACAGCTGGGGCAGTTTAAGCAGCCTCCAAAGATGGAGGCCGCACTTGCCCACGAACAAAGGCAGGAACCCAGAGCCTGAAGCCAGCGCTGGCCCAGTCTTCATGAACGCCCACCCTCTCGTCCTCGGGCCCGGTTCAGCATCAGCCAACACAAGGGGGCTTTCCTGGCCAGGCTGCCTGCTGCAGGGGGAGAGGGGAGGCAGGCAACGCCAGCTGCTCTGCAAGATGGAGGGTGCAGGGTGCTGGCGTAAAGAACACGGGCAGGGCACAGGCCACCCGAGGAAATTCCTCATGGACTTCCCTTCCTAGTAACCGCTCACCTTTGTGAGTGACAGCAACGCCAGGGTCATGGAAGCACCAGGCTCAGGGCTGCACACGGTTCCTGCCACCACCCTGGGGAACCAGAGCCGGCTACAGCTCTGCCTCAACTTGCATGGAACCCATGCCTTTCCACAAGGGAGGGTTTCCTGCACCTGATTCATCTTGAATTTTGGAAGGTTTTGTGCATCTTTAAAAAAAAAAAAAGTCCACACCCTTCCCACCGCCCCCACCCCCGCCTGGATTAAAGGGAAAAGGATTCTGGGAAAGAAAAGAATCAGGAAAGCATCACACCTACAGACGCAAGTCCTTTTCACGGTTTCTAGAGCTCAATGATTGGATCCCCCCTTGGAGGGAGTTCTCAGGAGCCACGGCCCTGAAGGCGATAACCAAAACAAATGGAATCTGCAAGAACCCTCAGGAGGAGACTGGGCAAGAGGAGTTAGGAAGAGAAGAAACAGACCCCTCATTAGGTTCTCCACCGACTCCAGCCGGTCTTCCTGGCCAGGGACAGCAACAGTTTCCTTACCAACGACCAACAACGAACAGCTGTGGGGCCCCAAGCACGTGGGCTCAGCTCTGGAACGGCGGCAGGTGCGGTAAGGTTCCCAATGATAAGCATTGCGTGGGGCCGAGTTAGCTGATGAGCAACACCGGCCAGCTTACGAGCTATGTTTTTAAAGATCTTTTTTTAAGATCTAACCCCAGTATCTCTGGTTCCCACTCCTGGCCAGGGCCAGTCAGGCAAGTAGTGAGCCCCTAGATCCATCATCTCTCGTGCCCGGGCCCAGCAAGTCCAACGTACTCTCTTCTCAGAGCAGCAGGCGCTACATAGACAGCCCTGGGCCCCCCAGCCCCACGGAGCTCGACTGCTTTAAGGCTGTTGGACGAAATTCCCACAGCCGTGAATAATGGCATGATTTGGCAGCCTTTTCAGCTATGGACCAGCTGTCTGAACGTGAATACCTTTGATAGGTCTTCTTTCCAAGTTCACCCAGAGACCAAATGCTTAGAGTCTTCCTCCCCTCCCTCCCCTCCCCCAAACATCTTGAACTGAACCGTATTTGTTGGAGGGAAGCAGTGCGTCCATCTTCCTTGAGGGAGATGAAGTCATGGCTTACAGAATCAGAGTCCTAACAACTAACAGGTGACGTGCGCAGCCAGCGCCAAGCTCTAAACACAAACCTTGCAAAGGCAAGAGGCGGGGGCTTCTCCAGAGCTGTTTGAAGCATCTCCGCTCACAAAAGAGATTGAAAAGAACAACCAGAAATCAAAGGAAAGCAAATGTTCACGTAATCCCAGGGAGAAAACAGCTATTTGCTACAAAGCCAACAACATGACGGGCAATCTGTTTATTGTATTTCTTTCAATTCATCGGGCTTCCATGAGCAGTTCACAGAGTTCAAAACTGGTTTACACCGTTCTGGAAAGCCTTAACCCAATCAACCCCAATCGGGGAGTGATTGCTCAGAGTTTCCTGCATCCTGACTACACCGCGCTTTCCTCTTAATTCCCCCAGGGGCCTAGCAACCACAGGCCCACATCTCACCTTTTCAGATGAGCGGCAGAGTCTGAAACCCACGGACTTGTCAACCCACGGCTCCGGGGCCTTACTCGTGGGCCCCAGCAAAGCTCTCCAGTCTGCCCATCCTGGCCTCAAAGGAGCCAGGAATTCCAAAGAGGAAATAAAGCAGCAATAACAGAAGGTAGCACTTGTGTGTGTGCAGGATACAAGGTTATTTGGTAACAATAAGCCATTCTGTTGCTTCTGCAGATGTTCCCGAGTCTGACACACATTTGTCCCTTGCTGTTAAGCCCACGTTACAGACCCCTCCCAGAAACCCATGAGCATCTGCTCCAGTCCCCCACCTTACCCACGTCTCGCAATAAGATAGAAATGCGGCGTAATTTCAGAGGTTTCTAAAGTAGGCTGTTTTCCCTGATTTCAAAGTAAAAAGTAAGTAATTCTCCATTCTACACAGTAACAAAAAAGAGGGAGGATTCTTGACCAACACTCCCTTCCTCTTACCCACCAACCCAGCCCCGGGCGGGAGTCCCTTCCCTTTTGCAGAGCCTTCCCATGTCCCCCCCCTGAGTCTCCAAGCACTTCTCTGTCAGCTCACCTCCTCAGTCTGTCTTCGGGGGCGTGGGGGGTGGGAGGCCGTAGCCACCAAGGGCGCCGTGGCAGAGCTGGGGTCTGCGGTCAGACAACCCCGGCATGAATCCTGGCCCCCGCACTTGGCCGAAGACGTGCCAGTACACACCTGAGGCATGCTTTCCCTTTCTATGGAAGGGGGATGATGGTGAGGTCACCTTCCGGCAGGTGAGGGTTCCCAACTTGACAAGCTGCGTGCTTACCACGGCGGGTAGGAGTCAGCTGCTGTTTCAGAGGCTACAACCACACACTTACATCTTCTGCAAAGCACAGCAGGCTTGACTTCTAGGGGAAAGAAAACTATCCTTTCTTTTCCTCGGGTTCCTCTATCAAAATAACGGGCTGGGTAAGTGCATAGATGCTCTCACATGTGTGAGAGCCAGGAGGAGGAGGAGGAAAGCAACACAGAAAGCCTGGTGTTTCCTCACCGACAGTTTATTCTTTGCTGTTACGCTTAACAGTTTACATATGTTTGAAAAATGCACTTGAACCCGATTAACCTCGGGGCTGCCAGACTTACCTTGATAGAATGCAGCACCCGGGGCGGCCCCACAGGCCGTCTCTGCCTCAGGATAGGGCCGAGGACTTCGTCTGACCCCCACAGGGCACGTGCCAGGGCAGAGGCAGAACCGAAGCCAGCTGCCGTGACAACACGAGTCAAGGTTCAGGAGAGAGGGCGGAAGGACGCCGTGCTGGGGCGGCCCCACAGAAACCTGCTCTCCCCCAGGGCCTGGCTGACAGCAGGGCTGCGCCCTCTGCCCCGACACTCCTTTTCAAGGACTCTGAGTTAATTCACAAGGAAATGGTTAGTATGTGTGTGTTTGGATATGGAAAATCACAGCCATTTGCTCTTAACTCGTCGGGAAGGGATGGACATTCAGAGAAGTCTGCTGAAATGAAATGATCTGAAGAGTGTCATGTAAAAAGGAAACTCGTTTAGAGAGTCCTGAAACAGTGCCATTTCCCAGATGGACTTTTAAAGAGCCAAAGGAGGAGGAAGGCGCGTATGGCGGGCTGCCCTGGTGTCGGGGGTCGAGGCGACTCCTTTCTCTGTACTCACGGGCGCGCTCCCCGAGATGGGGCGCCCTGGTGCCTCCTCTGGGTGGAATCAGGGACTCCATCAGAGGGAGACACTTCACCCTCTATGGTGCTGTTTCCCTTGTGCACAACGGTCTTTTCAAAATGTGAGAAATGAAAACACCGTGTGAATGAGAAGAGGCAACTATGGTGTGTGCACCCCCACCTTCGCCACCCCACGTCACCCTCCTGCCCTGACATCTGTCCCTGCCTGCTCGATCCTACTTCTCACAAGAGTTCTGAGCACATGGAGTTCGTGGGTTCTTTCCATGACTGTTTTTAAAGCAGTGCGACCGAGTCACAGCAGAGGCGGCGCTGGCCCTGTCTGCCCGAGTGGATTCCCGAGGCTGAGGGCCACGAGTCCGCCGTAAGCTGTGTCCCCCAGGGTTCCATGCCCTCTCCCCGAAGCGGAAGATGAAGGGACATCGGGCAGGAAGCTGCTGGCCCTCCAGTCCACCCTCAGTGCCGCTGAGCTGTACAGTCTCCCCAGACAGACAGGGCGCTACCCTCCCCTCTCTGAGGACTCTGTGGCTCCTCCTCCCCCAGAACCTCACTTGTCCTGCTGCTGATACAGCCAGCACTCCCAGCACTGACCAGACTGCCCCTTCTCTGTGGCCCAGCACGTGTCACGCCCGCGGCCGCCAGCCCTCTGGTGCTCAATCCCATCTCCTTCCTGTCAGTGACTCCTTGTCCGCCCAGGCCCCTCCCTGCAGGACCCCTGCCCCCTCTGCCCAGGCAGGACCCCAAGATGGTCTCCAGCCCTCGCACATCACCTGCAACTGCTCAGGGCCTGCCCCTCTCAGGAGCCTTTGTCTGCCTCAGCCAGGCTGTAGCTCCGCTGAGGACTCAAGGCAGCCTTCCAAGTCGGCACATACCATCCTCCTGCAATGTCCGCTGGAGACACAGGAGATGCAAAGTGGACCTGGGGACCTTGAGCACCCGCATCCCCTTCCCTGAGCTCTTCTGGTAACTGCTAAGGCCCGCACTCCTGAGGAGAGCCTGCAGGAGGCGCTCTTCTCAAGATGGGTTACTAGGCAGAGTGGCCTTGCAGAGGTTATTTACACGCTAAGCCTCAGTTTCCTTCTAGGCAAAGTAGGCAGATTGAGGATTCCCTGAGTTACCAAATGTAAAGAACTAAGCCAGTGCCCGGCACATAGTAAGTGCTCATTAATAAGGGAGACGTTTCACTACTTACACCGGCCGGCCTCTGCCTAGTACTCAAAGCACTGGCCCCTACCCACTGCCCCCCCCCCCCACCCCCGCCAATGAACATAACCACAGTCTCCATCTAGAATAGGGACTGCCAGGGCCTGGGGGTGGGGGGAAGTGGGAGGGTAAGGAAACCGATGCTGCTCAAGGTAAGTGTCCTCATTTTTTGATGCTGACTTCCAGCAGTCAACCCCCAGATTTACAGAAGCGGTGCACAAATGTGGACCATGGACTACTTCAGTTATCAGTTAGGACGAGGAACATCCCTCAGGAGAGCCATGGCAAGGGACGCCTACTATTAGCCTTTCCCAGAGGCCCGGGGTTCCAACACGGTTCCCACCATCCTGCAGATAAGAAATGTGAGCTCTGGCAAAACAAGAGCCTCCTTCTAATGTGGGTGACATTTCTATATGTCTTGTGTAAAGGCCACTCTACACGTGTCTCCCGGCATATGTGGGGATGACGGCAGTCCCGAGAGAGGCCCTCTCGGCATCAGGCGCCACCACAGGCCTCTGAGGTACCAGGAAGCACAGGCTTCCTGGCCACCAGATGGAAGGCCCATGCCTCCAAAGGAGGGTGGGATGTGAAATGAAGGAGGAAGGGGAGGTGGGAGGCAGGGTCAGAGCTGCAGGAGGGCTGCGCAACCCAGCAAATCCCAGGCTAGTGTTATCTTCTTGGCAACCAGCACAGGAGGGGACAGTGGGGAGAGGCAGACAGGGAGACGGGGGGAGGCTGACTATGGCGGATACCCTTTGGGTCTGTCTTCTTGCTACAGTGTATTTATAGCTCTGAGGAGTGGCTTTTTGCTTTCACCATGTTTTATTCTGGGTTGACTAGACTAGAAGCCTTCAGGCAAGCAAAGCAAGCAAGAAGACTATAAACATGTTTTATTAGTTGGTATCTTTCTGTTAAAATATCAGCAAGAGAGAAGATATTTGTAGGATTCTTATCACTTCCTTCTCCTCTCAGTAAGTAAGTGGTTCTTTAAAACCATTCTGGCCAGTCATCCGCCGAGACTCTGGGATGCTGCTATTTAAATCAGGGGGCAGCTCCTGGATTCCTCTCCTTTTCAAGGTATAGCTGAGACAACCTCAGTGGCTTTTGTGTCACAGGTGAGAGATCAGCCCTTGATCAAGTTCCCACGCCTTCCCCTTTGGTGCCCACATGTGCCCTGCCACTTCCCTCTCCTCGGGCCGGTCCGGCCATGCCCCGGTGTCATTAGCACAACCCTAATTCATCTTCGTTTACAAATCCAGGGGGCTAGTTCAGCTCTCATCTCATCAACATCCTGGCAGCATCTGCCATTACCAACACTCTGTCCTCCTGAAATCCGTCATCCTCTAACTGGTCTTCTGATCCTTCAGTGAAAAACTATTTACGAAGCAGCTGCAGAGCAGGGGCCCTGGTGCTGGTAGCTGAGTTCACGGTGCTGAGGGAGAAGTAGAGAAGGCACGTTCCCAGCCCTGGGGTCAGGAATATGGCCTCTGATAGGTCTGACCCATTAGACACTCACTGCAGATCTGTTGAAATGAACACTGATCCTTTCGACCCTCAGCACCCCGTGTGGCCCTGTGCACCTGGTCAGAGCCTGGTAACTCTTTCACAAATAAATAGGTCATTACAGATGGATCGCTAAATGGGTAAACCAGGCCCTGCAGCATTCAGACCGTGATTCAGGATGGAAGTGCGGGCACGTTCTCCAAGGCACTGGCCTGGTTTCATGTATTAGAGCCAATGCTCAGGCGCCGTGGCAGCCAGTGTGAACTGTAAAGCGGTCATCCCAGGGGAAGCCAGCCCCATGAGGACCCAGGGTCCAGGCAGGCCTCCCCACAAAGTCTCAAGTCAGGTCTCAGGGTTGGCAGAGAGGCCTGGGGGTTCCGGGCAGGGTAGCAACCCTTAGATTCTCCCCACCAAGAACTCGGGCTCAAATAAAAATGTCAGTCTCTGCAGATGACATGTACCCATTACCCTGAGTCATTATTTCTAGGCATTTCATTTTTAAGATTGATTTTGAAAGGAAAATGGAGAAGAAAAATATCTTCAGAAAGACATAGAACATACATAAGAAACTAATAACACTCTCCTAGGAGGAGAACTGGGTAGGAAAAAGAGCAAGAAGGGAAATGCAGGTCTTACTGTGGGTCCTGTGGGGAGATGCGAGTTTTACTATTGGTATACGTCACTTACTAAAGAAGATAAAGACAATGAAAGACCCACCAAATATGAGAAACATAAAGTATGTAACTAGACAGACCAATGAAACAGAAAAAAAGTCCAGAAATAGCCCTAAATATATCTAGAAATTTCGTGTGTGGTAAAGATAGCATCTCAGATCACCAGGAAAAAGATGGGATATTAAATTGATTGTGTTGAGATAACTGGGTAATCATCTGGAACAAAATTAAGTCAATCCCTATATATCACACTATATCAGGATTATCACACTATATATCACACTATATCACACTATATATCAGGATTAATTTCAAATGGATCAAAGAAAAAATGTAAAAAAATTTAAGTTAAACCGTAAAAATATTAAGCAAAAGCATAAGGGAATTCCTTTGTAATAACCCTGGAGAGAAGTAGACTTTCTGAACGATGATTCAAAATCTGGCAGAAATAGATGATAAAAGACTGCCATTATTAGGATTATTCAGATAAACTTGGTAATTATTCCACAATGTATATGGATATAAAATCATCAGGTTATACACCTTCAATATATACAATTATATGTGTCATTTACTCCTGAATAAAACTGAAATAAACAAATTGTTCAAATAGATGTTATTATGTATAATATAGTTTAAAATTTTTTTGAAAATGAAGAGAAAACAAATTATAAAGAACAACCAAGCAGATTTAAAAAAAAAAAAACAAACCCAACAGGACTTCTAGAAATAGAAGTTTCAAAGCTGAAATAAAAAATTCATTGGGGGGGACAGCTGGGTGGCTCAGTTGGTTAAGCTGCTGCCTTTGGCTCGGGTCATGATCCCAGGGTCCTGGGATCGAGTCCCACATCAGGCTCCTTGCGCAGCGGGGAGCCTGCTTCTCCCTCTACCTCTGCCTGCCACTCTGCCTGTTTGTGTTCTCTCTCTATCTCTCTGACAAATAAATAAATAAATAAAATCTTTAAAAAAAACCAAAATTCATTGGGGGACCTGAGTGGCTCAGTTAGTTAAGCATCCAACTCCTGATTTTGGTTCAGGTCATGATCCCAGGGTCGGGAGATCGAGCACCAAGTTGGGCTCCATGCTGGGCATAGAGCCAGCCTAATATTTTCTCTCCCTCTTCCTCTGCCCCTCCCTGCTACAACTCAGGGGCCTGCACAATATTCTCTCTCCAAAAAAAAAAAAAAAATCAGTGACTGAATTAAGTAGTATATAAGATATAGCTGAAGAGAGACTCGGTGAATGGGGAGATAGTTCTAGAAGACAGAGCAGAAATAATTATCCACAAATAAGTTCTGCAAGAGAGAAATGAAAACTACAAATGAGAGGAACAGATATGGAAAAAAGAATGAGACACTAACAAGTTTGACTTGTGTTCTATAAGGAGAAAGAGCCTAGAATAGAGACACTGAAGAAATAGCAGCTAAAAATTTGATAGATGTGATAGAAGCATGTTCAGAGACGCCTGGGTGGCAGTCAGTTGAGCATCTGCCTTTGGCTCCGGTCATGATCTCAGGGTCCTGGGATAGAGCCCCGCATTGGCTTCTCCCTTTCCTTCTGCCTAGCCCCTGCTTATGCTCTGTCTCTCAAATAAATAAATAAAATCTTAAAAAAATAATAATAAAAGAAGCATATTCAAAACCACAGCCTAAGAAAATTTATCACCAAAGGACCTCACAAAATGAAATTCTGAAAGATGTACTTCAGTCACAAGTAAAGTGATCCCAGACAGAAGGCCTGAGATGAAAGAGGCACACTCAGTTTTGGGCATACCTTTTCTCTTGTCTGAATCCAGAAACACGTTTGGTCTTGCTGTGGGCTTTTCCACTGGCCCCAGCAAAAACAGAACCCTTGCTAGGGAACTTATCTCTGCATCTACAGACCCAGTGGCAGAAATGAAAGTGGCATGTGACCCTCCCTGGGGAAATCGTGAAGCAAGAGCGAGCCTCCCTGACCACTGGGAATTGCCAGGCAATGCATCTTCAAGGAAAAAGAGAGATGGGAACAGCTGGACATCCACATGCAAAGAAGTGAATCTAGACACAGACCTCACATCCTTTGCAAAAATTAACTCAAAATGGATCACAGACCTAAATGTAAACCACTAATCTATAAAACTCCTAGAAGATAACATAGGGGAAAATCTGCATGACCTTGGGTTTGGTGATGAGGTTTTAGATACAACAGCAATGGAGCAAAACATGAAAAAAGAAATGATACGCTAGCCTTCATTACAATCACAAACTTCAGCTCCGCGAAAGACCCTGTTAATAGAGTAAGAAGCCCAGTCACGGACTAGGAGAAAATGACTGCAAAAGAAAGCAATGAGGCCTTTCCCTTCTCTGAGCCCAGTGCCCCAGTCCACACGCGGGGCCCGAGAAAGGAGAGGAAGCCGGGCCACTGTTCCACGAAGTGGGCCCAGGTCATGCTGACACTCTCGTGGGCCCCCTCAGGGACCCTTAGGAAGGACTGTGTGGTGGACAGATAAGAACTCAGTGTTTGTGCTCTGTGGCAGGTGCACACGCTTCTCAGATCCCCATGCTGTCCTGCCGTCCCCCACATCTTGGGGGGTGGGGGGGCGGGTAGCGAAACTCTGGGAATGCCTCCCCTCCCCTCGGTGGTTTCCAGGCGCTCTCCTCCAGCCCTGAGGCCTGCCCCACCTGGCCACTGGACACCACGTGACGAGGGAAGTGTCAAAGCCGCCTTGTGATAAACTGCTTCTCTGAGCACTCCTCGGAGGCCTCCTGCCATGGAATCACCTCCTCCTGTGGGAGGCTGAGGGAGGACCACCCGTGCAACGTCTCCCAAATTACCTTGCAATTTGCTCTGCGAGATGATATACGGTGATTATTTTCTGTGACTGGCTATCAGTGAAGCTGATCAATAGCAGATATTAATAAAAACAAATACCTGGGCTAAAATCTAACTCCTTTTCCTGCACGTACACACAAAAGGCGTCCAGCACCAGCAGCTGCCTCTGGGTGGTGGGATTAGGAATGAGTTTTAGCTTCTTACATTTTTAAACACAAATTGCTCCTATAACCCGAAACGGGAATCGGCATTTAAATGCTGTCCGCGTGCACTGGGCATGCAGCACACTAGTTTAGACTTCAGTGTTTCCCACTTTTTTCTAGTTGCAGCCCTCTGGCTCATTAAAATCCCTAGTCCTCCCTCTTGTGTGTGTGCACGTGCGCATACGGACGTGTGCATGGTTTGTTTAGGACTATGGAGCTAGTAAAACGCTCTGCAGAACAGTGAGCGGGGGGTGGGGAGGGCTGAGAGCCCCACGGCAGCACGAATGCCCAAGAAGGTGCTCGAGAGAGCGGGCTGGGTCCTGGCCTGAAGTGTGAGTCTCAGGTAGGGGTGGTCAGGCAAACACACCAGAGCCTCAGGAGGAACTCAGGGGGCCTCGGAGCGTCACGGAGCCGGTCTGGCTGTCCTCCTCTTCCTGCCCTATTTTTAGCTGCAGGAGTGCAGGACACACTCAGGTGTCCTGGATAGGAAAGTGCTAAAGAGGCCAGGTAAGTGACAGAGCCAAGTACAGGTTCTGCCTACCCCCGTCTGCCAACCTTGTTAGGTCCTTTCCCAGGCCAGAAACCCCGAATGTGATGGGTGTTTGCTGTAACGAGTATGTGTGTACTAGGGCGTGCTGCTGGTGGGGAGGGCTCCCCCTCCTGCACTTAGAGGACGCAGGGCGGGGCCGGAGCGCAGCCCAGCCCCTAACACCGAAGGGCTATGCAACACCTGACCCACTTATGGAGCAGAAATCAAGCAAACTGAAACTCAGGGAGAGGATGAGGGTGATCAACAAACCAGACAGGAAGGTATATTCTTAACAGTCATCCCTCTTCCTTGGGCTTTTGTCGCAGGATGCGTCAGGCACAGGGCCAGGCCCCGTTGAGTCTGCAAAGTGGCTGGAAGGCCACCCAGGGGACCCTGCTTATTCCCCAGCTCAGGAGCTGGCTCTGTGAACTTCCCCACAGCAGCTTCCCAAGACAGCATCTGCCAGGAGAAGGAGCCAGGGGCCGACTGGACGAAGGGGAGGCTCTGGTCCCTGACAAGAGACAGGAGAGGGATGACCAGGTCTAACACATGGGCGCGAGAAGAGGCAGGGCTTAGGAAAGTGGAAGGAGTGGGGGATTAAGAATACAAAAATCTGGGAAAGTGGAAAGAGTGAGGGATTAAGAATACAAAAATCTGGGACGCCTGGGTGGCTCACTCCGCAAAGGGAATGACTCTTAGTTTCAGCTCAGATCGTGATCTCAGGGTCATGAGATCGAGCCCCAAGTCAGGAGTCAGGCTCTGTGCTTAGTGTGGAGTCAGCTTGGGACCCTTTCTCCCTCTCCTTCTGCCCCTCCTCACCGCCCCCCCAACTCTTTCTCTCCCCCCACCCTCTCTCAAGTAGAACTTTAAGAAAAAAGAAAACAAAACAAAAATCCAGAGGTCTTCATCATTTTGTAGATTACATCCAAAGAAGCCAGGAAAAAAAAAATTCTATCCACAGCCTTATCTTGTGAGAGGTGGGAATGCCATCCTACAACACTGGGTTTTTAAATGGATCACAGTGGGGGAAGGGGAGGGAAATAAATGGATCACAGTTTAGTTACCCACAGCAGTGGCTATCTTGGGAGGGTCCATCCTTATCACAAGGTATCCACATTCAGTCTTGAGCGCTTTCCATCCTCCTTAATGTTGAGAAACCCTCTGAGAGTGGACTGGATTTTTACAACAAGCCTAAGTACTAGGAGGGAAGTTAGTACAATAAGGTTTGTAGCCCCCCAAAAATGAGAGAGAGAGAGAGAGAAATGTCACTGCAAGCCTCTTCAGGTCTGATGAACAGGAGCCAGGACTGTTCTCTCAGGGGTTGGGTAAAATGACTCCAAAGGTGCTTCCCTTCCAGGAAGTCAGTTCCTTGGGTGGGGACATTTGTCGGGTACATCCTTGTCTGGCACAGGGCCTGGGGTCTAGTAGGCTGTCCCCGAGTGAATGCCGGAGCAACTCAGCTTAGTGAAATACCTGCTAGGGGCTTCCTGAGACACCGCCTCACCCAGCGAACGTTGAGGCACCGTGGGTGCATCGGGCCCCTCTGAGCCAAGCTTTGGCCTCACCGGCACAACAAACCAAAGCCTGCTCTTGGGGAGAACATTCGGCTTTGTTTCTTCACTGAGCCTGCCTCACAGTGCTATTCGTCATGGGGGTAAGCTGTACCAGGGTCCCCTACACTGCACTGAGCAGGGTGTTGTAAGGTGTTCCTTGACAGACTTCTAGGATAAAAGTTTGGGAACCACTACCAATCACAGTTCCCTCCCTTGGGGATTCACAGGGGCACGAACATGTTAAAGGCTCTGAAGAGTCCTGCAGGAAACATAGCTACTTCTGGGTGGCTCCCAAACTAAAACAAATTCCTTTACCGAGAAACTCATCTGAGGTTATTCATATATCCGTCTCAAAAGAGGGGATGTCAATCTAGCGGTCTTCCTATCTCGGCCATGGAGCTGTTTTTTTAGTGGAATACCTCTTAATTTCATCACTTGGGTTCTGCTAAACACAGCTGGAACAATGCTGACCCACAGCGCCTTGACCCATGATGGAAGATCAACAAATTGGGGATGCCCAGGTGGCTCAGTTGGTCAAGCATCCGACTCTTGATTTCGGCTCAGGTCATGATCTCAGGGTCGGGAGATCAAGCCCCACATCAGGCTCCACACTGAGCATGGAGTCCACTTGTGATTCTCTCTCTCTCCCTCTCTCTCCCTGTCTGCTCCTTTCCCCCTCCTTGCGTTCTCTCTAAAATAAATAAATACATGAAATCTGAAGGGAAAAGAAAAAGAGCAACAAATCACAAGGGTGCTTATTCTCTGCTCTTCCCCACACATTTCAGTTGCCACCCCTCCCCCCAACCAGAGGACTCAAACACCTTTCACTTCTTCCTTTGTCTGCCCTATTCCTTTATTGGTCTCTGGGCTGATGTGTCCCTGGCATTGATGGACATTTCACTGGGCCAAAAGCCATCCCCCAAGTTGCTCATTTCACGTCTCACACCTATGCCTTCCAGCAGCGCTATGCCGGGCACAGGGGAGAGATTCCAGAGGCTTTCGGAAGTGACCCAAGTCCAGTTCCCTATTACCTTAAATGTTATTTAAATGTCATGGAAGGGACAAGCACCATAGTACCATGAGGGCGAAGATGACAGCCTGGCAGGGGCTGCCCCAACGGACAGCGTCACATTCCTTGGGAAGAACTCCAGAGAGCCCAGGAGGGAAGCAGAGCCGGGCACCCACAGATTTGGGGAAGGAGCTGTCTGGTGGCCAGGCCCAAGCATGTTCCAGAGGTTGTCTTTGCCTTTTAAGTACAATAGACGATGGGGCTCTGGACCCAAGAGGAGAAACAGAGGCCAGCTTCATGTTTCAGAGCAAGATGCAAGGCTATAACCTCCTCCTCAGGCCTACTCCAGCCTGGAGCCGGCCATAGGGAGGAGAATGGGGTCCCTCACCCCTGACAACATGCTCTGCCAGGTTGGGGGGGGGTGTCACTGGGCTCTGATGGGCCCCCCAGCCTGAAGGGCCGCTCTTGGCTCAGACACTCTGAATGTCGGTGTGGCCTCCACTCTGGCGTCCCCAGCTCCTGGCTAACTGAAAAATCCTTCAAGAAGATGTCCACGCATGTGCCAGGTGCCCGGGATGGAAGAGGCCTCCAACATCAGACGGAAGAGTTTGCTAACAGGACATCCTGGCGTTGAGGCTGGTACAGGCTTTAGTGGGAGGAGTTAAGTGCTGCTTGAAACAAACCAAAGACAAGAGGAGCTGAGGCCACCAAGGCATCGGGTGGGAGCCGGTGAGGCTCGGCGGCTCTGAGCCGCTGAAGGACCACACGCATAGTGGGCAGCGACGGCCCCCATCACCACCCCCTAAGGGAGCTCATGTTAGCCACCAGAACAGGGGTGCTAGGAACTTCCTCCTCTCTCTGCCTTAACCCCAGTGCTAAGGGTCAGATGTGGGCCCCCTACACTGGGTGCATGTGGGATGAGCCCTTCCCCTGCGTCCCCTCACTGCAGCCTCTGGGACAGTTCCTGCTAGCCCTAGCGTACCGATAATCAAACCACGGCCCAAAAATGTGAGTGACCGGCCTGAGGCCACAATTACGAAATTGTGGACATATAAGTCTCCATCTTAACCATCCAGCTCTACTGCCTCTACGTGACATCCACTGAACACTGTGGCGTCCCATCTGGTCCCCAGGGCCGGCCACCAAGAAGACATCAGCTCCCCGCTCCACAGTCACCTAGTCCCAGCAGGACCCTGGTAACTCAAATGTCCTATGAGCAACCTCATCCAGACCCCTCATCTCTCCGCTGGGGCCCGCTGAAGGCCGGAGGCCTGGCCCAGCCATGCCGAAGGGCATCAGGCAGCACACCTTCATCGCCAGGCCCACAGCTCTGTGCACCGCCTAGAAGAGTCTGGGCCACACAGAGAACACAGTCCCTCTACAGGGCCCTTGGGGTGACAGCTAGACCAGCACGGGGGCTTTGGTTAACAAGCCTCCTCCCCCTAACACAAACCTAAAGCACTGCTTTCTTCTTGCCTGTGCCTGTCTCTGAACAGAAAGCTCTCTGGGGGGAGGAAAGGTTTTGCTCTGGCTTCAATCCCAGGGCCAGAGACATGTTCAGCAAGGTCCTGCTGAATGGCTGGGACTTGGCGCACCGTGTCTGGGCCACACCCTGGTCGAGGCCCTGAGCTGCTCAAAGGCTGGTGCGTGGGCTCCTCCCTCGTCCTCGATCTTCCCCGAGCTCTGGGTTGAAGCTGGCGCCCAGCAGGCACCTGGAGCACAGGTGAGCGGGTGGCACAGCCCCGCTGCCAGCTCTCACAGGGCTGGACGGCCCCACCTCCTTCTCCAGGTCTCAGCTGAGAGCTCCTCCTCCCAGAAGCCTTCCTGAGCCAGTTCCTCTCCAGGCGCCCAGGTGCCCGGGCCCTGCTTTGGCCGGTTCATGCTCTCCATAGCATCTAACCCGGGGGGTAACCATCTGGGCTGCTTGGTTCTTTCTCCAGCCTAGATCATGAGCAGCACAGAACGGAGACCATTTCTGCCGCAGTCAGTCCTGTGTTCTCAGGCGGAGCCTGGCATGGGGCCTGGTACCCAGCAGGTGCTCAACAATGAGAAAGTGTCTTGAGGGAGGCAAAATCAAAGAGCAGAGCACAGAGAAGGCTTGTCCACCTTTCTGTGTCACTCCTGGAACAAAACCAAAGTTCTGAGGGGGGCAAACACTCAGGACTTGTAAATACTCCCATGCTGCCACATCGCAGGCCGAGGTGCTTAGAGCCGGCCCATCAGTGCAGGCACGCAGCGCTGTTCCAAGGGCTGGAACAGCACAGTCTTTTCACTGGATGTGGCCCCGGAGCTCAGCTACTACCCCATCTGGCCACAGGGTGCAAGGGACCACAACACAACGGAGCACAGCACTAAGATCTCAGGACGTCCCCCGAAGTATCCGTCATACGGGCCAGGCACCATGGTGGGGCAGACATAGGCAGTGTCGAGCCAGTGACTCAGCACTGCACCTGGGCAGAAAAAGTGGCTCGGATTCAGCGAACTACCGCTCGGCCGGAAGGACTTGGTAAAACGTAAAAATATATATTATTCTTAATATACAGGGGTCAACAGGGTTGACACCCGAGCAAAAACTTGCCTTGAGTTACTGTCCAGCGCTAGTGATGGGCGGCCCTGGCCGTCCCCACACCCCTCCGTGTCCACGACCACACACCCTCGAGAGCCGGGGAGGGGCGCAACGGGTGTGGGTGCAAACAGAAGCGCCGTCCACGAGAACGGGCCCGCTGACCTCAAACTCAGGGGCACGGCGCACGGTTCCAGAGCCAGCCAGCTGCAGACGAGGAAGACGTCCAGATTTTCCGTGCGGCACACAGAGTAACTGCCTCAGATATGCTGGAGCGATGGTGTCCCCTCACCCCACACCCCGCCAACTAAAAAAACAGAAGCTTGGTGGGTATTGAGGAGGGCACGTACTGCATGGAGCACCGGGTGTGGTACACGGACAACCACTCTTGTAACACTGAAGAAATAAAATAAAAGTATTTGGGAGAAAAAAAAAAAAACAGAAGCTTGGAAGAAATGAAACTGATGTGGTACCTGACTTAATGACAGTGTCTGGACATCCCAGTGACAGGGACATCACGGCCTTGGGGGCCCAGGCACTGCCGCCTGACTGGGTATGCCCAGCACGTCAGCTTCTCCATCGTGCTTAAGCAAAGCCCTTTGGCCCTCACAGCAGCCTGGCGTTGGTGGAACATGGGCTGTCGTCAACATCTGAGTTGTAAGGAAATTGGGGTCCAAAGAGTTTACGTGAATCACTCTGGGTCACACAGTATGTAAACTGGCAAGCCAGGACGAAACAATGTCCTCAGCTTCCTATCTGGTAACTTCTCACCTGACTGCCAATGTTCTACATGGCTTTCCCAGGTGTGTCGCAAGCTCTGGGCCTCTGGTTCCTCATCTGCAGAATGAGAAGAACCCTGCCTAGCTCATGCTACCAGGCACGCCGCCTTTGAGAGTCTCTGAGAAGCGCAGGGTTAAATGTCCCAGAAGTGTGGACGCCTCCCAAATGTAACCCACCGATGACTTCTCATGCCTCGGTGCTTTCAAAAGAACACAACAACTTTACCCCTCAGGACCACATTCTTTAGGGAGGAACCCTTGGTCTTGCCTCACCGAGAGATGGGAGAAGCAGGAAGTGATCCAGCGCTCCGGCTGCCTGCTATCACTTTGGAGGGGGCACCTTGTCTCGCTGAGTCTCCCTGCCCGGCTGTAGGAGAGGTGGCCGCAAGAATCACGGGTGCCCTTCCCGTCACATACCCGAGATGCACACGGCACTACGAGGTAAAAGCATTATAGCGACCCAGCACGATCTGGGTCCCTTCTCGACTGCTCACTGGCTATCTGAGGCCCAAGGCAAGCTTGCTTATGCTTTGAGTCTGGTTTTCTCATCACTACAGATGGGGTGATATCCCTGCCTAGCTGGCTTCCCACAGTGGCCATGGAGCCACCAGTGAGACCCATAAGGTCATTTTTAGGAAAAGGACCACCCCTCCACCCTCCTAATCCCACCCCCCCAAAAGACATAGCTGATTTCAAGGTTAGGGCTGGGGAAATTCACGGTGAGACTAGAACACCTCACTGTGGGGGAAAGCCAGAGAATGTGTAAGAATGGAAGAGGCCGTCGCAAAGGACAGCAGAAGCCGCCTGAATGTCAAACATGAGACAATGTGAGCACCATCCTAGGTAATGACGTGATAGTATATAGCCCACTACTTTAAAGAGGTCCATGAAGCAACACTGTGAGTCCAAAGAAAAGAAAGAGGGGAAGGGCAGAAGGAAAGTAAGTTCTTTACGGAAGAATGCCAACTAACATGTGCAGAAGAAATGACAGAAATGGAAACATCCCTCTCTTGTAACCACTAGCGTAATAACCGATTTGGGGAAGCTCGTCCTGGAACGCCAAAGCCACAGGGGGAAGAGCATGATTCAGGCTGTGCAGAAATCCAGCAGACACCCCTTAACCAAAGGACCCCAGTGAATCGCCAGCGGCAGGATAAACCCACATGAGGTGCCTCCTAGCACGATACTAGACGGGGACGCAAGGGCATGGAGGCAATCCCCCCATCAAAACGCTAAACCCGAATCCAAGCATGAAGCCGACCCAGACATAAGGACATTCCGCAACACAACTGGCTGCGCTCTTCAAAAAATGTCTGTGTCATGGAAGATTTTTTTTTTTAATTAAAAAAAAAAAAAAAAACCTAAGGAATTGTTTCAACTTAAAAAGACTAAAGAAACCAGACAACTAAAGGAAATGCAGGATCCTGAAATGGATCCTGGATCAGGAAAGAAAACCAAACCAAACCCAACCAAAAAACTATAAAGGCCAATGTTGTGAGATTAAAGAAATTTCCAAATGGACTGCTAATGGGGCAGAATGTTAACAACCCGGGGCACTTGGGTGAAAAGGTCCGTCTTACTATTCCTGTAACTTCTCTAGTCTCATGATCAAAGAAGCCCAATAGGTCGGTCCCCGGGGTTTCCCTCGGCCCCTGGAAGGTGTCCGAACTGCCACGATGTGAGTCCAGGGGTGTCACTGGGGGAGTCGGGCGTACTCACCCGTCAGATACTCCAGGACGGCGGCCATGTACACGGGTGCCCCCACTCCAATCCGGTACTTGGGGTGGCCTTTCTTGATGTAGCGCAGCATCCGCCCCACTGGGAAGATGACTCCCGCCTTGGCGGACCGGGAGGTTTTGGTGGACTTCTTCTTCCCACCCCGGCTCGACATGACGGTGGCCCTGGAGGTGAATCAGTAAAGCACACTGTGGAGGCAAGAGGCACAGAAGTCAGGATCCTGGAGCCGGTGTCTGCTCCCCTCCCCATGCTCTCCGGCCCCTAGGAGAAGGGCCACCGCCTGCAGCCACTGAGCCCTCTGAGCCCGGCTGGGGTGCTCCGCTGGAGTACTTCGCCCCCTGAAAAGAGAATGGCGATGCTTTTCACTTTTGATACTGTAACGTCCATTTCAGTGGCCACTTCTGCTTAAACGTTACTCTGACATCTGACGAATGCTCTTAAGTGCCTTGCCTTTATGCCCCATGATGTAAAAGGCAATGGGATTTCTCGGCGATGTCCTATACACTTGTTTAATAACTGCATTTTCGTGTCCTTGAGACCAGGGCGGACAAATGTGCTGAAACCTTCATGAAAGAAAACTATGTCATCTGCCCCCAGAAATGATGTAAGGCCTGGTACCCAGGTCCCCTGCTGAAAGCAGCGTCTCTACCTCACGGTCCTTTCTCTGTGGGGGCTCACCGGAGTTCAGCAGAATGCTGGGCTGCAATCACAGGCCCTCAGAACACTTCTAGTCGGCTAGCTCCGCCTGTCCTTAGAGAAGACGGACAAGTGCTTGTCTTTCCTTGCTCTTCCTTCCCATCCCCGTCCAATAAGCCACACGAGTCCAGAGGATACTCTGTCTCCATCAACTCTCGGAAGGCCTCTCCTGTCCACCCCGACTGCGACTGAATCCAGGCCATCATGAACCAAATGATCACAAACATCTCCTGAAGAGGTCTCCCCACCGTGGGCCGTACTCTTCAAGCCCCCTGCCCTCTGAGGGTGGTACATACAAGTCTGAATAGTCAGTGGCTCTGATCTGAAAGCCTTCTCTGGCTGCCACATTCCCAAGGAAGATTCAGTACCCTTGGCCGGTCATGGAATGTCCTAGAAATCTAGCAGAGCACCACTAAGGTCTACATGTGTGCTACGAGCACTGAAGGTCATAAATGTTCGCTGAGAGCATTCAAGTCATTCACACATTCACTTCAGGAACTGTGCTGGGGAATGGAGACAGCAGGGCACAAGGCAGGGGGGATCCCTGTTCTCCCAGAACCGGTAGGGCAGAGAGAGAAGAAATAACACTACAGTTATGTAAATGATCATCATGAAATGCAGCGAGGAGGCTGGGAGAGGGGCTGGGAAGAGGCCTCAGCCTATTCTTGGGCACCAGGCAAGCATTTCCTGGAGAACATCTATGTTCAACCACTGAACCAAACGGGCAGGACTCCCATTTACTGGTAAACTGAGGTCTGGCTGTGGGGTGTGTAGGCCACTCCAGCTCCAACAGGCCATGCCACTAGGCCAGCGGAGGCCGCAGAGTTGGCAGTTCTTGTTACTCTGACGCCCAAGCCTATATTCGGAACACACCGTGGTCCGCATAACATCAGGGCAACCCCTAAGGTCGTCTCAAGTTGTCTGCCTGACACAGATGGCCAAAACAGCAGAGAGGAGAATTCTTGGGCCCTCGAACAGAATTGAGGTGGCTCTGGATGGATGTTGGGGGACAGGGGGGTGGCTAGACAATTATGATGAGAACCTTACATTTCTCATCACGGGGCACCAAGTCTTCATTGATCACTGCATGCTAAAGAGAGCCCCAGAAGGGCCTGAGTTTCTCTGAAACAATTAAATGGCTCCATTTCTTGCTGTGATGGGCTCCATTTTGAAAGAGTCCCTGCAAACAGGTGTCCATGCTGACTCTGAGCAGGAAATAGCACACATCCACATGTGTGCACGTGCGTGTCTGCAGGGAAAGCTGTCACTGGGCTTCCCGGCAGTCTTCTGCTTTATGACAAATGTGTTTCTCAGACCAACCCCACGCTTCTGGAGTAGGAGTTTTCAGATCTGAACATCTCCCCTCCTTTAGCAAGAAAGGCCTACGGTCAGTGATGATTAATACAGCTCAGCCCTGTTCTTCCTAGAGCCCCGGCGTCAGCTCCCACCCCCAGACACAGCTGTCTGGGCATGTTTGGGGCTGCCTCTGTGGGAACTGGGCAATGTCCAGCCCCGGAGACGAGCCATTAGCATTCAGGGACCCGATGGGCCCTAGAAATGCTCCTTCCTTAAAAGTGATGCTCCTGGTGCTTCCCTTCCACTCCAGCCTTTACGTGGACATGCCGGGGCCTCCCAGGTGCACACCTGATCCCAGGGCTTTGCTCTAACTGCCTGTGGCAAGGACCCACTTAAAGTCCCACGGGCACCTGGAACTCCCTTCTCTGGGTTTCTCAGCCCCAACAGTGACAACCTCACGCACCAAGCCCCCAAGCAGCGGCCCACCTGGGCCCTCTTTGCCCACTCTCACAGTGCCCAGCCAGGAGTCAAACTCTATTGAACCGCCTCGTAACTTCTCGGGCCTCTTCCCTTCTCTTCGGCCTCCCTGCCTTGACTCAGCTCTCTCTCCTTCTCACCTATCGGCCTCAGCTCCGGCCTCTCTCCGTGGAGGCCAGAGGATGTGCACCCCCTTGCGGGCTCCCCATCACCCTGAGCTGGCCACAAACAGCATCCTTCACCTGCTTCCACGGCACTGCTTCCTGCCGCCCCCGACGTCCTGCCCTGCGATGCAGGGTCCAGAGTGTCTCTCCCGCCTCTGACGCCCTTGTCCTCTTGCTGACCCACTGCGCTGGCGCTCATGCGATCCCTGTCCTCGGACCCGACCGTGGACTGGCATCACTCACTGCTCCCTGCTCCCAAAGCTCGCCTTCTGGCACGTATCTGTGTGCCCACCTCTCCAGCCTGACTGCACTGCAAGCAGCTTGGTGCCAGGCTGCGGTCAGCGCGTCCCTAAGTCCCTGGGTCCCAGGCAGGACCTTCGATGTCACGGATCCTCAAGTGTCACTCTGCTGAGAGAACATCGTCACAGCTAATTTTCAGTCAGCCTCCTGATAACGTGGTCCCATGTCTTCAACCTCCACCCAGGGCTGGCCCTGCGGCTCCTGCTCCTCACCCCTCCCCATGTTCTTCTCGCACTTCTAACTATAGGACCCCAAGCTGCAGCCACGGCTCAGAGAAACTTCTGATGAAGCCATGCAGCCTCCTGACGTCCAGCGACACATGCTGACTTTAAAAATATCTTTCGGAAAATCACCTTGTAGCTGGGCAGTCTCCAGATAAACCCACAAGTCTGCCCAGTCCATCGCACTCTTCAGGGGTCTATGGAGACATGGGCAGCCACGGCCAGGCCCCCACGTGGGGAGAGAGCAGCTCTGATGGACGTGGCCGTTGAGCACTGGGGTTACTGACAAATTCCACAGTCAGACTGGCCTCCTTCAGGTTGTGGCTCTGCTGCTTACTGCCTGTGTGTCCTTGGGCATGTGACACAATGTCACGCTCAGAGCTTATCTTACTGTCTGTCAAGCAGGGATGAAGACAGAATGGACGCCGAGCAGCTGGTGGGAGAACTGAACGAGAACATGCGTACGCAGGGCCTGACAAGCACGGACAGAGTGAGTGCTCAGGCCACTCAATAAAAACAACAACAACGTGTATAATTTGAAAAGTGGCCGCCTCCCGGAAAGCTGATGCGGGTTATTCATCCTGGCAAGGACGGCACGAGTTGCTATGACAAACAAGCCCCTATGGCTTGTTTCTCCCTCGTGACAGTCCAGAGTGGGTTTCCATGACTGGCTGGTGCTACTGCCCATGAGTCATGAGCCCAGACCCCTCCCATCCCTCGGTGCGCAATTCCCAGGGTTACCACAGAAGGGAAAAGGCCGTGGAGGTAACGCATGGAGGCCTTCAAGGGCCAGGCCTGGGACGGCGGGGGGAGAACCACTACCACCCATGATTCGCTGGTGGGAACTTGGTCATATGGCCACACCTAACTGCAAGAACGGCTGAGAAATGTCCCTTAGCCATCCGGTCAGAGGAGCAACCAGCCAGGCTTGGTCACACAACAAACCAAGTTGAAAGCTGACCACAAAGCCAGGGTGCGAGCAGCCAGCCAAAGCCCATCGGGCCCTCTGTGACCCAAGTCCTGCATCCAGCCTCTTCTGAGAGGTGGACGGTCCCCCATCGCAGGAAAAGTGGCTTCTAACACACTCGGCTTCTCTTCAAGGCACCGACGTTGCTCAGGAGAGAAACAGCATAGTATCTTGTCAAACTGACAAAACTGTGTGCTTCCTTCCTGGACCAATCATCCAGGAGGGCACCCCATTCAAGAAACCGGAAGTCCTCCCCCCTAGAGAGGGCCCCACGTGCTTTGAAGACGGTGACATGGCTTCGGGTGAACCATGGCATCCTTCATCACGGCTCATTAGCTTAGCTGGGTCGTTTTTGACTGCTGCCAGGCCAGGAAATGAAGATTCTGTGGTTGATCCTGAAGGGATCTCTGCGGTCTTTACCTCTGCAACCCCTCTGACCAGAAGTCAATCTCAACAGACACGAACCTTGCTTGCAGAGGCCCAAAGCTGACCCGGTGTGGCACACGGGTGGAGAAGGGCTGTATGCAGAAGTGCGCCAGGCTTGAGCGAGGCGCCCGTCTTTGAGCACAGGCCTCGCACACACCGAGATGGGTCACAGCATGTGATCTGTCCTCGTGCCGCAGGACTAGGGAGAGGGCTGCTGTGAGGATCCCGTGAATAAGACGGACATGAGAGTGACAAGCCCTCTGCTATCAGGAAGGGCAAGAGAGGTAAGAGGGACGAAGGGCTGTCCCACCTACCCCCACACGGCTCCCCTCCTCCCCAACAGGGCACCCAAACAGGCTCCTGGCTGCATCACAAACCGCCTTCGCTCCTACCTTCACTCTCCGGCACGTGCCGTGATCTCAGTCTGTACCACCCTCTCCAGCCCTGTCTGGGGCGATCCTGCCTAGCGGTCTGGTGACACACGCCTGTCACGTGGCTCCCTCCTGTGTGTTCCTGCCGCGGCTGCGCCTCGTGCCCCCCAGTCACAGCCTAGTTTGGGGCAGACCTAGGCCGAGACTCCGGCCTTGCAAACAAGGCCCAAACTCCAGCCCCTCTCTCCCTATTTGCAACAACAAAGGCTCCGCCAGGCCGAACTGCTCCTGTTTCCTCAGCAGACATTCCTGCTGTGGCCCCTGAGCTCAGCTACAAATCCCCTATTCTGTTCCTTAGCCTGCTACCATTCTTTAATATGTCCAATTGCTTATCTCAATCTTATATAAAGTGATCTGCAGGGGCGCCTGGGTGGCTCAGTCAGTTCTGCATCTGCGTTGGGCTCAGGTCACCATCTCAGTATCCTGGGATCGAGTCCTGAGTCAGTCTCCCTGCTTAGCGGGGAGCCTGCTTCTCCCTCTCCCTCTCCCGCAGCCTCTCTACCCGGCTCATGCCCTCTCAAATAAATAAATAAATACGTAAATAAACTCTTCATAAATAAATAAAAATAAAGTGCTCCACAAATGCAGTTTCCAGCCCTTTCTTCTAACCTGATTGCTACTCTAGCTCCAATTTATATAAATATTCTGAAACCAACCTCCTAGACCCTAGCAGTTGCTACACTATATCATCACTGTAGCCAATTTCCTTGTCTGTCAAGAAGGGATGCGCCAGTCGGCTCTGCTCACCAGGCCCCCACCAACTGTTACCTGGTAGGCTCTCGAATGCGGCTGGATGCTGACTGATCAGCTGGCATTTACAGCGGATGGGGTTCTCTTGACGAGGATGAGGGCAGCATTACCAAGGGTCACAGATCACAGGCCACAGGACTCAGAGATGTGGCAAGTGGGACACCAGTCAGGTACCTTCAACGAGACCATTCGTGGAGACATACCTGGCCAGTCCCTGGGGGAACTAAGACCCTTGAAATTCAGGGAGCTTGTGGAGCCACTTTAGGGATTCTCAGTAAGGGAATACCGCAACTGTCCCGACAGCTAAGGTGGGAGCCACAAAGAGGCCTTCCCACTCCCTGATAATTCCATGGCTCCAGCTACCTCTCTTTTGCCACAAGACTAGCTCAGTAAAAGATGAAAGAGACCAGAGGGAAATACTTACCTTCCTGACATCTGTAAGTGACTGACCTCTGCTAAAGCTACAGCATAGAAAACTCTTAATCAGGGCACTTACAAAACCACTGGAACCGGCAGTTGTGAAGTCTTTTATTATCTAAGCACTGAATTCGTGCATATCGATCCCAAATGAAATATTGACCAGAACTGCTGGGGAGCTACTAGTCAGACGGCCCTCTTTCCAGGACCCGAGGATGGGGGAACATGAGTTAAGTCACTGCTGCCGAAGGAGGACCGCACCATCCACTCCCTGCAGCTGGATAAATGCCCACATGTCCACATGCATTTGTCACCTTCCCATCAACTCCAATCATGACAGCAAACCTGAGACCCTTAATTGTGAAGCATAGGACACTAATCCTGTTGACGGCATTCTCTTCCATTTACTCCTATCATACCAGATGATGAACGGTGTCACTGCTGTCATGTCCCCAGAGGCATAAGGATCTACTACACGACTATCACTCAGAGAGCTGGGCTTCAGAAACAGCCCCCTGATTGGCCGAGAAGAGAGATTTGTTCTGGTACGCTAGCCAATCAGGAGAAACATCTCTCTCCATTCATAAAACACTACATCATCGAGTGAGCCGGGTGATTAAAGAACTTACAGTCCACCCTCAGTGAGCCAAGGGATTACAAACAAGGAGAGAAGGACAAATTGGGATACTAAACCCTAAACTGCAAATTTTGTTTCAGCACACATATCTTCCTCGTGTGTCAGGTTTTTGTGGTGGGGAAAAAACAGAAACCAAACACAAATATCATTCAGGAAAGAGTTTCCAGGAGGCTAGTCTGGAATTAAAATTTAACCTCTGTAAACCCCCAAGCTCGTGATTTCACTAAAGGAATCGGCACTACATTTCAATAGCAAGGCACTGTCTTCCTGCTTTAAGAGAAAACTTTCCTTCACACCTCCGCTCTCTTTTAAAGGTTGTGCCAAACTTTAAAATAGCCATTTCAATGGAAGGCTATCAAAGGAAAGATTTAAATGTGAGCTTCAGTAAGGGAGGACCCTGGTTGGTTGGGGTTGGCATCTAGAAGCCACTCAGTATTTGCTGAATGGATGAAGTATTCCCAGTAAGAATAAAGGACATCTGGCCAGGTCTCTCTCCTGCTCAGAGCCTTCAATGGCTTCTTCTAGCTTCACCTGACTCCCTCTAGGATTCAGCCATCCTGAATGGCTGAGCCTCTGGCGGTTCCCCCATATGACCTCTAGTCTCACTGTTCTGAGACTCAACACATGTAGTTCCCCAGGCCTCAAACACTTGTCCCCATCTCCCTTCCTTTACCCAGCCAACTCCTACTTGGCTTTCTATACCCAGGAAGGGCTTCCTCCTGCTTAAGTCACTGTGTTGGGGACCACCATGGGGGCTACTGTGGCCTTCTGCACCAATCTTGCAACAGCCACTCGTTTGTCTTCTCCTTGCATCACCTTCCCAAGGATGAGGACTGGGCACTTCTTGATCATGCTCCTGTCCCCAGTGCCTGACTTACAGTTGATTCTTAGGAATTATTAATTGGAAGACTGTAAGACACGAATCTGGCAGGCTTGATCCAAGCAAACAAGCTATACAACTCTTCAGAACCCACTTGATCTCACTTGTAAGAGCTGGGATAGCCCCCAAAGCACTTCTAAAACTGTAGAATGTGGGGAGGACCCACAGGACTGGTGTGGGCTCCCCTCACTTCTGCTCCTTCCCAGCATGTGTGCCAAGAACAGAGCTCTGAAAAACCTAACATAAATCCAAAGGCACAATCCAACAAAAAGTAGAAACTGCTATAATTCTGATCAATAGCATATATAGGTGCTTATTGTGTTTTGACAGTTTGGGGTTTGCACTTTGGTTTATTTCAATAAATCACCTTTAAATGACCAGGGGCAGCATTAGCTCTGAAGGTATTAGAGGCAGGTTCCAGAATACATGTACTCCCAAGCCTCTCTACAGGAAAAGCATAAGGGGTCTCAGAGTTCTGTCACCAGGACCAGAAGAAATGGCAGACGGAGGGGTACCACTCCCCGTGCCTGGCTTCTTTGGTACAGACCACGCCAGTGACTTGGGGCTGTGTGTTACAGTGTCACAAGTGATAGTCCAGACCATTCCTCATTCTAAAGGCCCTACCTCAAGAAATTTTCACTTAAACTTTTCCCTCCTTCTTAATGCCTTCATATAGCGATCAGCATTAACAATGGTGACAGGCTAAAACTAAATAACAGAATGAAGAGATTTCCTGCTCTCCTAAAACTAGAGGGGGGAAGAATTTAAGAGACTAGTGAGTTTTCTGGTTTGGGTTCTTTTTGGTTTGTTTTGTTTTAAGAAAAAAAAAATAAGGTTTTAAAGTATATTTATCCCCACTGGAGAGGCTCTTGTGCAAGACTGGGATGACAGTGCCCAACTTTTAATCAGCTGTGTACAAGGGGTATACAAATTCCAGTTGCAGGCATGGCCCTCTAAGACCCAATAACTGCTCTGAAGGCAGAGTGGTATACTAAAGGTGGCCTGAAGCAGGTGGATTCCACCTAACTTACAACTAGAGTCTTCCACTCAAACCTAAAGCTCTTTGAAAACTCCCCTAGTCCGCTGAGCAGGAAGCCTGGGATAAAGTACTTTGCCCCCTCTTTAACGGTAAAACCTCAAACCACAAAGGTGGAAGAAAAAGAGAAGCTAGCAGGAAGGCCCTTCTAATTGTCTATTTTTATATGCTGTTTATTGGATCATTAAAATCTTAACAAGGATTTCATGGTAATTCTAATTGCTGAATTCAAAGTTTGCCTTAGCTGTCTGTACAGACGTTTCTCGCTTTCAAACTCTGCAATATTTTCCCCAACATCTTATCTATAAGAACCTTCCAATCTACTGACCAGATCCCTGAATGAACCGTGGTCCCTGCAGGAGTGGAGGCGGGGCGCGCTACCCTGCACACCTGTTGTCAGGTGACACCGCCTGCAGCATCCAGCGCGCTCACCTCCCCACTCCTCCCCACCCCTAGCGAGTCCCTTCCCTCCTGGCCTTCTCCACGCTGGGAGCTTACAGCCTTCCGGAGTTACCTTTTAAAAAAAAACTCCCAGCCACAAAGCAAACAAAAGGCCGACCAGAAGATGAACGAGGGCAAGGGGGGGGGGGGGTGTTCCCGCGTCTCCTCTCCAGCCACTCCCTGGACAACCCCTCCTGGGCCCTGCCTGGCTCCGATCCCACGAGTATCCCCCCCCCACCCCCGCAGCCGCCAACCCTCCCCTCTCCGCAGAGACCGAGCCAGACGCCTACACCACCGCCACCTGGCTCTCGGGCCCGACTTATTGTGCTGGGGGCCCGCAACTCGCGGGCCGGCGGGGGCCTCACGAAGTACAACTCCGCGCACCGCAGCTCCGAGTCGCCCAGGCCCAAGCTGGCCGGCCAGCGCCGCGGGGCCTCCCCGGGCCTCCGGCTCAGCCCGCCTGCCCGCCCCGGGAAGGGTCGCCGGGAGAGGGGCCAGCACTGTCGCCTTCCCACAAAAGCGCCCAGGCGCGGGCAGGAGGACGCGGTTTGGAGAGAAGTTGGCTTCCGGGTTTGCTGTTTGAACAAAACCAAAGAGAATCCCGCGCGGCCCGGCGGGGCCTGGGAGGGCGCCGTGCGCGTGCGAGGCCCCGCGTGGGCCACGCGGAGCTCGGCGACCCGAGCCCGGTCGAGCGCCGCCCGTGGGCGCCAGGCGCGGCCGCTCCCGGGCCCCCGCGGCCGGAAGAGCGCGGCGACCGGACTGGGCGGCTGGGGACCCGGCGCGCGGCGAGGGGGCCCGCGCGGCACTTACGGGGCGGCTCGGCGGCGGCGGCGGCGGCGGCAGCAGCTAGGTGTCCGGCCCGTGCCCTCTCGGCCGCTCGCGCCTTTTCTCTCCGCGCTCGTCGCTGGCCCGCCGGCCCGCCCGCCCGCCTCCTCGCTTCCCGCCCGCGCGCCGCGCGCTCGCCCCCTCCGCCCGGCTCCGCTGCCGAGTGAACTGGAACCAGTCGCCGCGGCCCCGGGATTCCCACAATGCACAGCGCGCCGCTCGTCACATCCCATGCCGTCCCCGCGCGTCCGGCCACCCCTCCCGCGCCACCCGGGCGCCCCGGCCTTGACCCCAGCCCCGCGGCTGCGCGCGCCGTGGCCTCCGTGCTCCGCCGCCGGGACGTCGGTCGGTCTGTCCGCCGGCCGCCCCGGGGCCCTGCGCGGCAGACACCTCGCCTCGAGGCTGGACGCCAGACGCAGGGTCGGGCCCGAGCCCGGGCGCGCCCTGAGCCGAGCGCTGGGAATGGCTCCGGTCCCTGGCAGAGGCGCTTCTCCCGCGCGCCTCCCAGCCCCTGTGTCTCCAGCGACACTTATTGAGCACCTACTGTGTGCCCGGGCATGGGACTGTAGCTGACTCAACCCTAGAAGCTGTCCCGTTAATCCGGGGAGGGGGAGGCATACTTGCTGTTACCAGCAAGCAGTGCAGACCTCCCGCACATCTCAAAACTTGCTGCTGTCTTTCGGTGCAACCTCCGCCAAGCCCTTTCCTGCTCGCTTGGGCTTCTCTGTAGTAACCCCCGGAAGTCTAGACCTGCTTTGTCCATGGAAGCGGTTAGCTACTTGGATTCATCCAACCTTCACTATTGGACTCAAGTTGGGATTTACTGACATCAAAAGTGATTATCACACACACACTTTTTTTTTAACCGCAGACAAGCAGAAAGAGAAGAAACCACTACAAAGCCCATCTATATAGTCCTAAACTGGTTTCTTGCCTGAAGGCGTTAATGCCCCATCCAGGGTACCTAAATAGGGCCTTCTCCCTACTTCCTTTCCTTTCTTGGCCAAATTGCGATGGGGGTGGGGGGAAGCCACTTCAGCACCCAGCTGTGAACCAAATTTAAATAATAATACACACCCCGCTCGTAATTGTGAAGTTTAGTGTACCTTGCTGGAGGTATTGGGAAGAGATTAGAGAAATAATCCAAAACGGCTCCGGATTTCAGGCTGTCCCTGTAGCAGCAGGAGGATAACCTCCTCCCCTAGCCATGCTGCTTTCACACTTCAAAAATTTGCAAAGCAGGGGCCTCTGGGCAGCTCAGTAGGTTAAACCTCCAACTCTTGATTTGGGCTCAGGTTATGATGTCGGGGTCCTGAGATGGAGCCCCGCCTTGTGGGCTCTGCTTAAGTCTTTCCCTCTACCTCGCCCCACCCCCCAGCTTGCTGGCTCTCTCTCTCCTAAAAAAAATTATAAAAACTGAGATATAAACTGACATATAACAATGTGTAAATTTAAGGAATGGTTTGACTAGATACATTTATATGTTGCAATCTGGTTACCACTTCTATTACATCACATAATTACTTCTTTCTGTAGTAAGAACACACTAGTCCTTGACCACCTGGGAGACACATCTGCCTCAGGGCCTTTGCCTACTTGTGGGCCTTTGCCTCTTCATCTTGAAACACTTACCCCAACCCCCATCCACATGGCTTGCTCCTTCAGGTCTTTGCTTAAATGTCACCTTCTCCAGGAGGACTTCTCCAAAATTTGAAACGCCACCCCATCTTACACTCCCCCCCTTCCCTGCCTTATTTTTCTCCACAGTATTTGCACTATCTGATGTGTCAACTCTTTAGCCTCTTGTCTTTATTTCCCTACTGGATTTCAAACTCCCAGAGGTCAGGGATTTTTGCCTGTTTTGTTCACTGCTTAATCTTCATCACCCACATTAGTGTGTGGCACAAAGTATGACCTCAGTACTTAATTGGATTAATGAATACATCAATTGCTTGTATTGGACACTGCTTTGCAAACTTTTTTTTTTTCATTTTTTATTTTTCAACCCTGAGATTGTGACCTAACCTGAAATCAAGAGTCAGACAATTGACTGAGCCACCTAGGTGCCCCATATCTCAATTTAAAAAAAAAAAGGAATAATGAGGGTGAAGTTGGAGTGAAATGAGTGAACAGGAGCGTAATAGCAGATGAAACTGGAGAGATGATTCTTTGGGTCGTCAATGAAAGTATTAAGGATGTGCGATACTCCCTCAGGGAAGCTATAGAAGAGTATCAGGGAAGGTACAGAGGCCACCTGCTTTGTTGCTTTGTCCTTCCCTGGGTCCTTGGGCAGGCCTTTCGGTTTTGCAGGGGTCAGCCAACAGGTGAGGTTTCTGTGGGCAGCAATAAGTCAGAAGGATGCCAGACTTTGTTTATTCAATCAACAAACACTTGCTGAACAACTACTTTATTCCAGGCCCATGCAGGTGTGTTGCCACATTATCCAGACCCTGGTCCAAAATGTAGGAGGTACTCCTGGAAACCTTAACAAGAGACAACACTGCAGCTGAAGGGAAGGCCAGGCCTGTGTGGAGAGGGAGAGGCTCCCAGAGCCTTCTTGTGTCCCAGCAGCAGACAGACCTGTAGCTTTTTCTTCCCCAGGTCCACAGGGAGGGCCAAGGCCAGACACAGAGGATGACTGTCCAACAGATCCCAGTCTGCAATCCTAGAAGGCCAAGAAGTAACTCACTCACATCCACCCCAGCATCGGTTCTGTCTTAGGGAAGAGCGTGTATATCCCATAATTTCACCCTTACCGCAAGCAGGCTGTTTCTCATACATTTCTATTCCCATTTTACAGATAAGGACACAATAGATTCTGGGGGCCAAGGAATCTGCCTGAGATCACAGAGAGGGCGGGCAGTGAGGTTCAAACCCAGGTACATCCAGGACCTGAGTTTTTGTGACTCGGGCCTGAAGGACCCCTTCTGGGGGGTTGGTTTCCTCTCTGTGCTCATCCAGGCTTCCACGTCCCCCAATGCAGAGTGGGGCTTTTTGTCCCCACTCAGTCCCACACCACCATCCACGAGTTAGAGTCTATAGCCCCCCCAATAGGTGATCTCAGTCATCCCACCCCTAATGCCACTCCACAGTGCACTGTTCTTATAGAACTCACTAGCAATATTGTCCCCCACAGCTGTTCAGGCAGAGACTCTCTCTCCTCCACTCTCCAGAATGCTCCACTTTTTCTCTCTCTCTCTCTTCTCTCCTCCTTATTTCATATGCCCTGTACTTTTACCTCCTTGGTGACCAGTCCCCTCACCTAATCTGGCTCAGGGGATTTCACCAGCTTTTTTCCCTCCAATTGCAAAAGAAATGTATGTCTACGATATGGAACTTGGAAATTAAAATGCACAAAATATAAAAATCTCCTTAGTATACCCCTGGGAGAGAACCACCACTCTTCCTCCAGCTCTTGTATCCATATCTATTTAATATTAAATATATTTGGGTTTCTACTACATCTACAAGGCGCATCCTTGTCACCGGCTTTTTAAGCTTAAATGTCTTTTTTTGAAAATTTTACCAGGTAGTTATTCTACAATAGCAGTTACCAAACTATTTGGATTTAAAAACTTTTTATCCTCCAGAAGTGTGAATTGGGAAAAATTAGAGGGGGAGATGAACCATGAGAGACTGTGGACTCTGAGCAACAAACTGAGGGTTTTGGAGGGGAGAGGGTAGGGGGTTGGGCGAGCCTGGTGGCGGGTATTGAGAAGGGCACGTATTGCATGGAGCACTGGGTGTGGTTCATGAACAATGAATCTTGGAACACTGAAAAAATAAAATAATATTAATTGGAGGGAAAAAAAAAAAAAAAAACCTTTTATCCTCTTGGATGCCTGGATAGCTCAGTGGGTCCTGGGATCGAGCCTTCGGCTCAGGGCATATCCTGGGGTCCTGGGATCGAGCCCCACATCAGGCTCCCTGCTGAGCAGGGAGCCTGCTTCCCCCTCTCCCTCTGCCTGCCTCTCTACCTACTTGTGGTCTCTCTCTCTCTCTCTCTCTGTCATATAAATAAATAAAATCTTTAAATAAAATAAAATAAAATAAAACCCTTTTATCCTCTTAGAAATTAATGAGGATTTTAAAGAGCTTTTGTTTATGTAGGGTGTATCTATCAGAATTTGCTTTATTAGAAATTAAAACAGAAACATTTAAATATTTATTAATTTATTCATTTTAAAATATATAAATAATGTATTTGTATGAAAATCTTATATATTCTCTAGACAAGAAAGAAATAAGATAGCATTGTTTTGCAATTTTGCACATTTCTTTAATGTCTGATCTAATCGACAATAGCTAGATCTGATAGTCCCTGTATTCAATCAGCTGCTACATGTATCGAAGTATTCTAAAAAAAGAAAAAAAATCCATACATACACAGATATAGGTGTGGGGGGAAAGCAGAGGATTTTGATAGCCTCCTCAGATTCTTTTGCATGTTATTCTTTGATATTACACCAAAATTCAGAAGTAGTAGTTTCTTAAAGGTTAATTGCAATGCAGAATCTGAAACTGATCAATAAATTTGGCAACATAAAAGTCCATTAATCTGTCTTATGCCTTGAATGGATGTTTTAGTCATGCATGATTTGGTAAAATCATACATTGATCATTTGGAAAGTAGTTGTTTCAAGGGAGTTATATAGCTCTTCTTATCTTCCAAATATGAGCACCTTTCATTGTACAACATCAGAAAATCACATTCCTTCATATCAACACTGATACCATCAAAAGACTCTAAAGTATTGTTAAGCTGTAAAGCTTATAGCAGCAAAGTACAAGTATCCCAAAACCGTAATTTTTGCTTGAAAGTTCAAATTTATCATTGGCAATGTAATGTTCGTTACTTTCCTTGAAGTGACAGGTTCATTTCATGCATTTTCAGGAAAATGCCTACCACATATGCGAGACTGTATTGTGATCTCTGTGGGCCTTAGGCATTTTGAATTCATTGGGCCCTTCCTCCGTTAAAACAAAACAAAACAAAAAAACAAAAAACCTGCATTGATATAAAGACAAATATATTAACACTAGATAATAAAATTGTGCCTTATGGAGAATTCAGCCTTGCATATAACCAGGTCTGAACAACCATAGTTTGCCAGTCAGGCCCAACTTCCCCATCAGGAACCTGGCTGAGGCTCACAGAACTTTATGGGTTCACAGAAATATTTTCTTTTAAGATGAGAAAAAGAAAATGCAAGTTTAGATAGAAGAGAAAATATTTTAAGTAATAATATTAATTTATCTATCTTTATAGCAGTGTGATCATAAAATGTAATTTTTATATCTTTTATACAGAGAAAAGGATTCACAAAGGCAAAAGTGCTACAGGCCCATGAGAGTATAAACAAAGACCTTGTTTCAAGTACAAATGATGTCTGGTGTTAAAAACAGCTGGGTTAGTTCACAACACAATCACACAAAGGCTCTTCCTCAAATCAGCCATCTTAGTTTGCAATATGGTGGAAGTGCTTTATCCACACTTCTCATTTGGTCACCTAGAATGTTTAGAAATGTGTTTTAAAGCATCAAGATTCAATGTATAACTGTTGATGGGAAGGCAAGTTGGTGCAGCCACTTTGGAAAACAAAGTTTTCCAACAAATTTCTTGTGATTCCTCAAGAAATTAAAAATAGAGCTACCCTATTACCCTGCAATTGCACTACTGGGTATTTACCCCAAAGAAGCAGATGCAGTACAAAGAAGGGCCACATGTACCCCAATGTTCACAGCAGCAAGGACCACAATTGCCAAACTGGAAAGAACCGAGATGCCCTTCAACAGATGAATGGATAAAGAAGATATGGTCCATATATACAATGGAATATTACGCCTCCATCAGAAAGGATGGATACCCAACTTTTGTATCAGCATGGATGGGGCTGGAAGAGATTATGCGGAGTGAAATAAGTCAAGCAGAGAGAGTCAATTATCATATGGTCTCGCATGTGGAGCATAAGGAAAAACATGGAGGACATTGTGAGAAGGAAAGGAAGGATGAATTAGGGGAAATTGGAGGGGGAGATGAACCATGAGAGACTGTGGACTCTGAGCAACAAACTGAAGGTTTTGGAGGGGAGAGGGGTGGAGGGTTGGGCGAGCCTGGTGGTGGGTATTGAGGAGGGCACGTATTGCATGGAGCACTGGGTGTAGTACATGAACAATGAAATGAATCTTGGAACACTGAAAAAATAAAATAAAAGTAATTGAAAAAAAAAAGATTCGATGTATACTTTTTATTGCCTCATCAAGGATGTTCTTAAGTGAAACTTTTTTTTTTCCCTTCAAGTGCTTGGCAATAAAGAACGAAATGATTATCAGTGCAATTCGGCGCCCTTGCTGATCTCTACTAAGTCACCAACAGTTCTACCCACCATCGTGTTTGCATCGTTGGTGCAAAGATCAAGACTGTGAAATGTCTACATAATGCCTTAGTATTATCATGAGAAGATTTGACTTTGCGGAACCCCTGGAAAGGGTGTCATGACGTGACCTTCGGGGCCCTGTGGACCCCATTTTCTGAACCACTGTTCCAAATATCTTGGGGCTGTTCCATCAACTGTTTAACCATTTCCATACTGGGTTTTTTTTTTTTTTTTCCATGCTGTTTCTAACTCTATTATAAAGACACAGTGAATCGCCTTAGAGATATACCGTTGTGCTCATCCAACAGTTGAGGATAAGTTCTCACAAGTGGTACTGCTGCATTGAGGAAGCCACAGCTTGAGGCTTTAACATGGATAGCCAAATGGCCCTCCAGGGAAGGTGGGACCCGGTGTCCCAGTGGGCAGACCTGAACATTCCTGCATTGTCCCGCTCCTCTTTGCCCCTCCCTGAATGTTCCCCAAGACCTCTGATGATCTGAGAGCCAAACAGTGGGGGTCGCTCTTTCCCTTGGTTGGCCTTGATCTTCTTCGTGGAAGGCCAGCCAGGGAGTCTCCAGTTCATTCCTAAGGTTTTGATCAACACATATCACACTAAGGACAGAGTGTGTGCCATCGAGGGAGTTGGATGGGGCGGCATCCCGGGAAAGGAAACCTCCAGTAAACCTCTCCCCCACCATCGCCTGCCCCCGCAAACGGGCAGATCGGCTCTTTTCCATTGAACAGGTGTATTTGTCATCTCTGCTGGCTGGAGCCTTTCTTCCTTGCTTGATTACTTCCAAGATAAATTCTCTCTTTGATCTCCAGTCGGCGGCAACATCTGACGCTTTCCCTTGTTTCCAACAACCCACACCCCATCTCATCTTTGTTAAGCATTTAATGCCCTTCTCCAAGAAAGTACAGGTGAATGTTTACCCTCCGTGACGTTATCACAAAGGGGCTGAGGAAAACCATCCCACGGGTGTGTGTCAGGAGGAAGAAGGGTTGTAGTCCCTTTCTGGGCATCTCTAGATTTAATATCATTTCCCTGAAGTTTAATGCTGAATTGAAAATGCAATGTGAAGAATTTAGACAACCTGTAGAATGATGGTCTTTCAAGTGTGGCCTGAGGGATACCTGAGACACTTCAACAGCGTCTGCGTGTCACAATACTTTCGTGATAATGCTAAGGCCTTGGGGCACCTGGGTGGCTCAGTTGGTTAAGTGTCTGCCTTGTGCCCAGGTCATGATCCCAGAGTCCTGGGATCAAGCCCCGCATCGGGGTCCCTAAGCCTGCTTCCCCCTCTCCCTCTGACACTCTATCCCTCCCCCACCCCCCGTTCGTGTTCTCTCTCTCTCTCAAATAAATAAATAAAATATTAAACAAAAATTAATGCTAAGGCCTTACTTGCCTTTTCCACCATGATGACCTTTGCACTGATGATAAAAATCACTGTGTCAACTGTTGGCGCCTGGGGATGCGTCAAGTCAGTGGCTCCAAACTGCTAGCAGTCATGGGGTTCTTCAACACACACACACACACACTCACGCACGCGCGTGTGCACACACACAGAGCAAGCTCATTTCACTTGTTTAAAAATGTCCTGAATGAAGCAGATTTAAACATTTTTTTATCTGCCACCATGATTTGACAGCTTCCCAATACTTAAAAACTTTCTGATAAGATTGATGATGATAGTAACAAATATGATTTTTTTAAAAGATTTTATTTATTTGTCAGAGAGAGAGAGAAAGCACAAACAGGCAGAGTGGCAGGCAGAGGCAGAGGGAGAAGCAGGCTCCCCGCTGAGCAAGGAGCCCGATGTGGGACTTGATCCCAGGACCCCGGGATCATGACCTGAGCCAAAGGCAGCTGCTTAACCAACTGAGCCACCCAGGCATCCCAACAAATATGATTTTTTGATATTGTATAATAAAATCTGCCAACATTTGGAAAGGTCTTATATATCTGATATATGATAGTACAACTTAATGAGCTAGTATTTTCCAAATGACTAATGTATGATGCTACATCATCATGAGTAGGTTAAAAAGAAAATCTGCTCAAAGTGCAATGTCACAAAGCACGAACAGTCCACCGATATGTTTTAATCATCTACGCAACTTTAAGAATCTACCACTTGTCAAGTTTTGGTACAGAATGAGAGAACAACATGCACAATTATTGGAAAGGTTATTATAATACTCCTCCTTTGACTACATAAAAAATAAAATAGAACTTTTGTGTGGAAAAAAATCCAACATGAAGAAAACCAAAATACAAACGATACACCAGAGGAAAATATTGGAAAAATTTAACATGGATATGAAGTATTGTCCCTGCCTTAATCTGCTTGGGCTGCCATAAGAAAATACCATCAACTGGGTGGCTTAAAAAATAGAATTTTCTCTGAGCTCTAGAGGCTGTCCAGTCCAAGGTCAAGGTTCTTGTTCAGTTCAGTTTCTCTTCCAGGGCAAAGCCATTTGCCCTCACATGACCTTTCCTCTGTGCGCCTGTGCTGGGGGGTGCGGGAGAGGGCCGGGGTGGGGGTGGGGGGTGGGGGTACTCTCTGGTGGTTCCTATTGGATTAGGGCCCCATCCTTCTGATCTCATTTAATCTCCTTTACCTCTTAGAGACCCTATCCACAAATACAGTTACAATGAGGGTTAGGGCTTTGGTATGAACTGTAAGCAGACATAATTCAGTCCATAGCAGTCATGTGTATATGATATATATATATGTATCTTGTGAAAATTGTGGGAAAAAATGAAAACTATTGAAAAAGTGCTCAAAAGTTGTGAACAGTTAACAAAAAGATATAAAAATAGTGCTTACAATATGAAAAGATGTTCAACTTCACTCACAAGGAAAGTGCTAATAAAACCATACCGAGATATCACATCCATTTATCAGACCGGCAAAAGTTCAAAAGCTGGAAACGGTGCCTTGTTAGCCGAGCTCTAGGAAACAGGCTCTCATACGTTACTGGTAGGAATACAAAGTGTACAGCTCTATGGAGGGAACTTCCACAGTATTTGATAAAGCTATCTCTGAGTTTACCTCTAACCAAGCAATTCTGCTTGTAGATTTTATCCTGAAAATGCACCCCAGTGACAGGAAAAATACAAACCCACAGGATTATTCTGTCTGCTGAAAGGGCCAAGAAGCAAAGACTGCCCTTATAGCAAAAGGGAAAAGTATTAAAGGAAATGCAGAGGAAGGAAAACTTTCATAACTCATGGAAAGCATGAGCCTGACACCTAGACTTGTCAGTGTTTCTCGGAAGATGGAGCGTGCAAACGAAAATGACTGTCTTGTCTAGATTGGTTGGAAAAGGAGGCAAAGGCCCCCTGACGCTTCAGAATCTGTCATACAAAATCAAACACGGAAGAATCCAAACCTCTAAAAGTAAGTACCTGGATATGTAGAAAGGCAAGTGTTTTGACAAGCAAAACGGGTTTCTGTTGGTGAAATTAGTTGCTTTTCCTCAGCTGCTTCTTTCTGGTGTAGACTAATCCAATTGTTTTCTGAGGAAGGAAGTTAGGGGGTACAATTTCAACCATTGTGAAAAATACTACACTATGCTCTGATGTAGTCTGGGAACTCACAGCTCCTGACTTGAAGATTTGGTCAGTGTAGACGCCCAGTTTTTTGTTTTTATTTTTGTTTTGTTTTTGTTTTTAAACCCTTTTTTTTTTTAAGATTTTATTTATTTATTTGACAGAGAGAGAGAGATCACAAGTAGGCAGAGAGGCAGGCAGAGAGAGAGGGGGAAGCAGGCTCCCCGCTGAGCAGAGAGCCCGATGCGGGGCTTGATCCCAGGACCCTGAGATCATGACCTGAGCCGAAGGCAGAGGCTTTAACCCACTGAGCCCCACAGGCACCCCTAGATGCCCAGTTTAAAATGATTTTTAAAAGATGGGCAATGGGGTGTGTGGCCTGACCAGTCAAAATGATGAGGATAATAATTTTTAATAGTTCTTTTATTTTAAGGTTGGTAAAACATACATACATGGAGGTACACACATTTTAGCTGTGTCATTATGACAAGCGGATACCTCACTCGATTGTCTCCTTTATCACAATAACGACATTTTTATCACCTGACAGAGTTCCCTTGAGTCCTTTCCCAGGGAATCTCTACCCCTAGAGGCAACTCTACCCCTAGAGGCAACTAACATTTTGATGGTTTTTTTTTTTTTAAAGATTTTTATTTATTTGTTTGTTTGTTTGTTTGTTTGTTTGTTTGACAGAGGGAGAAAGACCACAAGTAGGCAGAGTGGCAGGCAGAAAAAGAGGGAACCAGGCTCCCTGCCGAGCAGAGAGCCCGATGTGGGGCTCGATCCCAGGACCCTGAGATCATGACCTGAGCCGAAGGCAGAGGCTTTAACCCACTGAGCCACCCCTTGATGTTTTTTACCTCAGATTGGTTTTCCCTGTTTTAGAACTTCATACAAAGGAATTATTCAGTATATTTCTTTCAGGCTCCATGGTTTTTGTTCCATGGATCAATACATTTTGCTGTGTGGGCTAGTACTTCAGGAATTTTTATTGTTGAATAGCAATACTTTGTATAAATGTATCATGGCTTGTTTATTCATTCTCCTATGGATGCATGTTTAGTTTGGGGCTTTTTTGGTGAGTAAAGGTGTGATGAGCATTCTTTTACAAGTTGGTTCACACACATATGTTTTTATATCTCTTGAGTAAACACCTTGGAATTGTGTTGGAATTGTGTGATTGGAATTGTTGGGTCAATGTGTTAAGTGTACATTTAATGTACGAAGAAATTGGTGGAATTCTTCCACAATAGTTGTACCCTTTTTTTGTGCCTACCAGCAACAGAAGAATTTCCATTGCTCCCCATCCTTGCTACTTTCCATTCAAATGTTTTCCATTGTGAAACATCTGTCAAGTCTTTTGCTTATTTTTATGGGATTGTTTGTTCTTTTAACTGTTAAGTTATAAGTGTTTTTATATATTCTGAACACTATTTCTTTTATATCTTGCAAACATTTTCTTCTAGTCTGTGACTTGCCCACTTATTTTCTTTACAGTCTTTGGATGAACAGATGTTTTTACTTCCAATAAATTCCATTTTATCAATGATTTATAGGTATGTCTTTCCAGTTTTACCTAAGAAATCTTTGGCCCCAGAGCATGAGGATATTTTCCTTAATATCTTGATAGTTTTCGCTTTTTTTTTTTTTAAGATTTTATCTATTTACTTGACAGAGAGAGAGAGAGAGGCAGAGAGGCAGGCAGAGAGAGAGGGGGAAGCAAGCTCCCTGCTGAGCAGAGAGCCCGATGTGGGGCTCGATCCCAGGACCCCAAGATCATGACCTGAGCCGAAGGCAGAGGCTCAGCCCACTGAGCCACCCAGGCGCCCCCTGATAGTTTTAGCTTTTACATTTAAGTCTGCGATCCATGGCAAATTAAATCTATGTATAGTGTGAGGTAAGGAAGTCAAGCTTTGTTTTCCCTCATTTGGACCTTCAGTTGTTCCAGAGCCAGTTGATGGGAAAATTTCATTTGGTTTCTTTTGGTATCTTTACTGAAAATGAATTGACCGTATATACATCTTTCGAAAGGAATGTATATCCTGCAGTCTTTTGTGGGAAAAGGTCTCTCCTCAGCGAAATCTTACTTCCTATAATTGCCTCTGTAGTTTTCTGATGCTGTTGCATATATGATTTTTATAAGTTGTCTAATGTTTCTAAGTTTTCTCTGTGGGGGCATTGCCATGCTACAAACTACTTTATTTACCTCGAGAAGGAACTCTTTGAGTTGATGAAAGACCTCAATGTGAGACAGGAATCTATCGGAACTCTTTGAGTTGAATTTGCTGTTGTTATTCTAACTTCCTGGAGATAGAGGTTCTTTTCTTTCATCGCTTACATGAATTTCAGGGTAGAGATGTCCCTCTAAGCCCAGGCTGACCATACTCCACGGTGTCTCAGCCAGCTTGCATGGCTATAAGAAAATTCCATAAATATGGGTGGTTTAAACAACAAACAGTTACTGTTCATAGTTCTGGAAGCTGGGAATTCCAAGTTCAAGGTGCTAGGTGAGGACCCATTTCCTGGTCCTCACACAGCCGCCTCCTTCCTGTAGCCTCACGTGGTGGAGAGAGAGGGAGGGAGGAATCTGGCCCCTTCCTCTTCTCAGAAGGACATTATTCCCAGCATGGGAATCCCACCCGCGTCACCTCAACTAAACCTAATGACCTCCCAAGGGTCCCACTTCTGAATGCTATCCCAATGGAGATTAGTGTTTCAACATAGGAATTTTCTGGGAGGGGCAAGGACTCCATTCCACAGCACACAAGTTTCAGTGAGCTGTGTCTTCAATGCTATTCAGTAGGTTTCTCCTCTCTATTGAGATTTCTTCTATGATCCATGACTTATTTAGAAGTATATCACTTACCCTCTGAACATTCAAGTATTTTTCTAGTAATTTTGCTGTTCCTGATTTCTAACTTAATTCCGCTGTGGTTAGAGACTATCTTCTGTATGCTTTCAGTTCTGTGAAATTTCTTGAGATTTGCCTTATGGCTCCGTATGTGTTCGATTTGGGCCAATGGTCATGAGTACTTAAAAAGAACGTATATTCATTCTGTCACGTTGGGAGATAGTCTATGTATGTTAGTTAGGTCAACCTTTTTTATTGTATAGTTTAATTCTGTTCAATCCTTACTGATTTTTTTCTGCTTGTTCTGTATTAGAGAAGTGTATTAGTGCCTCCCACTATAGTTGTACATTTGTCTCTTCTCCTTTTAGTTTTTTCAAGTTTTGCTTTTTATATTTTGAGCCTCTGTTGTGAAATGCCTACAAATTTGGAACCGGTACATATTTCCAATAGATTGACCCTTTTAATATACATTATCCCTCTTTATCTCTCGCAATGCTTTGTTTTAAAGTCCATTGAGCTACACAAGCTTCCTTTTGATTACTGTTTGAATTGAATGTCTCTTCCATCCCATTATTTTTATTTTTAGATTTTTATTTTATTTTAATTTTTAGTAGGATCCACATCCAACATTGGGCTTGAACTCATGACCCTTAGACCAAGAGTCACACATTCTACCAACAGAGCCAGCCAGGGACCTCCCCCTCTCCCCCTCCCAATCCTATTAATTTTTTTTTAATTTTTAATAATTCTGTATCCTTATAGTAAAAGTGTATATTTAAAGTAGTATTTGGTTAATGTTGTTGTTTCTAAGTATGCTCTTAGACATCTGATTGAAACATTTTCATCATTTATATTTAATGTTACAGCTGATATTTGGGGCTAAGCCTTGCAACTTACTATTTATTTTCTATTTGTCCCACGACTTTTATGTTCCATTTCCTTTCTTATTCTCTTTTGTATCATATACTTTTATTATTCTATTTTTTCTCTGTTAGTTTTGAGTTACATATTTAATAGCTATTCTGTTAGTGATGAACCTAGAGATCACAATGTTCATTTTTGATTTATTAAAATCTAATATAGGGGCACCTGGGTGGCTCAGTCGATTGAGCGGTTGCCTTCAGCTCAGGTCATGATCCCAGGGTCCTGGGCTCAAGCCCCATATGGGGCTCCCTGCTCAGCGGAGAGCCTGCTTCTCCCTCTCCCTCTGCCTGCTGCTCCCTCTGCTCATGCTCTCTCTGTCAAATAAATAAATAAAGTCTTTAAAAAAACTCTAATATAAATGAATATTTTTACAATTCCCTGGACAATACGATGATTTGATTTTAGAACTTCTTAACTTCACTTATCTGCTTCCTCCTACCTTTTCTGCCTATTGCTATCTGTTTTAATTATGTACATAATAGAATATAATTATGTGTGTTTATGTTTATGAATATTAATATGTGTATGATTTAATGACAAGTAATGTTAAATACATATTTACAATCCCACAACATATTATTATGGGTGTTTTCAAAGCGAAAATTCATTTGGTTTAAACTACTTGTTTAAAAAAAAAGAAAAAAGGAACTACTGTTTACTCTTTTTTTTAAAATACGATTTTGTGTTAGTTTTAGGGTGACAGAAGAGTTGCAAAGATAGTGAAGAAAGTTCCACATACCTTGCACCCATTTTCCCCTATTACCAAGGGTTTACGTTACCGTGGTGCATTTACAACCAAAGAGCCCACACTGGTACATGACTAAAACATGACTTAAACTCCGTGCTTTATTTGGACTTCGTTAGTTTTTCCCTAACATACGTTTTCTGCTCCCAGATACCACTTTGTGTTCGGTCATCAGGTCTCCTCCTGCTCTGGTCTACTACGGGCTGTGGTTTTCCCTGACTTTGAGGTGAGTGCTGAGGAGCACTGGGGTTCTGTGGGGCTCAGAGGGCCCTCCCCTGCACATGTGTTCCCTTCTGCTCCACCTCACTCCCCTATTTCCCTCACCCCAGCCTCCCTGCAAGTGCACTTCTTAGTAAAGTCTCCACACGCAAGCTTTTGCACCTGGCTCTCTCTTCTAGGAAATCCGCGGTAAGACCCTCTTACTAGAGATGATCAATCTTTGGGACTCCAGCTGAAAACCTGAGCGGCTCGTCACACCGTCTCCTGATTGGCAGGTCTCCAACTGCAGCTCTTGCTCCTGCAAACTGATGAGAGGCTGGCGAGAAAGTTCTACTCAGCTTCTCAGCTCCCACTTTCTTTCTTTTTTTTTTTTTTTTTTTAAGATTTTATTTATTTGTTTGACAGCGAGAGAGAGATCCCAAGTAGGCAGAGAGGCAGGCAGAGGGAGAGGGGGAAGCAGGCTCCCTGCTGAGCAGAGAGCCCGATGCGGGGCTCGATCCCAGGACCCTGAGATCATGACCTGAGCTGAAGCCAGAGGCTTTAACCCACTGAGCCACTCAGGCGCCCCTCAGCTGCCACTTTTTGATAGCTTTTTAACCTGAAAGCCTGCATTGGCTAATATCTCAGGAGGGAAAAAGAACATCATATAGCCCAGCTCAGATTCCTGGGCTCTCTCTGAGATCTTGCTTCCAGAAATCCTGTGTGGCTCTTTACTGCCATCAAACCGTTTAAAAGATATATATTTTTATCTTTTTTTTTCCTAGTTATTTTCAGCTAGAAGCTTGGTCTGGACAAAAGCTAGTTCTCCATTCCAAGAAGCAAAACTCAAGCCTGGGTTTTCATAGGAAACCACAGGCTCCTGCTAGAGAAACTGCTGTTTCCTTACAGAGTCTGGCGGGCCCCAGGCCCGGCAGAGACCAGAGTGGGCTCTGGCCCTCACATGCCTCTCGTTTTATTTCTATTTTTATTCAGTGTCTTTGTTTTCTAACTGCTTTCCACATTTGAGTGTGCTGGTGGAAGATAGCTTTAGTAGTTTTCCTTGCCACCTGCAGCTGGATCTTTCAGCTGAGAAAAAAAATTTTTTGCTAATATATATTTTCCTATAAAATTGTCATGGTTTTGAAAATTTTTTGATGGAGGCCCAGACATAATATTCACTTATAATTTTATTTTTTATTAAGTTTGTAATTTTGATACCAGTATAGTTAACACAAAGTGTTGTATTAGTTTCAGATATACCATATACTGATTCGACACATCACCCGGGGCTCTTCACAAGTGTCCTCCTTAACCTCGTCACCTATGTCACCCACCCATCCCTCCTCTGGGAACCATCTGTTTGTTCTCTATAGTGAAAAGTCTGTTTCTTGTACTGTCTCTCTTTCTCTTTTTTTTTCTTTGCTTGTTTGTTTTGTTTCTTAAATTCCATATATGAGTGAAATCATTTGGTAGTCTGGAAAACTTTAACACGTGCAGGAAGAATACAGAGAGCTAGTCCTTGAAACGGTTGCAAGGGAGAAAGAAGTGGGGGGATGGTGCGCCTCTCAAAGATGCTTTGCTCACTGTCCCCCATTCTATCACCCAGGGACCTTTCCACGATCGCGTGTCTGCCTCCTGCCGTTTCCATAGATGTTGACTCATTTAAAAAAAAAAGAAAAGGGCTCAGGGGTACCTGAGTGGCTCAGGGGCTGGGCGGCCCACTCTTGATTTGGGCTCAGGTCATGATATGGAGCTCCTGGGATGGAGCCCTGTGACCTCCAAGGTCAGCAGGGGTTGTGCTTCGGGATTCTCTCTTCCTCTCCCTCTCCCTCTCCCTCTGCTCCTCCCCCTTCCTCACTCACAGGAGCTCTCTCGCTCTCTCAAATCAATCAATCAATCAATCAATCTTTAAAAAATGCTGCCTCTGATTCTCCCTTTCACGATGAGTCACTTATCGTCCCCTGCACCAGCTGTTCTAGCACTGCCCCCTGGTGGTGTGGAGCTATTAGCCCCCGAATAGCTTGGCTCGAGAATGCTGCCATTTTGAACACTGTCAGCAAAGGCGGAGGCAGAGCAATTAGAAGAAAAACAGGACTATGCCAACTTTCACATCTTGTTACAATGAGTCTTTTCTTCTGGTCTCTTGCCCTAACTCACCGGGGAGTGGTGAATTGTACCTGTTACAACTGTTTCTGCATTAAGGATCCATAACTAACAGGCAAGACTCCACTTTGGCCTGTTGGATTTTAAAAGATACTGGGGCTGGCTCAAGGTTGAGAAGGTAGGGGTGATTTGGAGAATTGGATTTGCCGAATTTCAAAATGACTCTTGTATTTTTTACGGGAGGTTAACTGGGGAAACAAATAAGCAGCACATTTCACTACACAATAAAATGTATTTCTTGCTCGTGTGGTGTCCCGTCAAAGGTTTTCCGGGTCAGGTGACTCTCCTACATGGCTCTCCTCCACCTGATGTCACAGGAACTCAAGTTCTTTTCGTCTTATGACTCCACTCTCTTCTAGGGTCTCAGAGAACTCTCTAATGAGCCAGTAGCTAGGAAAGGTAGTTGATGGTTACACATAAGAAAGTTTATGGCCAGACTTAGAACTTGAATCTATCACTTATACCTATTTCATTGGCCAGCATCCAGTCAAATGGCTGCACCTACCCGCAAAGGAGGCTGGGAAGTGTAGCCTAGGGGTTGCCTAGGAGGAATAGGTAAATGGTTGTGAACAGCTCTCAAGTCTCTGCCACAGGTCTCATTTGAGTGTTTGTGTGTGTGTTCGTGTGTGTGTTTGTGCATGTGTGTGTGTGTGTCTGTGTGTGTGTGTTTCTGTCTTCCAAAGAAAAAGTAAAAAGAATGTCTCTGCTTTTGCAAAGAGCCGAAATCCGAATTTCCTTGGATCATTCAACGTCTCAGTTTATTCAAATCCTGAGTTGACACCAACACCGTGTATGATTTTTTCAGCCTCTTAAGACTAGAAGGAACTTACTTTTTGATTAAAACATAGAATATTTCCTTGGTCCTGGGGGATATCTAATTGGCCAATATTACTTTTAAGTAAGCTTTTTGCTGAAGTTTGGCATAATCTAGAAAAGTGAAAAGGAAAAAAAAAACCGCAAGTAAACCACTCAATGAATATTCACAAGGTCAGTATAGTCATGTGACTATCACCCACATCAAGAAATAACACATTACTACTGTCTCGGAAACCAACAAGTAAGAGTGGGGCGAGGGAGTTCTTGGTGATAAGAGAGGATATTCTGAGGGTATTGAATTGCTAATGCGTCGCTTGGGTTCTCCTTTAAATGTTAGCTCTGGAGGTGAGGAGAGGCCAAAGCGACCTGGGGTTTGCCCTCCCCTTGATTTCATCATCTGAACTACCTTTGGCAGGTTGCTTCCTCTTTTAGAATCTCTGTTGCTCCATGTGTACAATGGGAGGTTTGGATCAGCAAGCCACCAAGGTTTCTCAACTTGGAACAACTTGGTTTTAGGAATTGCCCCCAATCCTACAGGATGGGGTGCGGTGTGGAGAATACACAATAGGCTTGGAAAGACTCCCTTGTGTAGAGAGTGGCCCTAGCCCCAGCTTGTGCCCAGGCCTGGGTCTGTCTTGACTGAGCTCTCCAGAGTGGGGTACCGGATGTCGTTCCCCAGTACTATGCCACAGGTAGCATCACTTAACTGGTGTTCCATTGTTTTGGCTAATCCAGCTCTGTGCATGCTGTGAGGGGCCCTCAGAGCTCGTAGAGTCAATGGGGTATATGCACGGACAGGGGCAAAGGACGTAGCATATGGATTTGGGCAGACTTGAGTGCCAATTCTGACTTAGTCACAGGCTGGCTGTGTGACCTTGGGTGAGTCATTTCACCTCTCTGAGACTCAGTCTCCGTACCTATGAAATTCAAAGGAGACAGTCACCTACCTTACAAGTTGTCGCGTGGATGCAGTGACCTAATCCTCAGTGCCTGGCATCTAAGTGACAGTAAGCAGTTGTGAGTATTGCCCTTCTGTGCTAACCCTTCAATGACAGCGCCACAAAGCTCTTCCAGGCCACCCGTGGCGGGAGACCAAGGACCTGTAGCCTAGGACCTGTAGATCCTTGGCATCTAGAGGATGCCATCATGTAGAACCGGGATCTAGGGGAAAGTAGGTTTACCCTGCAACTAAGTGCAGACTTAGTCCCGTTTCTTTTTCTTCCACACACGCCTTCTTTATCCTCTCTCCCCTGAAACTGAAACGATTCATTTCTCACAATTACCAGTGTCATTATCTTCATACAGTTCAGAGTAATCTACTGGCAATTTAACCTGAGATCCAATATTAGCCCCCAGTGTAATTCTAATTATTAGAAATGCTTGGAATATGGAGAGTGCTTTTCCTCCTAATTGCTCAGAAATCCATGGGTAAGAATGAACTTCACCGTCCTGTGAACTTGAGCTCCAGTCATGGCTTCACTACCCACTAGCTGCATAACCCTGTATGAGTGATTTAACCTGTCGGGATGCAACTGAACGATGGGGATGGGAGACACTTTCGTTCTTCATCCCATGCTCCTCCTTCAGGGAGCTTAGAAAACCCCCAGACTCACTTGCAGCTGGAGTTCTGGATGGCAACTAAGTTCTACTAGTTGATGGTATTCATGGGAGGTCTGGAAGGTGAAGCTGAGGAAGGCCTTCCTCCTCTTGCTGAGGTTTCTGGCAAGCTTGGCTGTGGTGAGTTGAGAAATGGACAAGGTTGAAGGTCACCAGCCTCAGGCTGGGAGAGGCAGTTGTGACGGTGGCTTCAGTGGCAGCTTAAAGAGCTTCCAGAAGTCTCAGCTCCTTCTAGTAGAAAGCTTCTTGTCATATCCTGGCATATACTCCTCCAGTCCTTACCAGAGTCTTGGAAGCATTTGATTCCCGGTACAAAAACCTCCTTCTGCTGGAAACATCTAGGACGACTTCTGTTCCTTATGCTGAACCACACTGACATAGGATGATGGGTACTGCTAATTTTTTTAGAATCACAGGATTGGGCAAGCTATTAAATATAAAATGCCTGTCACAGAAGAAGCCCTCAGCCCGGGGTAGTCACTAATGATTGCAAGAAGGCTAACTACATAGCTGTTGGAAACTCGGGAAAACCAGTTCTGTAAATTGCATCTTGCCGCCCACTAGTGCTAGCAGGATTTTTTTCCCACTTTGGTTTTTCCAAGCAGTCAGCAGGCATCTATAACAAGAGGAAAATGATCCTTGGCTAATGTTGCTTTCCCCTTATGTTCTCGCCAACAATTCATGTTGCCTTAAGAGATTAGGCCTTTTTATTGCTTGCCTCATTGCCCTGCTGTCTACACCGAAGTTATGTCTTGGCTGGCTGGGTGTGTCCTTCTGATGGAGACCAGGCCTGTTGCACAGAGAGCAAGGGGGTTATTTGATCTCTTGACTGTGGCTCTTACAAGTCCCATTGAGAGTGTGCTTACCCACAGAGTTCTGCTATGCTAATTGGCCCGGGGTTGCAGAAGAAGCAGAATTCTACCTAAAGCAGGGAGCGTTTCTTCTGGCAGGATTTGACATTTGGGAGAAGGCAGCCTCTGCGGGGGCTCAGGGGTCAGCCCCGGGTCCCACCCACCCTTGCCAGACGCTCCGCTAATGGGCAGCCGTCTCTTGATCAGGGTGACAGAGGGCCATAAGGGGCATCCCCGGCCTCCGGAGAGATTTTCACTCTGCCTGGACTTAAATCCTGGAATGCAAGAAAACCCCTCTGATTGTTGCACCCAAAGCCTGGTACCTTGCCCACCAAGTGCTATTCCACAGACGCCATTGGGTAGAAGGTGCAGAAGTTTGTCTCTCCACCCCTGTCTCAGGTGGCTTTTTATTAAAAGCTACGTGGCGCTTTTCCTGCTGTCTTCCCATGGCGGCTCTTCCTAAAAGGCAGAGTGATCCTACAGAGCCAACAAATAAAATCATTAGACCCTGGAGAGAGGTTTGGACTCAGTCCCTTCCCCTGGCAAAAGCTTAATAAGAGTGGATCCCCAGTGGTAAGCTTCCATAGCTCCCCGGTCACCAAGCCCATGGCTCTGTCCCCAGCTGAGTCGCACTCATCTGCATAGGCTTCCAGGGGTTACCCCCACCCTCGCAACCCCAAACCCTTCAAATTCTCTTCAGGACTATGAGGTGCCCTTGACGGGCCACCGAGCTGAGCTCAGCCCTAGGAAACAGTGTTCGTTTGCAAAAGAAGAAGACTCACTCTTTGAAAAGTGACCCAGATCCACCTTCCCTTTGTTGGGAGACCCTGTCTCTCTCTCTATTGAATGTTGAGCAGAATTACCCAAAGGGAAACCACAGTGAGATACTGTGTCACACCTATGAGCATGCTTAGAATCAAAAATGCACAGAATAACAAGCGTTAGTTATTAGGGCACCTGGGAGGCTCATCTGGTTAAGCGTCCAACTCTTGATTTCAGCTCAGGTCACGGTCTCAGGGCCCTGGGATGGAGCCCGATGGCGTCAGGCTCCGCACTCAGCGGGGAGTCTGCTTGCAGATTTCTCTCCCTCTTCATCTGCCCCTCCCCCTGCTCGTGCCTGCTCTCTCTTTTGCTATAATCAATAAATAAATCTTAAAAAAAGAAAGAAAATAACAAGCATTAGTGAGAATGGGCATGGAATCCTCACGCACACATCATCGGTGGGATATAAGATGCTGCAGCTTCCGGGGGAAAGAGTCTGGCATCCCTCAGAAAGTTAAACATAGAATTATGTGACCCAGCATTTCCACTCCTGGGTACAGCCACCGAAAAAAAAAAAAAAAATGGAAACCAGGGGCTTGAGCTGATACCAGCACACCAATGTTCATGGTGGAATTATTCACAATAGCCAAAAGGTAGAAGAATCTCAAGTGTCCTTCAACAGAAGAAAGGGTACACAAAATGTGGTACATCCATACAATGGAATGGTCTTCCACCATAAGAAGGAATGGAATTCTGATACACGCTACAACATGGATGACCCTTGAAAATATTTATGCCAAGTGAAATAAGTCAGACACAAAAGTACGATTCCACTGACACATACTATCTAGAATAGGCAAATTCATGGAGTCAGAAAGTGGACTGGGGTTACCAGAGGCTTAGGGGAGTTACTGGTTAGTGGGTACAGAGCCTCTGTTTGAGGTGATGGAAAAGTCTGGGAAAGAGTGGAGAGGATTATACAGATGTCCTAGTGTCCAGGTGATTAATGCCTGCCACTGAATTGAACATTGAAAAATGGTTAAAACGGCACATCTTTATTGTATATAATTTACCACAATTAAAAACAATTACCGGAAGAGCTTGCTGCAACGTGGGCTCCAAGGACCCGCTCCTTGACTTGTTGAATCAATAAGAGCAGGGTGGGGCTCCTCGCTGTTCCTTTCTAACAGGCTTGCCAAGAGTCTCTGATGTGGGTGATCCAAGGGCCACCTTTAGCATGCAGCTGTGCGGCCGGTCATGCCACCTGCCTTGCTTGGGAAAGACAAGGAAACAAAAGAGGAGGGCCTGCTGTACTCTCCTGAGGCAGGACACTCGAACTTTCCACGTTGGGAGGAAGGTAGGCCACTCCACGCACCAGCTGAGCGAGGATGGGCACACAGGTCGCCCCAGGCTGCACTTGAATGTGGCAGTCTTGAGAGCAGAGGACTGACAGGGACCCCACAAGTAAGCCTGTGGTTTGCGATGGGATCTGCCCCCCTCCATGCCAGCCCTCGGACCCCTGGCCTGCATCCCTCCCCACCCTGCCCCTTCCCAGCCAAGCTTATCTGTTGGCTCCAACAAAGACCAGAGGCAGGAAGTGGCTTGGGGTTCCGGCCCCTTCTGGAGTTGGTCCTTCTGTCTTCTTTCTCCCTAATTCTCCCAGGACCAGGGTCAGGATTGCTCTTTTTTTCATCAGAGGCACATGATCTCAGTTCTGGCATTCTCTTCCCAGTGACCGATGTGATTTACTCTATGTATCGACTCTGCCTTTCCGTGCACGTAAGTAAGTAATCAGATTACTAGCAAAGAGAGCGACCCTGAGCAATTACAAAACATCTCTGGGCTGATATTTGAGAGTTTGTGCTTGTGTCCTTATGTTGCCTGGCAACTCCAAGATTCTTCGAGATTGGTTTACACATCTACTCTGAGCTCCTGAAACTCATTTTCACAAATGATTCTAGTCATGTCCCATCCTGAAAACAGCACAGAAAAAACCCAGCCTGGAAAACGCAAATGTAATTTTTGTTCATCTCCAGGAGGGAAAGAGGAAGAAGAAAAGAGGCTCACTCATCCACTCCCCTGACTTCTGTTGACTCCCGACCAAGTTCTGGGAAAGTACCAGTCTTGGGAAGTGAGAATGAGCAAGACAAGCTCTCCCCCACAGGGAGCTCTGTCCCCTGTGGGGTGAGAGTGGGATGGGGAACATAGGATAATAGGCCACTATAAAATAGTTGATCGGTGGACAGAGTAGGGGTGTGGAGGGAGGGCCAGAGGCTGGGCCTGAAGGTCAGAGACTGGAGGACTCTGGGAAGACCAGAAATGAGGGGACATTTGGAAGAGACTCTTGGAAAACAAGTGTAGCTTTGTAGGCAGAGAGGACGGGGTTCGTCCCCGTGTCCTCCACACAGTGAAGGGGATCATCTGTCAATGTGGGGACAGGAGGCTGGAGAATGGAAAGTGGCCTCACCCCTCGGCTGGCATGACACATGTACAAGTCTGGGCTGGATCTTCTAGCAGCAGAGAATATTGGAATATTCTGAGCAGGAGAGTGCTGTGGTCAGGCTTGTGGGGTTTTCTGAATGTATGATAGATTCCATAAAAAGAGAGCAGAGTACAGGGAAACTCCACGAGCTCATACTTAAAGTGAACAATTATTAATGTTTTTCCAAATTTTCTTAATGTATTTCTTCTTCACTAAAATATTTTCAGGCAAATCAAGTCACACTGTTTAGAAACTTCAGGGTACATCTTTTATAATTTTTTTATAAATTATAAATAAATCTCTTATAAATTAAGATTTATTTATAAAAATTAGGTGATAACATTGTTATCACCCCTCACATAATTAACAGAAATTTCTTAACTTCTGAGACCAGATTCATAACCAAATTACTACCCACATTGTCTTCAAAATGTGTTCGTTTCCAGATTGATTTGTAGGAATCAGGATTCAAAGCCAATCTCCACATTGCAGTTATGATTTTTTGTTTTAGAAAGCTCGCCCAGAGAAGGTGCAATTTGGAAGGTTCAAGTCTTCCAGCTCCAGAACGAGGCCAAGTTACATTGTTTCCATTGGAAACTCGGGTCTGGAGTTCCAGGCTGGGGTTATCTCCGCCCCTGAGTGAGAAAGGGTGGCATCTGAGCCCCGGAAGGATGGGCCCTGAGGGGTGGCGGGCTTGGGAATTTCTGACAATCTTCTCAGAGAGATGGGGGGTGGACGATGTGACTGACAACTGGGTGCACTGAGTGTGGAAAATCCACTTTGACATTTGGTTCGAGGGGGGCTTGTAGTTCTCTGAGGACAGTGTCGGTGGAGTAGGGAGGGTCAGAGGCTTCTGTGATGCCCTGAAGGGTGGATAGGGACAAGGGTGAGGGGAGAGGGTGGGGGACTATTTTCTTAGGAAGCTTTAAGAGGAAGCGGATGGGCCATAGTGAGAGAGGCTATGCAGCCCGGCAAAGACGGTCATCTTTGGGTAGGGGAGGTCTGTGAGTTCCTAAAAGATGAAAAGTCCCAGTGTGTCACTAGAGACATAGAGGAAGGGCCAGGTGGCGAGTGTAAACTGAGACCACTTTCAGGAAGATAGCCAAGAAGGATATATCAAGCTCTTTCAAGCAGCCATAGCATTGAATTTGCCCACGGAAACTGATGCTAAGGAAGAGGAGATACACAGAATGATTTATCTGGGAGGTGTGTTATTGCTTTATTCATGACAGGAAAAGCTGAAAGTAGCCTGTAGGTATAACAATAAGGACAGGATTATCCAGGGATTCTCAGCCTCAGCCGTTGACATTTGAGGTCAGATAATTCTTTGTCATTGGAGCCGTCCTGGGCATTGTAGGATGTCTAGCGGCATGAAGAGCAACATGTAGATGACTACATGCCAGTAACCACAACCCCACTGCCAAGCTGTGACAACCAAAAATGTCTCCAGACTTTGTAAAATGCCCCCCGGAGGGAGTGGCAACCTCGACCACGTTTGGGAACCATTGGGTGAACGCATGACGTGCCCATACAGTGACGTATGACAGTGCCCTAAAGATAGCTTTCAGGAGTGATTAAGAATGTGTGAAAGAAGGCACCTGGGCGGCTCAGTTGTTAAGCATCTGCTTTTGGCTCAGGTCATGATCCCAGGGTCCTGGGATCGAGCCCCGTGTCGGGATCCCTGCTCAGCAGGAAGCCTGCTTCTCCCTCTCCCACTCCTCCTGCTTGTGTTCCCTCTCTTGCTGTCTCTCTCTGTCAAATAAATAAACAACATCTTAAAAAAATGCATGCAAGAATCCTTACAATATGATATTAAGAAAAAAAGTCGTATAACTAATTTCCTATACAAGAATAAAACTACATGTATAAATGAGCACGTCTCATACCTGGGAAGAGGTAGGAAGAGAAAAAAAATCCTAAAATATTAAAGGAATTAACTTTGGATGGTAAGATAGGTGAGCTGTTTCCAAGTTTTCCCTTTTTAGGAAAGAAAAACACCACATTTTCTACCCTGATCATGAGTGTTTTATATCTATTTATTTGTATACACAGTGTTGCCACCGACCCACTAATTTATTTTCAGGAAATTTATTGTTGATATAATGTACATGCAGTAAAGTTTACAAGCATGTGTAGCTCAGTGGAGTTTCGGTAAGTGAATATACTTGTGTAAACCAGCACTCTGATCAAGAAACAAAACAGCAGCAGACCTCTTAGAAGTCCCCCTGCGTAGCCTTCCAGTCACTCACACCCCCAGGATGACCCATTTCCTGACTTAAACACCAGATTCCATGTGCCTGCCTTAAAGCCTTAAACCGATGGAATCACACATGCAGTGTGAACTCTTTCATATCTGGCTTCTTTGGCTCAATGCTGTTGGTGAGATTCATCTGTGCTATGATGTGTGGTTGTAGTATATTATAATGAGCCTATATTATTTTTTAAAATCATAAAACTATTTTAAAGATGGCAGATGGAGGCTATTAAAAAGCTGGGATGCTTTCCACTTCCCAATGAACATTCGGCAGTTCTCTGCCAGGGAGCCAGTCGTGGCCTCCAGCCCCTGGCCGCTTGCCCTAGAGGTTGCTTCTCTAGGTCCAGGAAGGATTTGTGCTGATCTCCCCACCAGTGATGCATCTTCGCATCTGACCTCCTCGATGCGGAGACCGATCAGACGAGATGGGGAGGGGGACCGGTGCGTCTTGCACACGGGGCTGAATGGGAAGTGGGGCCTGGGGTGTCCAGAATAGGGCCAGGCGCTCACAAAGAGAGGGTCTTCACCTCTGCTCCCCTAGTGACTGTCACCGATCTGCCATTGGCAGAGAATCAGACAAAGTTTGTTTCATCTGGCCCCCTGGCTCGTCACATTCTGCGGCATGAAGCCCCTCCCAGGTGCTCCCTTCGGGCTCGCAGTCTTACAAGGAGGGGCTGTCGTCATTCCCCAGTTGAGGCACCCAGGGCATGATGCAGGGAGAAGTAACTTGTTAAGGGCGCACGCTGGGCTATGAGACCAGGTCTGTGGGACCTCAGTGCTGCCTCTCCAGGCCACTCTCCCGCCCCTCCCATTGCCGGCCAAGATGGAGGATAGAGAGTCAGGACTCCATCGGGGCGATGTTCTCAGTCCGCTGACCTGTTCGCAGCCGGCCATGCTGATGGCCAAGTCATGATCTCAGACACTGCCTCGGTTGGTTTGACCATAAAACAGGGACCTCAATACCGCCCTTCTTCTTGCCCCAAGTCCCCCCTCCTCTCACCGGCAGGAATTGCTGGAAAAATGTTCTGGGAAAACGGAGGCATTTTTACGACTCTCTCCTCACCTAAACCTGCTGGGCCAGGACAGAGCGCAGATCCTCGGGCTCTGACCGTTATCCTACACTCCGGCCCCGGGCGCCTTGGGCTTTGATGTTGTCTTGGTAAATGTCCCCGAGTCACCGGTGGGCTCTGATCTTCCCAGCACCTAATAATTCAAACAGCCCGGGGCAGTGAGCCACTAATCAGCTGGGCAGCCTTTGCAGCTGCACAATGAGGTTGAGGAGAAAGGGGGCCCCTTTCATTCTTAGGGTCTCATTCCACAACCTGAGGGCCAAGGCAGATGCCACCGTCCCCTGGCCCAGGGGGGAGGTGAATTCCTACAAGGACCCGAGCGGACATCTGCCTGGCCAAGGCGGCCAGTTGCTGGGTTTGAATCATGGCTGTCCCGGCCAGGCCATCGGGTGGGAATTAAAATTTAATTTAGAAAGTCCTGTCTCTGCGGCCCTGGTGGCCGTCGTCTGGATGATTGACTGGCTGGTTTCTTTCACCTTTGCACGCCTTGGGTTTTTACTGGCGGAGGAAATGAAGGCTGAACTGGGGCAGGAAATTCCATGTACACAGGTGTTTCTGGTTAGCCCTGTGCACCTCACCCAGGGGCACAAGTGGGGGCCAGGGATGCCTGGGAGCCCGGGGCTTCTGTGGCCCGACAGCTGCCACAGTTTTGCTTGCATGGAAGCCTGGACAGGGCACTCGGGCCGCAGCAGGGCAGACAGGGGGAGCCAGCGAACGGTCCCGCGGGCTGGCCGTGGGAGCCCCAGGACTGCCCAGCTGTGCCACAGGATCACGCAGGGGACTTGGTGGGAGGCACCCGAGCCCCTGTGCCTGCAGCGGCCGCCCAGTGGCACCAGGGCCTGACCCGAAAGATTAGCAGCGTCCCGAGGTGGGGTTTACACACTGTAGCCAGCGCTTCATGTGGCTGACCTGCCCCCATTTGCACATCTTCTGAAAGGCTTAAGGATCCACAAAGCACTCCCTCCCTTGCTTAAAGGGTCTCTGGAGGGGTTGTGGAGGCAGCCCTGGGTTTGGTCAGAGACAGCCATCTGCAGGGGTTGTTCCAGAGGCTAAAGAAGCAGGCTTCCTCCTTCCATAATATCTTCACGCCACCACCGGGGCATTTCCATGGGACACGCACTGCGCAGGGAGAGACACTTGGGGTTCCTGCTCCAGCAGCGCAGGGAGATACACTGGGGGCCTCTGGGCAAATGCTCACCCTCACCCCGCCCCCACCTCAGTGTTCTAAAGCGCATCACAGGAATGAGCTCTGCTGTGTTGGCACTCAGGTTAATGAGATACCCACGGTCCGCGAGGAGCGCCCAGAGAATCTGCACACGGCTCTCAGCTGAGCAACCAGCTCCTGGCAACGTCCCCAGTGGAGTCACTCAAAAGGAAAATTATTTTTAGGGGGCAGTGTAGAGTAATTTAGACATAACAACAACAAAAAAAGACATGTAACCAATGGAAGTGCCCATCAGTTGGTTGTAGACTGAGGTGTGTCATTGACGTAATAAGGAATAGCCGGTAAGATCACCATGACAAGCATGAAGCCATGTAAAAGGCCCAGGAAGCAAGTGAAGGAAACAAGCCTATTCGCCCTAATTACAATGGTCGGAGGATGTATACCTTAGGGAAGATCAGATGGCCATGCAAGTCATTGTTTATGTAAGTATACTTAAGTCATTCGATATTTACATGCATAATTTAAAATGAAAATGAAATAAGAACAAAGAGAGAGATGAATGTGTGTCAGCTGTCAAATTTCTACTAGGATGTGACCTCGTGTCATCAGTCCAGGACGAGATGTATGGGATCTCCAAGGCTGGAGAGACGCCTGCGGCTGGGGCTCAGCCTCCGCGGGGGACATCGGCGCGGGGTCATCAGAATGAGTGCGGGCACCCTCTGGAGGTTCTGGCTTTGGGGAAGGTGTCCTGGGCAACCTGGGGGAAATGGGGCTAAGTCTCTGTCAGCACACCACGTGGGCCTGGGCCGCGGAGGAGGCTGGGGAGGGTCCTCAGGGCTGTCCTCCGGGCTCTGACCAGCACACGGCTGCCCCTAGTGGTAGGGTGAGAGAAATGTGTTTTCACGGCAGCGAGGAGCTCTAGGGGTGGGCACCTGAGCAGCGCTAGAGGCGGGAAATCTCTTGTTCTTAGTGAAACACAATGAATGGCTGCCTCGAGTGGCTGTGTAGGTTGAGGGCTAGAGGGAGCCTAAACTGAGGGCCCTGAGACCCAGCCGCCTTGTCCTGGGACCACTACCTGGTGCACTGCAAGGCACGGAGGGTGGCCATCTATCTCGTTCAGTATTTTCTCTATCATTCAGAGCATATGTCCATCCTCCTCCTCCCAGGAACCTCTTCTGACCAGCTCCACCCTTGTCAGTCCGCGCTTGGTGCAATTCTAGAATCTGGATGTGGCCCCGAGTCCCCGGAGGGTGGGAGCCAGGCCTCCCCCTTTCCGGTCACCTCCCTCTCCCCCTGGGCTTTCAGAATGGCTCTCCATTCCTTCTTACTGAGTTGCCCCAGATACAAAATAACAGTTGGAATAGCAGCAATGACCTGTGAATTTCGATTCCTCTTTTAAAACCCCTTGCAGATATTTCTGCCACTTTCCTCCATCCCCCCATCCTCCTACTTCCTTCCCCCCCAAGACTGGAGTTGTGAAACAGTAACTCACACCCCCTGCCTTTGCATCTCTGGCTCCTCCTGTGGTTCTCACTGTGGCTACTGCGTGGGTAAGCCTGATTCTGACCCACCTCCCGGCACCCTGGGCCCCCACGAGAACCATCACACAGGGGGCTGGTGATCTTGAAGGAAATAGCAAAGGCAGGCGAGTTCCAAACCCTGAGCACTCCCTGTAAGTCAAGTGCTGTGCTCAGCACCCCGCACCCATCATCCGGTTTCATTCTCCCAAACACCCCATGAGACGGGCAGTGTTTCTGCTAACGGATGGGAGACACTGGGGCTGGGAGAGGTTGGTCTCTTGCCCAAGGTCATGGAGCTAGTAAGGAGTAGAGCCAGGATCCAGACTTTGGCTGTCTGATTCCAAAGTCTAGGCTTTTCTTTGCTCTAAATCCCTCTACTCAACCTTCTCTTTTGTCTGCGGAATTCTAGGAACTGTTGGTTCTGTTTCTCATCAGCAGGGCCTCGTGCTCCCCGTGGAGCAGGGTCTCAGGGCATTTGCACATCATCCCTACAGGCAAATGTTGGGTGTGCAGAGCCTCATCTCCAGGTCCAGGATGTCCAGAACCAGCTGGAATCAGAGGCATTCTGGCCCCTTTCCCCCACCACATGGAAATGTCATTTGCAATCAGCCGGCTGTAGTTGGAGAGCTTTTAGGTACAGTGAGTAAAAGGACCACATGGAAACACTCAGTGCCTGAGCCAGCACCAGAGAAGCCCTGGCTCATAGCCGTGAATGGCGGCAGGTCCAATAATGTTGAGCTCCAGGATTGCACATTGCCAAGAAGCCAGAGGGGTTGTGGAGACTGACGAGCTCCTCCAGCATGTGAAAAGGCTGTGCATGGTGCCGGGTGTATGGGTGCTGGGGAATGTAGGTCCATGATCTGTGACAGGGACCGTGATCCTGTGCGCTGAGTGTCCTGGTGATAAAATGTTCCCTTGCTATGGCTATCTTGGGGATAGGGAGCAGTCTAAATCAGGGGACCCTGGGCTTCTGAGGTTGTACGCAAGTTCAAGCATATTCCTGTGTCCGACAAGTAGCCATAGCTTTTTCTGCATTTTCAGAGGTGTCCCAGACCCACAAAAGGCCAAAGACCCTACCATCCAAGAGACTGCAGGGGGGTCCGAGGGATTACACCATTCAGCATGTTCAACTACACCATGATCCCCGGGACTGGGCTGGGGGAGAGGTGCCAGACAGGCGCACGTATGTCAGGAGGGGGAATGGGTACCCAGGTCTGGCTGACTCACCTCCTGACTCCCTTCCCACTCTGACCACACAGGCTGCAGAGAGCAGACCCCGCCCCCCATCCTCCAGGCCTTCGGGGAAGATGGCCTCCCCCGCCATCATCTGTGAACCTCATCTCCAAGTTTAGAGCTTCCTTCCCAGGTGGGGTTGCCCCCTCTCTGAGCTCCAATTTCCCCATCAGCCTGTGGCCGTATATCTTCTCTTTTGTCCTGGCTGCTTTATAGCTTGCTGGAAACACCTTCCCTTAGCACTTCGAAATGTATCACTTGAAAGCATCTTAATATTAACCAATGTGATTCTTTTTTAATTTGAAGGGGCTTATTTCTCTGAACGGCTTTCCTGATCATATAGGAGGGCATGCTCCCTGATATTAAACTTTTTCTTTAAAAAGAGCGAAAAATGACTCACATCTGTTTGATATTTAATTCAAATTGAATGGCAGGACAGGAACAGAATTACACGGCAAATGGCCATAAAGCACCAAGCATACCAAACTTACATGCCAGAAAATGTGAAATGACAAAGCATTGAAGGGACGTGGCCTAGGACAATGGGGCATTTCCTACCCAGAAGGCAGAGCTGTAGTAGCCAAGCCAGGAGAAGGTGGGAGGTGGGAGAGGGGCACACTTGGCACTGGAATGTTTTGTAGGGACTGATTTCCAGCCACTTGTGAGTCCGACTCTGGGATCCAAGCCTCAAACAAGTGTCCTGATCACATTGGAAATCCAATGCCAGTTGCTCTGGGTTGTCAGGAGGAGGGGGAGGCCTGTCTGGGCCCCACAAAGGATGCCAGGTAATGCTTACACACAGCCTGGGTGGCCAACCAGATAATGCCTCGCTCTCGGGGTCCCGAAGGCCCCAGGGTTTGGCTACAGCTCAGAGATTGAGCTTGTGGGGTACTCCTCACCAGGCATGCGTAGATGGAGGGGGTGAGGGGAAGAGCAAGAATCCCTCACTTACCAGCTCATTGGGTTCGGGCACCCTTCCCCTCTGCACATCGTATTTCCCTCATCTGTAACATGGGATGCTTTAAGATCCTCTTAAGATTATTTTAAGTGTCTAACATTATAAATATAAACACATTCATTTCCAAACGGCAAAACTTCGTACGATTTTTTTAGAAGGCTCACCTTGACCTCTCCAGCCCTTCTGTGTAGGCACCGTAATCATTTCAAGGCATTTTCACGTTGTTGTTTTGTTCCTCGGGCCCACTGTTCTCAGGGGCTGCAGCTTTCTCTGTTTGATTGTGTTGGAGCTGCCTCACATTGTCTTATAAGAGCTGATCATTAAACAGCCCCTCTGGAAAACAGTATGGAGGTTCCCCAAAAAGTTAAAAATAGAGCTACCCTATGACCCAGCAATTGCACTACTAGGTATTTATCCAAAGGATACAAACATAGGGATCCGAAGGGGCAGCCGCACCCCAATGTTTATAGCAGCAATGTCCACAACAGCCAAACTATGGAAAGAGCCCAGATGTGTATCAACAAATGGCTAAGGATGATGTGATATACATACATATATATATATACACACAATGGAATACTACTCAGCTGTCAGAAAATGAAATCTCACCATTTGCAATGATGTGGATGGAACTAGAGAATATTATGCTGAGTGAAATAAATCAGCCAGAGAAAGATACCACATGATTTCACTCATATGTGGAATTTAAGAAACAAAACGAAGGAACACAGGGGAAGGGAAGGAAAAATAAAACAAGAGGAAATCAGAGAGGGAGAAAAACTGTAAGAGACTCTTAACCATAGGAAACAAATTGAGGGATGCTGGAGAAGAGGTGGGTAGGGGGATGGGGTAACTGGGTGACAGGCATTAAGAGGGTACGTGATGGAATGAGCACTGTGTGTTATGTGCAACTAATGAATCACTGAACTCTACCTCTGAAACTAATAATACACCATGTGTTAATTCATTGAATTTAGAAATTAAAAAAAACCAAGTCATTATTAAAAATTAAACTGCATGAACTTACAGCCAAATAAATTATATTAAAAACATAGTTAACAAATACTAAAAACTCACTGTTTCCCAAACATTTTACTGTCTGGCTGTGTCTGTGCTCCGGAAGGATCGACAATTATTGTATCTGTTTGTGGAAATGTTACGAGTCATCCTGATACCTTGAAACTGACTATGGTCCGAGAATTTCCACCACAGGAAATCAGAAATTGTCAAGCATTACAATCAGAGCTCCCCCACCCCCAGAGAGCCAGGGGTTAACCGTTTCCCAGCACACGCCTGAAGATAGAGATTGCCAAAGGGAGGCTGCTGAGCCTTCGGTGAGTTTCTCCGAGTCTTTCGGCCCATGCCCAATGGAAGCTCTTGACCCACGGCTTTCCCTATCAGACCTAGCTGTTCCAGCATCCCCAGGACCGGGTGTCCAGATTGTATGGCATTTCTTCATTCAGAACACTCTGGCCTTGGGGCACCTGGCCAGTGGGTTAAGCCTCTGCCTTCAGCTCAGGTCATGATCTCAGGGTCCTGGGATCAGCCCACATCGGGCTCTCTGCTCGGCGGGGAGCCTGCTTCCCCCTCTCCCTCCACCTGCCTCTCTGCCTGTGATCTCTCTCTGTCAAATAAATAAATAAAATCTTAAAAAAAAAAAAAAAGAACACTCTGGTCTCCCCCAAATGCCCCCTACCATTCATCTAATGAGGTCTCTCCTTAGCTTCTGGGTTTCCTCTGAGCCGAGCCAGAACATTCACCCCGGTTTTGTAAAGCCTGCTGAGAATCTCAGGTGGAGGTATTTTCTCTTTCTTTAACTGAGGAGCCAAACTCCCAGCTCCTAATTGCACCGTGGATTTCTAACCAACACTTTCCCTGGGGTGTTCGACAGACACCAGAGGCAGGCATGTGCGTGAGTCTGTGCGTGTGGTGGGGATTGAAACCAGGAAGGAGAAGTCAAAGGACAGGAGGCTTTCCTGATGTTTCAACTTGAAATCTGCACGGCAACCACAGGCCCAAGGGAAGAGGAACGTAAAAGTGAAAGATGAAGCTCCCTGATTATTCGCTTCCCTCACTGGCCTCCAACGAGTGTCCACGGGGAACCGTGTGTTCCTCAGTAATGAGGCCCAGGGCTGATTCTGGGAACCTCTGACATCAAGCATCCAGCCTGCTTGTTTCCAGGGCTCCTTGGGGGCAGAGGTCCAAGTCTGGGAGCTCCGCACCTCACGCGTGTGTTTCTGGATGCTTCTGGGCTGGGCACCTGTGGGGAGCCATGGAGACAGGACTCATCTGGAAACAGGAAAACGTATTGGCAGAGAGCCGAACAATCAGGGGTGTGTGTCCTGCCTCGCCTGGCGGGGATTTGTCCTTGCTTCCTGGGCTCAGGGTCCAACAGATACAGTGACTCCACTTACTGAGCAAACCATTCACTCTGGCCTCTTCCCTTCCTGAGTCATTAGCTGTTTGTTTGTTTTTTCATTAGTTGTTTAAAGTGCATTTCGCCCTGTTCAACCGGCCAGTTTGGTGTGATTTGAGGTCTTCTCAAAGCCTCCTTCTTTACAGGTCTGTTTTCACCCCGCCGAAATTCCTTCTCCCAGCTCACTTTCTTGTCATTCAGGCGATAGACCCTTATGAGGATGGACGGTGGGCCAGGGGGCCAGGGGGTTATTCCGGTCACAGACGTGTCCGCACGCGTGTGCCTCGCTCCGGGCTGTGTTGGTGGGGAGGTTCCTGGCGTGGGGCCATGCACACAGCAAGAATGCGTGTTCTCAGCTGAGGAGATACCACTTGTGGTCGATACCATGAATCACTGCCCACCAAACCCCTCTGAGTGTCCTCAAACAGGCTTGGAGCTAGGAGGGAGGTGATTCCTTTGGGGAAAGAGGCAGCAGGGCTTTCCGGAGGAAGAAACATTTGAGGAGAGGGGGCCGTCAACATTAATCGCTGGCTTTCGTGGTGCATTTCCGAGGTGTGCGTGCTAAGTTCCATTTTCCACAAATGTGTGTTCCAGCCTCCACGGAGCAAGGGGGTGCGGATGGCATTCCCATTTCATACACGAGCATCAGCAGCTTGGGGGATGACGCAAGTTTTAGAGTCAGTACCTGGATAGCAGGTTATGTGGTTGGGGTGACCTACGGGACGACCTGTGTTTGCCTTTTGCCTCCAGGAGCCCCCCAGGCAGGGGAGCCCTCTTTCCTCTCCCTCTCTGGTGGCCCAAGACCCTAGGCGGGGGCTGAGGCACATTGCCTTGGGCCTAGTCGCTGTGTGGCCTTGACTGTTGGCCCTCAGACCCGTCTCTCTCCCTTCTCTCTTCTCCTTTGTACTGCAGGGTGCGTTCCCCAGGCTTCCCCGTCAGCTGCCTTCTGGCTGCCTTCAGCCCACGAGGGGTGGGCAAGGGGAGAAGCCAGGATATCTCACCCACTCTCTCAGCCCCTCGCCTTGGGGGAGGGGCTCAGTCTCTCGCAGCACTTCGGCTCCAGCTCCCTCTGCTTCTGAGGTCCCAGTTTCTGCAAAGGAAATTGACAGTCACTCTAGCTCTGTGCCAGGAAGTGCCCGCTCTGGCTCTGGTAACACCCCCTCTCCGTTGCCTCTGTAGCCCGAGGAGCGGGAGCGAGCCTTGGTAGCAACTCCTGCCTTGGCTGATTTCTGGGACACATCGCCTGTGTACCCCATACCCCGAGTCACATTTTTAAAATACTTAGAGTGGTTTTTGTTTTCTTGACTAGATCCTGATACGCACCCTTTTCCTCCCCCACCACCCCTCCCCCAAGCAAGGCGCCCTAATAGGGTCCATCTTCTCAGCCCCCATGCAGCAAGCTGCAGATGAAGGTAAGAATGATATCATGGAGTCCCGATCCCTCAGAGAAGCAATTATGGAAACCCCATGGCTGGCTGGCTGCCTGACGGAGCTCTCCCTAGGAAGGCCCCTGTCTCTGCTTTATTGGGAAGATCCCCCACCCCCTACCCCCTGCCTCTGCATCTTTAAAGGCAAGCGAGGCAGATGTCTCAGCTGGGGCTCCTTCCTGCAGTTGGAATGCTTGGCTCTGAGCCTGGGCGTCATGATGGTTTTGCTTGGTACCTGCTCTGTGTAATTTCTGTGTTAGGTGACACAGACGATCAGAGAAAGCACAGAGGAGGAAAGAAAGCCCCCTTCAGAATCCCAGACCCTACGGGTCTTTCCCTCCTTCCAGGACTGTGACTTGATCTTTATTCAAATCTGCCCTTTCTCAGACTCCTTCCTGGTTCCCAAGGGTCTGGAGCCCAGGCATGGTGGCGAGATGGAGACTCCCTGCCCCTGGAAAGAAGAGGCAGAAAATAGTAGGAGCTCGAGGACACCTGGCATCATGGAGGAGTGCACATTTTTGTGGAGCAAACCCCGTGCCAAACGGCACTTAAAAGCCTTTTCAGCTCACGTGCTTGGAGAAGAAAATAATTAAACTCTTCTGTCGGGGATCACCTGGCTTCCCACATCCCTTCACTTAGGATGTTTCTTTCCCACTGGAGCGTGTGATTGGAAAACAAAGGTAAATGAGAGCAATTTATTCCCAGATCATTTTTCCCCCCAGCAGGATTAAAGCTGCCTCAGCCATAAAGAGTTTACAAACTCTAAAGAAAAATAATAACTTCCCTTCTCGCGGCCCGGTCATGGGGAGGTAATGCATGTTTCCAATCAGCTGAGAATGTAACTCAAATGATAGGTTTTAGTTCACTTTAATCCGCCTGTGAGTTCATGTTCAAGGTAAAAGGGATCACAGCCCTGCAATGTGAATAGAGTTCATTAACTTGGCATCTCCTCTTAGAGGCAGAGGAGCGGGATCTGTTTGCTGCTCTCCCAAAGCCTTGCACGGGCTCGGGCCTCGCGTGCCGACCAGCGACCTGAGTCCCAGGAGGTGGGAGGGCTGCCACAGCGACAGAAAGCTGGAGGTCCCGGTTTGGGGGACCAGATGACCTGATGGCAACATCAGCACCATCAGCTGTCAGGGGCTGGAAGCTGAGAGGGAAGAACCAAGCTCACGCAGAAGATACAGTGGGAGGCAGGTCTCCCCAGCACAGCCTAGCAGGGGGATAGGGGAAGCTCCTGGAGGTGGCAATGAACCGTCCACACTGCATGGGGCTAACTTGCTTCTGCACATGTCTTTGCTGACAGCAGCCTGGCCTCTCGGTGGGCTGTTAGGGAGACAATTCGTTTTTCACTCTGTTAAAATCCTGTCTCAGCTCTACTCAGTCACAGGCAGAAATTGAACCAGCCCCTCGCCTACATCTTGCTTTATACTTTGATGAGATGACTGTGCATTTGAGGGGAAAGGGAAATGTTTCCTTTACTGGCCTCCTGTGAAATCTTGAATGCCCCTCTTTCTACAACCAAGCCCACTCCTTCAGAGCAAACGTCACCCTCTCCAGTCCTTTTCTTTGTAAATACGGATGCCTCCAGCAGTAGCTCTCTTAGAATCTCTTTATGGGACAGCTCTGGCCTGCGCAGGTGCAGGCGGGGTGCCGGCTTAGGGAGGCAGTGTGCTCCCAGCGTGGGCTTGGGGGAGAAGGTTCTGTGGAGGGTGGCCCCCTGTACGGGGCTGGAGCAGAAGGGCCACACCAGATCCCATGGAGATGGGAGCCCACAGCAGACAACCCTCGGCCCTTATCCGTGCGGAGCCCGAAGCCTCACAGGGTAACAGACACAGAAACGATGGCTGCAGCATTCTGATGTCCTTCGTGGGACTTCCTCACGCAAGGCCACAGCCAGGACTGTGCTGGGCGATATGTCTGCCATCATAGCCCTATTTATGGGGTCTTCTCGGTTTCCCTCAAAATGGGGCTCCAGAGGATTCAGTGTCTTACTTACAGACAAGCTGGGAAGACTCCCATTCTTGGAAAAGCAGAGGACTGGGAGAGTTGAAATGCCTTAAAGGGCGCAGGGGATGATCTCTAGATTTCCAGACGAGGTCTCAGAGAATTGTAGTGCTCTGGGGGCTGCCTGAGGGGAGCCGATGCAGCTCTCTGTAGCGGATGTGTAAGTGTGTGTAAGCTGAGACGATGTGCCTGCCTGCATTCAATTCATTCCCTTGAACTTGACGATGAAACGAACTCGACGGGGCACTTATTATGTGCCAGGCACTGTCCTGGGTGCTTTATACGCGAGGTTTCATTTTACCACCACTGCCAGCCGTTCCCTTTCTTGGTTTTCCAGAAGCAACTGAGGAACAGGGAAGTTGACTCGTCCAAGATCACAGAACTAGTTCGAGGTACAGCCACCGCTTGCAGAGCCCTGGCTGGGGGCCGCCCCCAGCGGGCACAGACGGCTTGTTTCAATGCAGGTGTGCACACACAGCCCCCCGCCTGCACTCACACGTGCACTGCCCTGCGTGTGGAAGCGAGAGAACGCAGAGGATGCAGTTGGCGGTTTCTCTCTGATCTGCTCAAGCTGTCTCTGCAGGCCAAGGAGAGGGGTATCGGGTGTGACAATGGGAGTGGGTGCAGGGACCTGGTGATTTAAACAGTTCTCTACTCAAGAGAAATGGGATCTAGCCTGGAGTAGAGCTTCGCTGCTGGTGGGAGGGAAGCAGGGAGTTTTGCGAGGAGGGTGTGTGAATCAGGAGAGTGTGAAACAAGCTAGATGTGTCCAGGCTGCCTCCAGCCCTGTCTCTGGCCCATGTCCTTCAGCCTGCCCTGTGCTTCGTCCTGTGCTCCCGGAGAGTTGCCCGGACGCTTGACTGGGAATCTCAGACTCCCCATCAGGAGGCAGCTCGTTTCCCCTTAGAGACCTCCAGCTGGGAAGGTTTGCTGCCTCCTGGAGGGGAGAGGACTCCTCTCAGTGGTAGAAGTTCCCTGGTAGAGCAGGGGGACTGCCCCCTGGGACTCTGGGGTGCCTGGCCCCAGCCGGCTTCCTCTGTTCCACGCTCGAAGACCAGATATGGTCTCCAGGCTGTAGGTTCCCAGTTCTGTAGGTGCACTGCTGCTCCCTCGCATAGTTGGAGGAACATTCTGGCCTCTGGAGGGATCATCACTGCATTTAGAATCTGTGTGTGAAATACAAAGGCTGTTCCAAAACCGTGGGCTTCTTCCGACGGCCAGCCCTCGCAGGGAGTCTCCCAACTCACAGACTCTGAATACTGGGCCTTCCAGTGCAAGCAACAGGTTAAAGCCCGCTCCTGACTGCCCACCGGGTCTCTGGCAAAGACGAAATCCTTTATCGGGTGATCACAGAGTGCAGATGAGCTCTTGGGCTGTACAGCCAGTCTGTCAGGCTTCCAGCCCTCTCCAGCTCTGTATATGCATGCCAGGTGAGCCCTTGGATATGGACCTATTATGTTCTCTTTCTCCGGTCTCGTGACGGTAGGTATCTAACTGGTCCCGAGCGCCTACTGTGCAACAAACGCTTCCCTGCAAGCTTTACACATGCACCCTCCTGAGACCGTCATAACATCCCCAGGATGGGGATGGGTACTATTATCTGACCCACTTTCCAGAGGGAGAAATGGAGGCAAGAGAAGGCTAAGTCACCTGCCCAAGGTCACACAGCTAGTGAGTGACCTGACGTTGGGCAAGATGCCCTTTCTAAGTCTCGATTTCCTCATGGGATACGATGTGTTAATACCAAGAGATCATGGTGTTCAGCAGAGCAAGTCGCATGGCATCTGGCAAAGCGCTGAGCACACTCATCAGACATGGCCGCTAGGTACCGAGAATGCTAACCCCAGCTTGAAGACAGAGGAAACACAGCATTTACAGCACCAGTAACAGTGGTGTGTTTTCCACACCCTCCACAGGTGTCTTTCGGGAGCCCACATAAGCTCTCTCAGGGTGAGGACTTTGCCTGTCTAGTTCACTGTGGGGTTCCTGGGGCTTTGCATAGCATCTCATGAAAGTTTGTTGAATGACTGAGTGAAGGACTACTTAGGGGCCCCAAGCAGCCATTCATTGTATTGGACAGCCCATTGTATGACCCACTTGGAGCAGCTTGTATTGGACAAGCTGCTCCAAGAACCTCAGAGTCAACCCGTTGACCCACACGCAGCCCCTGCGGCTCAGGGCCTTCAGGCAGAAGGTCAGCAGAGCGCTGCCCTTCTCTCGGTAGGGCTCCAGCGACAGGTGTCGGCGGGAGAGGCAGGGGTGCTGCAGCTGGAGGTGGACAGCTCCTTGCAGCCCTTGCCCTCCTGTGCCTTGTGTCTGTAATCTCAGGGTCCTTGCCTTATTCCCCATTAAAAAGTAAGCTTCCCCAGCCAGGACAGGTCTGGGTCCTGCCCACTGCTATCTTCCCCAGGGAGACGATGCTCAGGGAGGAATGGACAGGGCAGCTGAATCTCCTTGTAGGCTGCCTTGGGTGCAAATGGGTTTTTCTTCTCGGGTGGGAAGTAGGGAGTGTTGAAAGACTTATTGGAGGTGGTTAGAGGCCTGAGGATGTGAGCCAGCCTGTAGGCAGCCCCATGGCCTAAGTGTCTCAGATACTCTAGAGCAGGATCTAGAATGATAATGACCACCCAAGTTTGTAGATCCTTCCCTTCTTTACACAGGTGAATGCTGTTTTTATTTTATTTTTTAAAATTTTTAAAAAGATTTTATTTTTTTATTTGGCAGAGGAAGAAAGATTACATGTAGGCAGAGAGACAGGCAGAGGGAGAGGGGGAAGCAGGCTCCCTGCTGAGCAGAAAGCCCGATGCGGGGCCCAATCCCAGGACCCTGAGATCATGACCTGAGCCGAAGGCAGAGGCTTTAACCCACTGAGCTACCCAGGCGCCCCTGGGTGCTGTGTTTAGATGACACTTCCAACCCCCCACTGCCACCAGGATGACATGGAGAGTGAGTGCCTGTGCTCAGCTCCCTTGTTCACTGAGAAATTCGTCCCACCCTTGGCCTACCTGGCTCACTACTTGTCCCTTATTTTTGAAAGTCTACTCCACCCTCATTGGCATATGACCCACTTTGAGTCAAACAACGGCTGAGCTGAATTCTACCACAACCTCCCTCCCCACCCTCTCATAGAATTAGTCCTGAAAGAGCCCATTGCTCTGGGAGGCTACCTTTCCCTGAAGACCTTGCCCTCTGATCAGCCAAGGCTTTGATCCAGAAATGACACAGGGAGGGAGCCTGAGGATGACCAGGACGATGAATTTCCCAGCAGGCTCAGCCCCCAGTTTCCCACCCCGCAGGAAACCCTGAGCTCTGCCCACATCCTTTCCAGAAATGTGAGCCCCCACCTTTCCAATTTCCTCTTACACCTCTTCTCTACTTCCCACCCCCGCCTCTGCGTGACAACGTGGCGAGCATGCAGCCCATCTGGGGATCAGGAGATCCTATTGGGTATGCCAGCTTAATGAAATACTTGCAGTTTATTAAACACAGGCTTCCCTAAGCCCCGAGTGCCTGTGGGTATTCGAAAGCCCAAGGTAACCCGGAGCTACCACAAACATAATTGTTACATGTGTCCATGCATTCCTGGTGCAACCTCAAACTCCGGCTCTTAAGAAGCACATGAAATTAGCAACATAAAGTAACTCCTAGGCGGACAAGAGGAGGGAAAGGTGGGGAAAGGCTTGAGAGAGGCTCTCTGAACCCCTCAGGGCCTCTAAAAGTATATGAAGTTCGCATTACCTTGCAGAGCTGTAACCACGGAAGGTGGGACACCCCTCCCCCCAAGCTGTGCCTGTTTGCAGAATCAGTTCATTATTACCAGGCAGGTCTTGCTGGTCAACCTCTGTGCGCTGTTGCTCCAAGAGCTCAAGTCCTCATACGGGCGAGGCTTGCTCTGGGCACCCAGTGGGGCTAGCACAGCACACTGTCTGAGATCTCCTTCTGGAGCTGTGTTTCTGCTCCTCCTCCAGGGCTAGGCAGGGAAGGGCCATGGAGAAGCCCCTGGTGACCTGGAGCCCACTGCCCAGAACTTGGGGGAGGCTGCCCCTGGGAGATGCTCTCCCATTCATCAGTCTCCTCAGCCTGGGGCCTGTGAATCAGGGGCGAAGGGCTGACATGGAAGCAGCACACGAAGGCCTCCAGCGACGTGCCTCCCTCTACGCGGACCACCATCTGGATGCCGGAGAAGGCGACCCTGTTGACTGGGCTCAGGGGAAGCTGCTCCAAGAACCTCAGAGTCAACCCGTTGACCCACACGCAGCCCCTGCGGCTCAGGGCCTTCAGGCAGAAGGTCAGCAGAGCGCTGCCCTTCTCCCGGTAGGGCTCCAGCGACAGGTGTCGGCGGGAGAGGCGGGGGTGCTGCAGCTGGAGGTGGGCGTCCGGGCCCCGCCCCACCAGCAGCGGGCTGGTACCGTGCTGCAGCTGCGGTGGGACGCTAGCAAAGGTGGCCGGGTCCCCCGCAGGGTGGTGCAGGCTCACATGCAGGACCGTGAGGGCTCTCTCCGTGGACGGGCGCCTGGGAAAGAGGAAACACAGACAGGAAGATGTGCTTGCCCGGCTCAGGGACCCTGAACCACCTCCAGCCAATCAGAGAGAGCCCTCAGTGTGGATATGGTCATTCTGTCCAAACGGGGGTGGCGCCAATGCTGGAGTTGGTGTGTGGGAGGTCAGCCCCCTGGGTCAGACCTCGGCTTCATCTCTAGCATGCTTGGGGAGTAGGACTTAACCACTCATCCGCTCTGAGCTTTAATTTTCTTTTCTATGATATAAGGACACCCGTCCTTGTCTTTGCAAACAAAGTATAAGGCATACCACCTTGCACAGTGTGGTTTTGAAGGCCGACTGTCATTTGGAGACAATCGGGCCCTGTTTCATGAAAGGGAAGGACAGGCAGACAGGACACACCTTCCTTGTATCCAACAGTCCCCCCAAAAACCCTTTCTGAGCCCTTTCCTGAGCCAGGCACTGACCAGCTGCTGGGAATGAGCACAGGAAACAGGAGAAACCCTGGATCTCCAGAACACCCAGCTGGTGGAGGAGACAGATGTTTCTAGCAGCAGGAATCGTGGACAGACACAGAATTAGGAAGCCCAGCTGGCTCCTGAGGGACCAGAAAGGCTGTCTGGGGACCCAGAGAAAGCATAAAAATACTAGCGTGTTCCAAGGGCTTCCATGGGCCTGGCACCATGCCAAGTGCATTTTGGGCACGAATATCTCACTAAACGGGCAGAAGGCCGATCCTGAGGAAGAAGGTGGAGAGCACTGAGAGATCTCACTCAAGAACTGACAGGGGCTCTGCAGAGGCCAAGTAACAAGGCTGCCACGGTGAGAAGTGCACACCTCCTTTGTCCCAGCCACTCCCTCTCTGGTAATCTGTCCTTTAGAATCTCACTGGCACATATGCAGGAAGGCTACTTCCAACAGTTGGCTTGGCTCCGCATGGATTTGAGGAATCTAAACTCTAACACAGTCACCAATGCCATATGGTGCTGAGCCTGCCACCGCCTTCAGTGAGAACTGAGGGATGAGTGGGTTTTTAGCTAATCCTACACTTTTCTGGCTCCAGGCTTTGGCCTACGGTATTTTCTCTGCTAAGGAGGCAACTTCCGTCCCAAACTCTGCCCCAATACCACTCATCTTTAAAGTCCTGTTTCAAATATGGCCTCTTCTATGAAGCTCCTTTCCTCTTTCTGCCCTCCAACCCCCTCCGGACACCCCTACTCAGCCCATCTTCTCATTCCACACCAGAGTCATGTGGCTCTTTGTCCTGTCTTCCCTGAACTCTGCTCCTCCTGCGGTCCCTGAGGCCCCCGGGGGGGAAGGCTGTGGTCTGAGCTGCTGGCCTGTGTCCCATTGCCCTGTGCTCACCGGGTGGGCGCACATTTGTTAAATAGCTCAATGCAGAGATGCGCACGCACAGACACACACACACACACACACACACGAAAATCCTCTGAAATCAGGTTTTGTTATCCTGCAAATGAGAGCCTGGTCCTCAAGGGCTGTGGGACCGGAAACCTGTCACAGGTAGTCTGAGTCCTGGATCCTCAGCCCCTTCTACCTTCTAGGTGAAGCAGGCGAATGGTGAGCACCTTCCACTTTAATAGTGAGGGGTGCACCCCTGGGGACCCTCGCTCTTCCCTAAAGCGCAGACATACACGTGTCTCCATCCACATCCCAGGCCCCCACCTGCAGGAAACCTCCTCCTGAGGTTCAGAAGGTAAGCTGGGCCCAGGACAGCCGAGCTGGGTATCCAAGTCCCCAGGCCTGGCCAGAAATTCAGAGTTCGTTCCCGGGCCCCAATCCTGAGAGAATCCCCCAGAAATTAGGGTTCACCACTGCTTGCGAGACATGACTCGCTGCTGCACTGAGCCCTTCAGAGCTGACAGAAATCCTCCGCCAGGGCAGAGCCCCTGACGAGGGCTGCTCATGTCTCTAGGACCTCCCGGTTTTTCTGGGGAAGCAGAAGGCAGCCCTACCAGTGCCATCTCTGGGATGAGACAGTAGGAAGACAGTCTGAGAGGCACCTGGTGAGGAGCCGACAGGGGCCCTGCTCCCGGCCCCACCAGGCCCTCTCCCCGCCGCTGTGGCTCCAGTCCCCCTGACCTTCACCTACCTGGCTGCCAGGGGCCGCTCTGCATCTGACATTGCAGCTGCGAACTCTCAGGAGCACGTGGGCCCAGCCGGGTGGGGCTGGGCTGGCTATTATAGCGCTGGTCCTGGGCTGGGATGCATCACGTCATCCGTCCGTGTCACCGCTTTCTTCCTTCTTCCCTTTAGGAAAGAAAATGGGAGTGTAATTTCCCATTGCAGAAGTGCAACCTCAGTGCTGAGAGGTTGAGAAACCCCAGCCCTGGGATCCTTGCCTGCAGGGGCCCCTGAGAAGTGGGGTTCCCCGCTGGGTTTCTGCACTGCCTGTGTCTGTGGTCTGTCCCCGGGGACCTGGAGAGCTGAGTCTAGTGCTCATAACTGGTTGAGTTCCTATTTTCCACTGCCAATCGGGTGGGGTGGGAGGAAGGCATCCGAGACCTCTTAGAAAGGAGAGGCTTTTTGAATAGAGGGTCAGTGAGAGGAACCCCCCATACGTGGGCGACTGAGCAGAGCATTATGGCTAGACTGGGAGTGACCAAAGCAGCTGTGGGCAATAGAGCCATCTACGGAGTGTCGTGGAAGGGGAGGGTCTCAGGGGACTGGGGCTAACGGCTGCTTATGGCGGGCAGCCTCTCTTGCAGGACAGCAGAAAAGCTGTCTTTTATGCCCACATCTCCTGGGCTCTGCTGACCTTCCGGGGCAGCCTGGAAGAGACCGTGATGGATGCTAGCCCAGTACTGTGGGTCCTGGCTATCCTGGGAGTGACCCAGTGTCACCATGGTGCTAACCCTTGATGTGGCCCAAGTCTTCACAGTCCACCCGTGTATTCATACTGGCTTCACTGTCCCCACCAAGCTGGCAAGAAACATGCGCCCATCTTATACAGGGGACACTTGAGGCCCTAAGAGGGGCGGTGCCTGGCCTAAGGCCCCGGAACGAATCAGGTTATAATCCTTTCTCCTTTGCGCATCAAACCCGGGCTATCCTGGGGACTCTTGGAGGGCATGCAGGTGGGTGGTGCCCTGCGGAGTCACCCCCGATCTGCCTCACTGTCCCCAGACCCACTGCCTACCCACTTCTCATGGGTGACCCTTGTAGACACAGAGATCTCAGCGGGCCCCACCCTGGGGGCTAAGCCCCTTTGGGCACTACTCAGGGCCTAGCCTGCTTTCTCTCTTCTGAGCATGTAGACTCTAATTGGTTGCTTAGTACCTAAGAAGGACAATAGGAAGACCTGGAACAGTCATCCATCCCTGTGTCCCCCAGCCAGTGTGAGACCACCAATGGGGTTCCCCCAGGAAACCAGCTCCCCGGAGCTGGGAAGTGTATCTTCTTCTGGAGGGAACCAAGCATCAGCTACCGGCTGCCTCCCCGTAGTCCATCTTCTCCGCGGTGTCTCTAGGCTCCAGCACCCACAGAGCTGGGCCAGGAGTGTGGGGGAGGCCTGTCCCCATCAGGGTCCACACAGGATGTCAGCATTCCCCCGAGGAACCCAGGATACTGGGTAATAGGTAGGAGCCGGCAGGGGCTTTGCTACCCCTTGGTGTGTGACCTTGGGTGAGTCCTATCCCCTCTCTGGACCTTAGTTTTCCTCCGGTAAGGATGGGACACTGTTTCCCCACTACAGCCTACACCCATTGTTCAGTGAGAGGAAGGCTAGTTCTACACTCCCAGCCCTGGCGTGAGAGAGGAGGTGGTTAGAAAAGATATGTTTGTGACTCCTGTGCCCTCAGTAAATGGGTTCAGAGCGGTTCCCAGGAAGAGAGAACTGAAACAACCAGGGAATTCATCGGGTACAAGGAAGTCCTGCCTGGGCTGCATCTTCCGAAGGCGAGCCACAAGTCCTGCCCAAGTCCTGTGGGTCACTGGCTGGCAGTCCCCTGAGGGGAGAGGGGGAACAGGGGTGGTCAAGGTCATGGGTTCACCTTCTTGGCCATCTGGGCCAGAAGGCCCTCCTCTGGCTGGTGTCGGGAGTGAGGAGTGTACATCAGTGAGTAAATACCCTTGTCATGTACTGCTTGGGGAACTCAGGGACAGAACAACAGCTTCTAGAGCTTTCTATGATGGTGGGCAGGGGAGGATTCTCGAGGAATTCTCGTGTCAGGCAGACTCTGGTATGAGGCTTGGTTCCTTCTAGCAAGTGCGTGACCTCAAATAAGTTACTCAGCCTCTCTGAACCTGATCTCTGCTCTGTGAAATCAGGGTAATTTGTTGTTGTGTGCTGGCTAAATGAGATACATCCCAAGTGCCAAGAAAAACCTGAAGAAGCTGGTGCATGAGAGCTGCTCCTGGTCGAACCCTTAACAACAGGAGAGCTAGGGCGCCTGGGTGGCTCAGTTGGTTGAGCGACTGCCTTCGGCTCAGGTCATGATCCCGGAGTCCCGGGATCGAGTCCCATATCGGACTCCTGGCTCTGCGGGAAGTCTGTTTCTCCCTCTGACTTTCTCCCCTCTCATTCTCAGTCTCTCGCTCTCTAATAAATAAATAAAAATCTTTAAAAAAAAAAAAAAAAAAAGAAGAGCTAAAGACGCATCTGGTGAGAGGGGGCTGGCGGAGCAGCCTGGCAGCTTGCACACACCCCAAATTCTCGGAAGGCCCCCGGTTTTGCTTAAAGTGAACATAATTTGGAGCTGGATACCTCATTTGCATGAATTTAACATAAATTCCATTTAAAATGAAAATGAAGTTAAAGGGGTGCCCTGGGAAGAATCTCCAGGTCCTGCTGGAGCACGCGGTGCCCACACAGAAGGACAAGGTTACCTATTTGACAGATGAAGAAGCTGAGGCTCATAGCAATCAGCCGACTGGCCCAAGGTCTCGTATCTGAGAAGCGGCAGAACTAGGACTCAAACCCATTCTGCCGCGCCCTTGGGCACGAAGCTGCCGCGCCTTCTAGGTGGCGTTCTCTGGAGTCCAGCTGTCCTGCCTCCTGCAAACGTGCACTGGGTGGAGAGAGGGGCCAGCTTGCAGCCCGCTAAGCCTGCGGCAGCCGCCCCGCTATGTCCTGGCAGCCTGTGGCCACCAGGTGGCAGCACCCGTAAACCTAGTGGCTTGCGCTCACTGGGAAGGGGAAGGTGATGAAAGGATAGAAGCCTCCTGCCTGGGACGGCTGGGGAGCTGGGGAGGAGAGCATGAGAGAGGCCCGGGGCTTGGGGTGGTAGGGGACAGAGTCCCTGCTTCTCTGACTCCAAATGGCCTGAAATGGCCCCAGGTGACTCCGCAGCAAACGTCACCAGAGAACACCAAGCCATGGAGCGCAGCGATAAAGCAAGAAGCCTGAGCAGGAGGCCCTATGGAGCAGCGCTTCCAAGCATGGCGGCTGGGACAGACAGGCTCCTAAGGGGTAAGTGGCCTGCCCAGGAACACAGCCTGGGTGCCCAGCACCGCAAGGACGAGAAGCCAGGCTTCCTTCTCTGTAAAGTGGAGTAACACTGGGGTCCTGAGGGGAGAGCCCGCCCCCCGACAGGAAACGCATGGGAAGCTCACAGCCTAGGCCAGAGCGGCGCGCATGCGTAGTAGAAGGAATATGGGTGGAGTTAGTATGTCGTGATTGTTCCTCTGGGCATACTGTATACACGGTACGATTGATGCTTTGATCGAGACTGATTGCTCTCTGTCCCCACTGAGCTCTCAGGTAAGAAAAAGAGCACCTGTAACTCAGATGCTTTGGAGGGTGGGGGGAGCACACAGAACCGTGAACCCCAGGAGGCGAGTCTAACCTACCTGGGGTTGGGGGACACCAGGGAAGGCCTCCCGGAGGAGGGGCCATTTGGGCTGACTTGCAGGGTGGGATGTTGTACGAAGCCTGGTGGAGGAAGGTGGGAGTCAGTACCCAGTTTCTGGAAATGACTCTGCCTCACCCAGGCCCATGCTTTTGGCTAATAAGAATGATAACTGCAAGGTAACCGTGGGTCTGAAGAGTTACCATTTACAGAGTCGTCTCAGGGTGATCTTTCAATGTTTGACCAGCTCCGCTGAGCCCTGGTGGGAAGCAGATGGCTATCAGGGCCCCCCCCCCCCGGATTGCTTGTTCCCTCTATGTTTCCTCCCAGAATGCTATGGGGCCTCCATATGGAAGCTGGGCTAGCCAGCATGATTGTGGTAGTCCCCATTTGCAGAAGGAGTCAGAAACAGGGAGAAGAAGGCTCTCAGGAGCTGCTTCAGGCCCACGCCCCCTCCCCTCTTCCGGGGGTCTTTGCTAAGCCTAATTTCATGATTGTGCTCAATGCTTAATATATGTCAATTTTACTTACTGCTAAGTCCGATAATAAGGATTTATTTATGGCTAAGTCCTGGAGCCCTGACCAATGCCTGAGGCAGGGGTGGGGTTGGGCGCCCAGAATTCTGAGGCCTTCTTGGCTCTTACCATCCGGTGGGGTGGTCAGGCCACACGGATCTGGTACCAGTAAGCCCAGAAGTTACTTAACGCTTTTGACCTCCTTTTTCCCTACTGAGCTAAAGGGCCATCTCTTAGGTTGCCTGGGGAGCAGGGGCTTGGCGAAGGAGGGGACAGCCTGGTCTTGGCCAAAGTGCATTCCCTCCACCTTTCCCCACATCACCCAGATCAGCAGAGACCGGAAGGGCAGGGAGGGAGCCCTCACCCGGAGCCAGCCTTGCCTTTGCTGTGGACAGGTTTGGGGGCAAGTCATTTTCCTTTCCTTTCCTTTCTAGCTTTTCTGGCTTCCTCTGAGTTCTCATCTGGAGAAAGGGGATTATCATTCGTGCCCTATAGCCATCATCTCATGTAACACTTTAAGAGGGGGCAGCTTTCTCCTGGTCAGAGGGATTAGCCTGAGGCCGCTTTCTGTTTCAGGCAAGAACCCGGATGGAAGAAACACAGCTTGCTTTTATTTAGAGGATGCATCTGGCTAGGAAAGATGGCCTCAAACACAGCATAGCACACATCAAACATGGGCTCTCTGTTTTTAATTAAGTGAGGTAAAAGCCTAGCATAAATACTTTTAACTACAGTTTAGGAATAAAGTGTATTTTGAAATTAGCATGTCTTCAAAGGCAGACTCTTAACATACCATGAAAAAAACCTCTGTGTGGGAATTTAGGTGGTTCCTGGTGCCTAGAAATACTCTGGGCAGATCTGATAGCAACAGGAGGGAAGGAAAAGAAAACAGCTCTCCCTCTGCGAATAGTTCTCTATCTTTAAACTGTGGTAAGATGTCCAATATAAAAAATTTACCATTTTAACCATTTTCAACGTACGGTTCACCGTGTTAAGTATATTCACATTGTTGTGCAACTCATCTCAGAACCTTTTCATCTTGCAGAACTGAAACTACACCAATTAAAAAACTCCCCATTTCCCTCTCTTTCCAGCCCCTGGCAACCATCCTTCTCCTTGTTTCTATGACTACTCTAGATACCTCATAAGTGGAATCAAACAGTATTTGTCCTTTGGTCACTGGTTTATTTCCCTTAACAGAATCTCCCTAAGTCTCATCCATGTTACAGTATGTGTCAGAATTTCATTCCTTTTTAAGGCTGAACAATACTCTACTGTATTACTTTGTTGTACGTACCCCATTTTGTTTATCCATTCATCTGTCAGTGGACACTTGGATTTCTTCCATCCACCTTTTGGCTATTGTGAATAATGCTGCTGTGAATATGCTATAGAAATACCGGTGATTCCTCACTTTCAGTTCCTTTGCATATATACTCAGAAGTGGAAATGCTGGGTCACATGGTAATTTTCTGTTTAATATTTTAATATTTTTAATATTCCATTGTGGCCATTGTGAGTGGCTGTACCATTTTACATTCCACACCCCGCCCCGTCCCAGCAACACCACAAGTGTCCAATTTCTCCATATCATTGCCAACATTTGTTATTTTTCTGTTGTTTTTTTTTTAACAGTAGCCATCTGAACGAATGTGAGGTGATATCTCATTGTGGTTTTGATTTGCATTTCCCTGATGATAAGTGATATTGAATATCTTTTCACGTGCTGTTGACCATTTGTATATCTTCTTTAAAGAAATGGGTACTTAAGTCTTTTGCCATTTTTAAATTGAGTCGTTTTCCTATTGTTGACCTGTAGGCATTCTTTATATATTCTGGATCTTAACCCCTTATCAGATACAGGATTTACAGATACCCTCTCCCATTCCATAGGTTGCCACTTCTCCCTGTTGACTGAGCCTTTGATGCAGAGTTTTAAATTTTGGTGTAATCCAGTGTACTTATTTTTACTCTTTGCCTGTGTTTTTTAGCGCCATATCTAAGCCATCATTGCAAAAGCCAGTATCGGAATGCTTTTCCTGTAAGACTTGTGGAGTTTTAGTTCTTACATTTTAGGTCTTTAATCCATTTTGAGATTATTTCCATATACCATCTAAGGTCAGGGTCCACATTCATGTGGATACACAGTTTTCCTACAAAGAGGTATTTAAAGATAAGATTTATGATTAGCGTTGACAATGTACCGTGTCAGGTTGAATAAAATATTTTATATACCTTGATAGCAACACAAAACAAAAAGCACTCAGATTCACCTTGTAGTTTTTGTTAATTCCGCGTTTCCATCGTTATGTCGTTGCATAGAAATACTCTGCATCTGAAATTGCACAGCACCCTGCCAGCAGGGCGGGTTTCTTTCTAACAATATGAATCTCAGGGAGGTGTTAGTAGGAAGCCTGATGACGCACCCCAGCTCTGAGTGGCCAGGCGCCTGAGTCCATCACTTCCTGCCCATAAACTAGATCCTAGGCCCTCGCTCTCAGTTCTTTCCTGATGCTCCTGGTGCCACAGATTTTAAGGGCTAGGGTTCGTGTGAGCGCTCTGTGTCTGTTACCTATGGGCTTCCAAACCAAGCTGTAGCCAGACAGCCTCCACTGTATACCCGTTTTCGTGAGTTTGGGCCCCAGAATCAGAGCCCAGGAGCCAAATTCTGAGCCCTTGGTGTAGTAGACGCATAAAACCAAGAAGGTCACAGCATTTCAAAACTTCTGCATTTGGTCGTAGTTTGAAACTCTTCCTAGAAGTTTGATCCTTTAAACTGCTGGCTCACACCCACCAGGAAAGTGGTTCCCCGCTGGGCAGAGTGTTACGGGAAGTGGGAATTGGAGGGGCCTTGTGCTCCCACACTGGGTGTCCACTCACCTCTACCACCCCTCACACTTCAAGTTACCTCCCGCATTTGGAATGGTCATCGTGAGCTGGAGGAAGAATGCTATGTCACGGAGGCTTCTGGTGCCAAGAAAAATCGCCCAGGCCAGCTCTGAGCCCTGAGCCTCAGATGCCAGACAATGCCATCACCATGGCCCCGGGCAGTCCGGCTGGATTTTCCCAAAACAAAGGAAAGGCCCTCCAGCAGTTTCTGTGGATTTGTTTTGCAAAATTGAATTGTCTGCTTTTAACTCTCCTTTACCGGCTTAATACCTATTGGAATTTCAAAACGAGTGACATTCGGAAAACCCACTCTGGAGTAGGTGACAGATCCCACATGACCTGCGTTTCGGTCTGGGACCAAAAAAGTGAGACCATGGAAACTTCCAGGGAGCGGTGGTCTTGGCAGTAGGATCCCTAGGCTTTGGAGCTCCCGACCACCCCCATGTGGTCATGCACTGGAGTCCATAGGGACGAATAGCTCTCTCCACCCAGAGAACAGCACAGAAGCTTAGCAGACTTGCCGCTTCAGGACCCAACCCCAGCATGGCTCTGGAGCCGAGTTCCAGCTTGTTTGTGTTTCCGAGCGGGACCCCGGGACCTCTTCCAAAGGAAGAAGCTGAGCCCAGGGGCAGCTGGCCTCCTCTGCGCCCAGCCCTGGGTGCGCTCCGCACTAGCCAAGCACGGGAGACCAGCCCCCACCGTGGAGATCCAGGCTAGCGCAGGAGACGGGCTCTCAGAGAAGGACCAGCCAGGCGGACCCAGAAGCCTGAGACCAAGGGACTTCCAGCAAGTTCCAAGGCAGACCCAGAAGCCTGAGACCAAGGGACTTCCAGCAAGTTCCAGCCTGGGGGCATAAGGAGGACTTCCTCAAGCAGATGACGCCACGGGCAGGTCTTGAAGAAACAGCAGGAGTTGACTCAGTTAATAAGGAAGAGCGAGTGTCCCAAGAGGGGGCCGCACACAAGCAAAGGCTCACTCAGAAGTTTCAGAAAGCCGCATGTCAGGAGAACCGCGGGAGAAGGAGGCAGGCTGCTACTTCCTCAGCCCTCTGCATAAGCTCCCGAGGTTCTGCCTTCATCATTGCTTCTAACTCCTCCTGCCTCTTCCCCTCCAATCTCTCCCTTAACCCTGTCAAAGCCCCAAGGGCTGGTTGATGCCGCATGTTGGCCTTCATCACTTAACTTGTTTTCCTGTCTCTGCTGTCCTGTTGAATGTCCTATTTATTAGGGCACAACCACAGCCCCCCATAAAGCACATATGGTCACTGCCCCCGGGACCATCAGAGAAACGGGCGGCCGCGTCCAGCTGTAAAGTCTGGATGGTTCCAAACCCAGAGGACTTGCTCAGGTTCACGGCTAGAGGGAGGAAGTTGAGTGTCAGAAATTTTTTTCCCAGACAAAATATGCGATATTCCTCGGAATGTTCTAGTTCTCTTTCTGAGGTGCTGGCTCACAGAGCGAAAGGCTTTTTGTTTGTCTCGGTTTTACGTAATGCTTTGAAAGAGCAGTGGAGTCACATAGTTCACAATTCCTGAAAGGATAAAAAGAAGCGGGGTTGAAAAGTCTCTCTCGCCCCTCCCATCAGGTAACGGCTACAACGAGGGTCCTGTGCTTCCTTCTAGATATTCTTGACGCAAGTACAAACAAGCACGGACACACAGCCTAGCTCCGCCCTCCTCTTTCCCAAACCCGGTCTGGGGCCTTGCTTTTTCTGAAGGTGTCCTTAAGACCAGCAGCTCACATTCTCCCCAGGGGTTTCTCACTCTTAAAATTGTTCTCCCTGTCCTATGATATTTCACCATACTAGCCCAGCCACGACAACAAATATTTCATACCCTTCATGCATGACATTTTTCACATATGCTTTACGAATGCGCGTCTTCATTCTGAACCGAATGCCGTGGGAAATATGTCTTTTCCACATGGCCCCTCATATAATATAAAAAGCATTTTCCCTTTCCCTTGGCCCCAGGGGGGCACTCCATCGTGAAAATGGAAAAGTGATGAGAAAATGAGAAATCCTGACAACAAAGCTCTCTCTCCAAGCGGTTTTCCAGAGGCTCCCTGGGACCGGGTCACCTCATGAAGCATAAATCACCATGAGGCCTGGTGAAGTTGTGACCCAGTGGCCTAGGGCGCGGTGGCTGTTGACTGCGATTGCCCACACTGCATAAGCAATTGTCCCTGCCTGTGCAGCTCTCTGCCTGCTGCCAACGCGCCTGTCCCTGGGTTGGGCGCCGACCCCGCTCTGGGCCCATCCGCACAAAGACCCAGGCTTCCACTTGAGGCCCAGGACGACTGTGGTTGTCACAGCTTCTCCTGGCTCTTCCCCTCCCGCCTTGGGACACCCTCTCCTCCTTATTAACTCAGCCAATGCCAGCTGTTTGTGTAAGACCCGCCCTTGGTGTCATCTGCTTGAGGGAGCCCTCCTTCTACCCTCAGGCTGGTCTTGGACCTTGCTGCAACTCCTTTGGTCATTCAGGGGCAGACCCCACTGCTAACACGCTTGCCACAGACCATGAGATGCCTCCAACACCGTAAATAAAGCCCAGGAGCTGCCCCCTCGACCTTGGCAGGCCTTTGTGAGCGTGTAGTCCAAGTTAGGCTCTGGCCCGGCTGGAAACCTGGGACCCTGGCTACCACCCCAGGACCAGGGCTTGGTAAATGCCAGCCTCAACCTACCTTTCCTTCCCTCCCTTACCCGTCCCTCTAACCCCCATAGGAGCGAGTTATGGATAAGGGAGGGTCACGGAAGCAAAACTTCCCCAGTCTTTTGCTCTCTGATACTTAACCTCCACGCCCAAGTTTATAGTTTGTGGGTACTAGGGGGCACTGTTGGACAACTTTTGTGTGCGCCCAAGGTCTTGCCTGTATATATATTTTTTAATGGACTTAAATTTTTAGAGCCGTTTTTAGGTTCACAGCAAAATTAAGCAGAAAGCACAGAGAATTCTCACATACCCCCTGCCCTGCCCCGACACACAGCCCCTTCCCCTATCCACATGCACTAGAGTGGCACATGAATTATAATCTATGAAGGTGCACAGACACGTCATTATCACTCAAAGCCCGCAGGTTACATGGAGTTCATTCTTGATGTTGAACATGCTATGGGTTCAGACAAATGTATAACTGACCGATACCACCATTGTAATATCATATACAACACTTTCATTGCCCTAAAAATTCTCTGTGCTCTGCCAGTTTATGCCTCCCTCCCCTGTAAACCCTGGCAGCCAAAGATCTTTTTACTCTCTGCAGTTTTGCCTTTTCCAGAATGGCATATAGGTGGTATCGCACAGTCCATAGCTTTCCCGATCATCTTCTTTCACTTAGTAATATGCATTTAAGGCTCCTCTTGTGTTTTTCCACAGCTTCGTGGCTCAGTTCCTATCGGTGCTGAATAACGTTCCATTGTCTGAATGTATCACCACTTTTTTATCCATTCACCCACTCAAGAGCATCTTGGTTGCTTCCAATTTGGGGCGATTATGAGGCAAGCTGTGGGTTGGGACCTCCGGGAGCAGGTTTGTGTGTGAACCTAAGTTTTCAGCTCATTTGAGGAAATGGCAGGAAGCAGGATCGCTGGATTTCTGCCTGTATATGTGGAGGACAGGCTGCTGAGTGGGGCAGGCTGTCTCAAACTCAATCGGCTCCCTGGGACCCGAGCAGAGTCCCTCCTCTGTCGGAACCAGAACTCCCCCTGCCTCACTTCCTCTCCCTCTCGGTGGCATTCACCCCGTCCGTCTTCAGGCAGTTGCAGAGAGGCCTGGGAGATGTGAGGGAGCAGAACTGCATCTCGACCTCTCCCCACCCCCTTTCATTCTGTACTCCACAAGTTCAAGGGCCTGAAGGATGTATTGGTATGAACTAAATTCCGCAATCCCTGCCCCCAACACCAGCATTTAAAAAAAAAAAAATCAAGAACACAATGTTTCATTCATTTCTGGTATTTTCTGTCATCACTGGAATGACTGTCAGGACTCTTGTTGCAAACTCCCAGCTGTACCAGCATTCAAACTGGTTAGGGTGATTTACCTTTGGGTGGGGTGACTGGGTTCCCCCACGGAGCCCCAGGGAAGGTGTCCTAACTCAGGCCCCTGTGATACTTCGTGGCAGAACTGCTGTGAGTGCTTTACACACACGGATTCCTTTGACTTCTTCAAATAGGCCTATGAAGCAGGGGCCATTCGTACCCTCATTTTACCAATGGGGAAAACTCGGGAACAGAGAAGTTAAGTCACTCGTCCGAGGTCACCCTGATGATCCATATGATGTCTCTAAAGTCTGTGACCTTAACTAGCCCACACCCTGCCTTCTGATAAAGGCACTCTGAGCGTAGATGGGACCCCTCAGGAAAGTCGGCCCTGGCCCTTGGGAGTGGAGGGGAGCTATACGGAGTCTCCCCAGGAGTCCAGGCCGTGAAAGGGGGGACGCTCATCAGTACTCAGATCAGATGTCTCTCAGGGAAAACGTTGGAGGGAAACTGGCTGGTGGCAGGGGGAAGACCCCCTCCCCCACTCCCTGCTTTGCCCTCAGAGCAGGCAAACCCACCTTTCCACCTACTTACCTACTTCCTCCCAGTCTCAAATGCTATGAAGGGCTGCCACTTACCGAGTGAGCGCTTACTACGTTCATTGTCTCCTTTAACCCTCGATGACTATATTATGTCCACCTGCCACCCCCATTTTATGGCGGAGGAAACAGGTTTGGAGAGGTTCTGTCACTTGCCTAAAGTCACAGAGCTCATCAGCAATAGAACAGATTGGGAAGATAGTCAACGACTGAGATGCTCAGACCCCCCACCCCCTTCTCTGTCCAAAGCTTGCCCCTTGCCTCTCTCATTCCATTTCCCCTCCTTCGTTCTGATCTCTGGCCCAGCTTCATCCCCATCTCCCAAGGGGCCCTGCAGCCTCTCCTCTTCTCTCAGAACCTTGGCCTGACTTCAGCCTTTCATCTCCATTCATCCATTTAGCTGACCCAGCTTCTAACTGTGACATTTTAAATCTACCATCTTACTCACCTGCCGTTCGACCCATCCATTTTTGAGAGGAACAAGACAATCTCCTACTCCGATTATGTTCTCATCTCATTGCCCCTTCGATCCTCTCAATGTAGTGAAATTTCGCATTATCTATCTCGAGATCACGTTATCGGGTGCCTGCACCATCCCCAATGGCTCTCCTCTGCCTTACCGTCTTCTCTGGTCATAACGTAGTTGTACCGTATTTCTTTTGGCTAATGTTTGCCTGCTTCATTTTTTCCCATCCCATTAATTTTTGTGATGGTTTGGTTTAGCTGTAGATTCTTTCATTCAGTGATTTAGCACGTACTTATCGAGGCCCTGCTGTGTGTTGGGCTCTGGGTTTGGCCCCGATGATTCCGTCGTGAACTGGTAGGTTGGGACATTCCCTTCTTATGGCTGTGGCAGCTGACTACCACGTATGGGTGCAGACTCCACACCCATACTGTTCTAGAAGCTGGCAGTCTGAAATCAGTATCACGGGGGTGGAAGGTATTGGCAGAGCCTTATGCCCCCCTTTTCCTCCTCTATGAAATGGAGACAACATGATGATTGCCTTCCAGCATGCTCGTGAAGATTTAAAGAGCTAAATAGACAAAGGGCTTGTGGCAGGGTCTTAGACTAGGAAGCATGAAATAAATGTTAACTGTTGTTATTTGATTTTCAGTTTCTGCAGGAGACCACTTTGAGAGCAAGCTATTGCTTTGTTTTCTGAAAAGGGGGGAAAATAAAAAACAGGACATTTGATTTTATTTAGGAAAAAAAAAAAGGCAAGATGCAGTTTGGGGATGGAGAGCTTCCAGGCAACAAAATAAAAATACTTGAGAGTTTTGTTGTGTACAGTCACATGAAAGGTGGTCTTCGTTCAGGGTAGAACTGTATCTCTGGCTGGTTTGTTTGCAGAAATATAAAGGAAGCAATGTCCTTTTCAGGAACTCAGGAAGCTGGATGTTTCTGGAACTGGGGGAGCACAACATGACTGGGCTCTCACTTGTGGAGGAAATGCTAGCCAGGGGCCCCAGAGAGAGTGGGTCAAAGGAACCTGGGGCCAGGCTGGCTTTAGGACTTTGAGCCTGGTCACTTGTAGGAGCTAGCTGGGGGTTTTCCAGCATGTTCTGTGGTTCCCATTATTCTTTTAGTCGAGTCTAGTCCTGTTGGGTTTTGGGGTACTGGAGGAGCATCCCTCGCCACTCTTGGGATAAGGAGGTCAGGGGACCATCAGGATCTGAGAGTTTGTTATGAGGTGGCAAGAGGTCACCGGAGGAAAGGAGGGGGGGAGTGTGAGTCAGGGGCATCACAGCCAGGATTTGAGGGAAGGGCAAATTCAACCTTCAGACTCCCAGAAACCCTGGGGAGGGTAACCTGATAAAAGCTAGCCTTAGCATGACCAAGTAGGGCAAAGGCTGGGTCTCTCGTAGTGTTTGGGCACGAAAGAGAAGCCTGATCCTTGGCAACAGTGGATGTCTGGGCATCTGGGTTACAGATGTGATTTTCCATCTTCACTGTAACCCTATGATCATGGAGCTTCATTTTCTGGTGGGGACACAGAGGCACAGAAAAAGTAAGGACCATGCCCTTAATCCCACAGCTAGTGAGTAGCAGAGCTGGGTCTGTCTGACCCCAAAGGCTGCTGGTCTCCAGGCAGCAGGCCCTTACCTCAGCTCTGCAGTAACTGCTGTCAGCCTTCCATGGAGGAGAGTTTCCCGATAATTCCTGCCCAGGAGAAGCTGGTGGAGGAGAAGCTATGCCTGGATATTCTCAAAGCAATCCAGGACTTCCTACTCAGTCCTGGAACTTTTCTCAGTGAGGCGACCACATTTGCTGGGGACTGTGAGGCAGTGTGCAGAGTGTTCGGAGTGTCGACTCCAGAGAAGTGTCCTGAATTGTGGTTAACACTACAGCTGTACGCAGGGTCCAGCAGGTGCCCCGGGACTCCCACCAGCCCGCGCACCCGCCCCAGGTCAGCTCTTCCCTGCCAGTCTGAGAAGCTGCCTGTAGAGGGCGCTCCGACCCCGCTCCATGCTCTGTGCTTAGCAATGCTGCGCTGCCGCTGGAGATCCCAAGGTCCGCCTACTCTGGTTCCAGAGTCACAGGAGCGCCAGCTTTTAGGGGATGAGGACCCTTCTTCTTTTAACACTTAGGTGATGCCTCCTGAGTACCAGGGCCTGCGCTGTGTGCCCAGTGTTCATGGTCCAATGAGGACGACGGATAAAGCCATTGCAATTCATTGTGACCAGGAGCAGGACAATAGGGTCCTGGGCAGGAATTTGGGGGTTAGGGGAACGCTGAGCTCCTGGGTTAGGTGGCCTTTCACCATCTGGGGAGAAGGCTGGGGTTAGTGTTCTCATAGGCTGTGCCTGAGGGAATATTCGGGACCAGGCACCACCAGGCACACAGTCGGTGCTCAAGAAATGAGGGAGATCGAAGGAGGACATTGTGGAGACTGTGCGGGATGGCAGCAGCATCAGCAGCTCCAAGAACAGCAGTGCGATCATTTCCTGGGGACTTTCTGGCTCCTTTATGGCACTCTGGGTGCCTTCTCTGAAGCTGCCACAACCCTAGGGCTCAGAGCTGCACCTGGCCTTGAGCAGAGATTGAACTTGCAGGGGAGCTAGGGCAGCAGCCTGCAGAGGGAAGCTGGGCAGAAGGGAGGGTGTGGAGGGGGATCGGGCTGACAGAGAGAGGAAATAGTATCCTACGTTGAACACCTCTCCTGTGGCCGGCACTGTACTCGGACCTGTGTCCTATGTTATCCTCACCACAGGCCTTTCTGGAGACATTATCTTTTTTGTTAGGCAGATGGGACCCCAGAGGTTCAGGGGAGGACAGTCTCAGGTCTAGGCGTACTGGGGGTGAGTGGCAGATGAGAGGCGGTGCTGAGAGACGAGGAGGGGGGTCCTTGGGGGCCACTAGGGCCAGTGATGGAGAAGGGGCTTGTTAGAGAGCATATCTGTGCAGAGCTCTTCCCGAGTCAGGCCAGCTCCTAACCATGCGCCCCGGGCCAGCCCTGTAAACGTCCCCCGGGAGCCTGATCCCCGCGGCACACCGCCTCTGGGGGCCACCGGGTACAGAGTACAGAGGGTAGGTGTGGGGAAATGTCCTCTGAGGACCTGCAGCCCCTTCTATCCTCATCCAGGACCTGGGTCGCCAGGCCCACCTCGAGGGGTCCCTCGGGCTTTCACTTGCCTGGCTCTGGTTCCGGGTCACAGTTCTGTTTACAGCCCTGCCTCTCTGCTCGAGTCAACCAATAATGACCACAAGCCATGCCGTCCCTAACCCCCACTCCAGAGCGACTTCTCCAAACCAGCGCCTTGAATCCTCTCCCAGCCGTGCTTGATCCCCCGTCTCACGCTTTCTTTTCCCCCTCCCTTCAAATAGTTCCTTATTTTGCATGGAGATTTTGCTTTTCTTTGACTTTTTTTTTCTTCAGATATAACGTGATAAAAGAGCTCCCTTTATTTCAGAATATATTCTGGGACCCATTTTGTGCTCAATTACACACCATCTATAGTTGATTTTCATGAAATTTAAATAACAAAGAGGGATGCTTATGTCACTTCTTCCTTATAAAAATACACCCTTGAAATCCTCCCTCATTGGAAAGCGGCAGCGTGTCCGCCGTCTAACAGCTTGCGTGTGTGCGTGCGAGTACGTGCTGCCTCATTAGAAGTGCACCCAGAGTGAGGTGTGTCCTGGTAACAAGAGCTAAATTTGCACTCACTGTCCCCAAGTGGAAACAGACTGCCTGGAACGCTGGGACCAGGCAGCATCTGCCACTCTCTGCAACAGTGCTGGCCCTGAACGCACGACCTGATGGGGAGTTCAGAGAGTCCGGCTCTGGGGCTGGGGATGCAAGGAGAGCGAGGGTTGGCAGGGATGGGGGGGCAGGGGGGCGCTGTAAGTCGACTGAGCACCCTCCCTCTCAGTAGCAAGACATTCCACACCCAAACTGGACTCCCCAAACCTAATGAGCCCCAGGTGGCAGCTGGCAGCCTGGGGTCTACAGACCCCACTGCCCAGGCAAAGAGAGGGTTTGAATCCTTGGAACCTTGACCAAAGTCCTAGAGCTGAGGCTGGTGGCTAAGAAAAGAGAGGGCTTTTTGGGACCCTGCTGATGGGGCCATTCCGTTGAGCCAGGAGACAATGATATTTGACATTCAATTTTAAATTGCCCTCTTTTGGATTAAATTCCCCATGTGGGGGGACCCAGTGGAGAGAAGCAAGGGGAGGGAGTGAGTCCCTGGTGGGGTGGGGATGGGGGGCTGCCAAGGGCTGGGGATAGCAGAAGTATGTGGCCTTATAGAAGAAGGGGTTCTCATGAGAGACTGTGGACTCTGGGAAACAATCCGAGGGCTTCAGAGGAGAGGGGGTGGGGAGATAGGGTAGCTCGGTGATGGGTACTAAGGAGGGCACATGTTGTGATGGGCACTGGGTGTTAAACGCAAACAATGAATCATGGACGCTACGTCAAAAACTAATGATGTACTATATGGTGACTAACATAACGTAATAAAAAGAAGAAGAGGAAGGGGAAGAAGAGGAAGGAGACGGAGGAGG
>CM052809.1:24934028-25025661 GCA_028533885.1 Nasua narica
TTTTTTTTTTTTTTTTTTTTTTGAGGCTGAATAATATTCTAGCGTGTGTGTGTGTGTATATGTGTGTGTGTATATCACATTTTCTTTATTCATTCTTCGAAAGACACTTAGGTTGTTTTCTTAGCTTGGCTATTGGGAATAATATTGCAGTGAACACAGGAGTATAGATATCTCTTGAAGATAGTGATTTATTGATTTATTTTCCCTTGAATACGTATGCCAAAGTGAGATTGCTTTATCACATGGTAGTTCAATTTTTAATTTCTTGAGGAACCTCCACCCTATTTTTCATAGTGGCTGCACCAGTGGACATCCCTATGAACAGTGAACAAGGGTTCCTTTTTCTCCACATTCTTGTCAGCTTTGTTGTCTCTTGTCTTTGATACTACACATCCTAATAGATATGAAGTGACATCTCATTGTGGTTTTGATTCGCGTTTCCCTGATTAGTGATATTAACAATCTTTTCATGTACCCGTTGGCCATGAATATGTCTCTTTGGGAAAATATCTGTTTGGGTCCTTTGCCTGTTTTTAAGTTGGGTTATTTGGCTTTTTGCTATTGAGTCATATGAGTACCTGGTATGTTTTGGATATTAACCCTTATCAATATGTGGTTTGCAAATATTTTCTCTCATTCTATAGGTTGGCTTTTCATTTGCTGATGATTCCCTTTGCTGCGAAGAAGCTTTTTCGTTTGATTAGTCCCATCGTTTTATTTCTGTTTTTGTTGTCTTTGCTCTTGGTGTCAAATCCAAAAAATCATTGTCAGGACTGATATCAAGGGGCTTGCTCCCTACATTTTCTTCTAAGAGTTTCATAGTTTCAGGTCTTATGTAAAGGTCATTTGTTCAGGACCAAAATGTTGAATCCATTTTGAGTTTTTGTGTATGGTGTAGGATAGCAGTCCAAGTTTCATTCTTTTGTATGTGGCTGTCCAGTTTTCCCAATGTTAGAGGTTAACCTTTCTCCATTGTATATTCTTTAAAGATTTATTTATTTATTAGAGAGAGAGAGACTGAGAATGAGAGGGAAGAAGGTCAGAGGGAGAAGCAGACCTCCCGCAGATCCCGGGACTCCGGGATCATGACCTGAGCCGAAGGCAGTCGCCTAACCAACTGAGCCACCCAGGCGCCCCTCTCCATTGTATATTCTTGGTTCCTTTGTTGAAAATTAACTGACCACATATGCACGGGGTGGTTTCTGGGCTTTATTTTTGGTTCTGTTGATCTATGTGTGTTTTTATGCCAATACTATATTGTTTTGATTGCTATAGATTTGTAATATAGTTTGACATCAGAACATTGATGCCTCTGGCTTTGTTCTTCTTTTTCAAGATTGCTTTGACTATATGGGCTCTTTGTGATCGTGCGAGCAGCCTATTTCGTTCTTAGCAGATCCCAGTAGTTGAGGGGTGCCAAGACCAATCAGTGTCCCAAAGGGGAGAAACACAGTCTACCCATGGGTGAAGGCTGATTAGATGGTGGGCCCTCAGACAGTGGCTTGTAAATATGTAGTCAGACCTCTCTTAGGAAGAGATGCTCAGATGGGTAATTTTGCCCGTTTCCAGGATAGGAGAGAAAGTCTGGGGGATGAAACCCTGGGATTTCTGGACTATGCAAAAGGTCCAAAGGAATGACGTATGGAATACAGTACTTGAACTCAGGTCATCCTAGAAAATCAGGCATGGTTGGTCACCAACTTTTTCGAACTATTCCTGTGTCTGCTATAGGGATTTGGGAAAGGGGAAGACATATATGCTCATGGGAGAAATATTGGGAGTTCTCAGGAAGACAGTCACATAAGCAGAGATAATGCATTTCAGTTCTGGCTTCCTTGATTAACCAGATAGCATCAGGTGATGGCTACCCAGGAAATCCCTGAATCTTAGAGCACTTGGTTAGCGAAGCTTATAGAAATTAAGTCCCAGCATCCACTACTTTGTTTGTACACATATGAGAATAATTATAAACCCAACAAAAACCTCCCAATAGCTGGATCACTATCACACCTTAGCCTGACCTGGCGAGAGAAAGGGGGAAGGAGGCCTTGATGGAGGGTCTGGGGGAGCAGGTCTTGATGGAGACCCAATCCAAAAGCAATGGGAGGCCTGGACCAGTGCCAACAGCTAGCTCACCCCAGACCTTGTATCGCACACAATTTTAACTCAGAGCAAGTGAAAGCACCTGCAGCCTGAATTCAGCATGAATCCAAGCATCAGTTGCCTAAAGCTAAAGAAGTCATCATCAATATGGTCTTTAAAGTACATCTTCCTGGGAATTGAAGCTTCTACACTTGGAGTAAAAAGGACAAAACAAAACAAAACCGAAACAAACAAACAAACAAAATAAAAACAAAACAAAATTAAACACAAAATTACCATACGATCCAGCATTTCCACTTCCAAAAGAATTGAACGCAGGGACCCCCAGCACCTATTTGTAACCCCGTGCCTGGCAGCCTTAATCATAGTCGCCCACAGTGGAAGCAACCTAAGGGTCCGTTGACAGATGAATGGATAAACAAAATGTGATCTCTACAGACGCTGGAATATTATCCAGCCTTAAAAAGGGAAGGAAGTTCTCACACGTACCACAATAAGGATGAATCTTGAAGACATTATGTCAAATGAAATAAACCAATCAAAAAGGACAAACACTTAGGATTTCATTTATAAGAAGTACCCGGAGAAGGCAAATTCAGAGAGACAGAAAGCAGAATGGAGGTCACCAGGGGACTGGAGTTATTATTTAATGCATACAGACTTTTATTCGGGGATGATGACAACGTTCTGAAGAGGAATGGGGCAATGGTGGCACAACAATGTGAATGTACTTAACACCGTACATGACCGTACGTAATGTACTGTACCGTACATGTACAACACCGTAACATAGCTTAAGTACACTTAGCTGTGTACTCAAAAATGGTAAATTTTATGTTATACGTATTTTACCACAATAAAACGTATAACAGGAGCGTGTCCCCTTGGCTTGCAGTCTGTATAGGCTCTTGGTAAGGGTGGGACCGAGCTTCTGAGTGCACGTCCGAGAGGGGTCCCTATGACCAGGCTGAGAAGCTTTCTGGGCTGTTCGATGGCTCTGATCAGACACGGGCAGCAGAAACCCCAGAACAGCTTTCTCCAGAATTTGGGCTCTCTTTCACCTCCTTGGGCAGAGCTGCCACCTCCCAGATCAGATAGCAAAGAGCCGAGGAGGGGAACAAAAGCCAGGAGGGTAGCTTAAAGGTGCCCTGACCCCCTTCACCTTCCCAGGGGCAGCGTGCACTGTCTTACTGGACTCTTCCCCCTCTTCTGCCAGGTACCACTGATCACAAATGTGCATAGATAAAGGAGACTCCAGTCCCAGGAATCCAACTGGGCTCCCCCTCCCCCCACCCCGATCGACCGTCCAGAAGAGACAGGTCCCCCAAGGAGTCGAGGAGTCGGGCAGAACGCACGTTTCCAGCTGCTCAAGAGAACTCCCGGAACCTCACCGCAGTCATCATAATTACCACGTGCAGAAGGGGTCTTATCACATAACAACTTTCTCACCCCTCAGGGGGCAGGAGGTGGGGCCCCACTTGCAACCACAGGGACCTTGTCTCCCTTCCTTATTTTCCAAACAAGGCAGTGGCAGATTGAGGTTTGCAGATGAGCGACCAGTCAAGATGTGGGTCCACATAGCCACACCAAGCCCAAACCTAAGACAGTCCCCTCGCCCCTTCTCTTTAACAGGAACCTTCCAGCCTTCCGTAAAGACAGAAGAAAAAAAAGGGAGAAACAGAGGCGTGAGTAACCTTTCCCGCATACCAGCTCTCCCTGTAGCCCCACCGCGCAGCAACTCCTGGATTAATCTTTCTTTCTTTCTTTCTTTTCTTTTTTTTTCCTTTTTCTGCTCAATGGATTGTGGTCAAGGCCATTGTAACGTGAGCAGTGCCTCGGAGGGGATTGGCCGAGGGGGCTGCGAGGGGCCCCTTTCACAGAGGGCTAATTGCGTTTCAGACCACCAGTATTCGGGAGCTACAGATGTCTTCCTTCATTTGCCTAGGCAGCACAATTGGACCCATCTGTTGCATTTATTCCACAGCTCTCCCGTCCGCCCCCGCCCACCCCCCACCCCCTCACCCCCCACCCCTGCCCCCTCCCCTCCTTTCCCTTGTCTGCTAGGCCTAAATTGAAAACTCATCAAAATGTAATCCAAGAGCAGTTTGGCCGCCGAGCTGCTGAGAAGGGGCTCGGTGGGAATAAAGGCCCCCCGCCACTTTACACGCGGGCCAGAGCCTGGGGAGCCGGGTCACAGGCAGCCTTAGGGGGGAAAGTGAGAAGTTAGCCGGCAGATGGGCTGCTCCACGCAGCCCTATAACCTGATGCCTCGGAAGAGGGGCCCTAGCAACGGGCTGGCCCAGGCGGGAGGATGCTGCGGGGCCTGGGGGCGGCGACCCCACCTCTCAGGACTCGCCCCCCGGCCCAGGATGCTTCGATTTCAAACGGGGCTGGGGCCAGGGCTCATCACTCTCTGACCCCCATCTGCCCTCTGGAGCTCAAAGGGATTTCCAAGGCGGAGAGGGCAGGGCCTGCGTGGCCTTGCAAGGGCTGGGGAATGTGGCACTGGGGCGGCAGCCTGCTCGCCAGCCCCACCCTCCTGCAGGGCCCGGCTCCCCTCCATCCATTGCTCCCTCTGCTTCCTCCTCGGGATGGACTCGATGGACTCTGGCTCTTTCCTGCCCCCACTTCTCCTTCTTCCAAGCGGGACATCGAGCTCTGGAAGGTGTGGATGGGACTGCTCAGCCCTTCACGGTGCCTGAGGCCTCGAGGCTGCCTAGGAGGTTGACCTGGGGACTCTGGGCTGGCCGGCAGGAAAAGCCCCAGCTCTGGTCTCTTTGGGGAGGGGGGTCCATTTTCTAATACCTGCTTATCCTGGGCCAGAAATGGGGCCATTACCCTGAGGAGCAGCTGAGGGCCGCACACTCGCCCCTCCCCCGGCTACCGACTTCTGGGGGAAGGCAGGCTGCCAGTGGGCCCGATGTTTGGGGATCGGTAGACCTGAGGAAGCAGCTAAGGCGAGGTTTCATGGCTGGGCCCCTCTGTGAACTGTGTGCCTCGAGCTTTGGAGAGGGCATATGGTTTCCAAATTTTTTTTTTTTTCTGAAGCCCGTAGTAAAAATAGATATTTATATAATATACATGCTTTTTCATAACAATCCAATATACATACAGATCTGTAATGAAAGCCGAAGTTTCACAAAATAATGCTTCCCCCAAGTCTATGCGATGCCCTCTGATATTTCCTATTCTGATACTCCATTTCATGGTTTAAAATGCCGATCATTTTGAGGTATCACATTGCTTTTAGCACCTACCAGAGGAGTTCTCAAACACTCACAGGCATTAGAATCCGCCCTGCAACTCCCACGCTGGATAAAATACAGGCCCCTGGGCCCATCCATCTCTGGGAGATGGTTCAGTGGCCCTGGGGTGGGGCCCAGGAATAGATATTTTTGACAAGGCTCCCTCCCCACGAAAGGGATTTCTCTTGACCCACTGTGCCCCTTCCAGGGTGCCCTGTGGTCTCAATGCCCTGGTCTGAGCTGGAAACAATAGGTTGCCAGGATGGGCAGCTCAAGGTGAGGCCTTTGGAGGTCGCCACCTCCCCACCATGTCTTAATTAAATGCTCACCCAGGGAGAGTGTGGATGTCAGGTCTGGCTTGGCTGGCTTTTAATTGAAGTGTTAATTTGTAGCTGCAAGAGTGAGGGCCCTGCGGTTCTGGAGCCTTCATTCGCTGCCATCCTAAGCTGATTAGCTGTGCTGGGGGTGGAGAGAGGGGCACAAGCCATCCGCAGGGGAGCTAGCTGGGCCAGAATCGGGCCCTGGAGCTGCCTTTGCGGAGAGGGGGGCAGGCCAGGGCCAAAGCCTTCTGCACCTGCCTCACCCTGCCCACCAGCCGCCAGGCAAACACCTGCCCCAATGGGCCTCCAGGGCCCTGACCTAGTTCCTGCCCACCCCCCATGCCTCCCCAAGTCCATCTCGATGATAAAGAGGCACCTTTATCCTGTGAGTCACACACCATTGTCCAAGGGATAAACAATCAGCTCTCTAGCTCATTGCTCAAGGCCTCCCAGAAACTGGTCCCGAGAGCATCTCCGTGTCCCCCTGTCCCTTCATCCTCACTAAGCCAGGCTGCCCACAATCCCCACTCAGGCTGTGCCGTCTCTAGCCTTTTGATCCCAGGTGCCCCCTCCTGGCATGCTCTCGCTGACTCTTGCCCATCCCTCAAAGCTCAGCAACACTGATACCTCCCCCTCCAGCCTTCTGTTCTGTCAAGTTGTCAGAAGCAGGACTTACTGCAGAATCAAAAGGGCTGGGGAGAGAAGAAATCGAAAGGATACACTTTGCCCGGGCACACAGGGATGCTGGATAATCAAGCCTTGGGAAGGATAGGACGGGCAGCTCCGGGGCGGGCCTGGTCCTTGTGTTCCTTCTGTCCCTTACTGCTTTCCCTCTTGGCTTCTCTGCCTATCCCTGGATATCTGCCTCTTGTTGCTGGTGTGAATCTGCTTCAGTGGTTGTCGGCTCTGGAAGGAAGGAGTTCGGGCTCAAAGCTTGCCCTGGCTGCTCACCAGCTAAGTGACTCTGAGTAAGTGACTTCACCTTCTTGGCCTGTTTCCTCATTTGCAAATAGCAAGAGCCCAGCCCTAGCTGCCCCTGAATGGAGCCCTACGGGAGCTGCCCCCTACCCCAGAGGCCCTAGCCACCCCTGCCTTCCCAGACTCTCCTGCCTTCCCCTCCTTCCTGACCCTCCTGGGCGCCATGGGTTCTGGCCCAGGTCCTCATCTCTTGGATTCATTTTCTTTGGTGAATGTCTCCAGTTTCTTCCCTAGAGAAGCCATTGCAGCAGCTTCTGCTCTCAGGGGAGCTTTTTGGCCCATTCAGTAGAGTGAGGAAACAGAGACCCTGGGAATAAGCTCCACTTCTCAGCCTTGCCACCCGCCCACCCCAACACCCCAGGACAGCCTCAGTCCCCAGGGAAAACAACTTTCATGGGTTGGACCGTTATTGTGAGGCCTGCACTGTGCCAAGTGCTTCGCCCAGCTCGTGGCCAGGAATAGCGCCATTACTAGTAACAGCAGAAGACTCGGGTTCAGGGCGTGTGACTTGGTCAAACTGCACACCTCTAGTATCCAAAGCCAGGGCGGTCATTTAAAAAGACCAACTGATCTTGGCTGTCCCTGTCTCATTTCCCTCCCTCAGTGGCTCTCCGTGGCTCTGGTCCCTGCTACCCTCTCCAGTCTCACCTTTCACCTCATCCCTCGTATTTTCTGCACTAGAGACACATTGTCCTTCTTTTTAGCCCCTAGTATGTAACCCTCTCCCCATAGCCACGGGGCCTTTGCACATGCCATTCCCGCTGAGTGAACATTTTTTGGCCTTTCTTCCAAAATGAGCTCCCACACATCCATCCTCCAAGTAGCCCATCCCCTTAACCAGGTCAGAATTCTCCCACCCACAGCAGTCTCAGGCCTTGTACCTTTCCTCTGTGGCCCTTGTACTAGTAAGACATTTACCAAAGAAGATCTGCACGAACAGGTTGTTAAAAAACTCTCTCCCCACCACACTCTAAGCTCCATGAGAGCAGGGCCTACCACAAATCTCCTTGTTTATCATAGGGCTGAGTGCATTTTCATATGTAAATAATAGAAACCTAGTGCAAACTGGCTTCATTGAAAAGGAAAACTTATTATTTCATGTAGCATGAGTCTGTCTTCAGCTACAAGGTCAGCACAATCCTGGTGCTCCTACGATGGCTTGAGCTCTCTCTCCTTTTCTCTCTCCCACTCTGTCTCCCTTGTTTCTTGGCTTTGCACCTCTCTGGCTTTGTTCTCAGACAGGCTCGCCCCGTGGAAGGCAAGATCTATTCCAGGCTCACAACCTACCGGCTAAACCTATGAGCTAAGCTAAAAGGAGGGTGTTAATTTCTTGTTAATTCCAGCAAAGTTCCCGGAATGGAGTCTCATTCGCCCGGTTTGAGTCACTTATACCTTCACCTTTGCACACACCTGACAGTAGACCTAGAACGTATTTTATTAGAAGTGCAATGATGGGCCAAAGGGAAGGCTCGCTTGCAATATATTGAATCTTCTCTGCCAATACCTGGGCATCCCAGAAGCCCTTGACTTCATGGCAGGTGAGGAGATAAGGGAAACTTCTGGCTAGTTTGTGGCAGGGCCAACACAGGCAGCTATCCAGTGATGGCTCTCACGGTCTTCATGGTGCCCAAGCAGCTGTAGGAAGCAGCAGATGCTGGGCTTGGCAACCAGTCATTCCTGGGTGCCTCACCCTGCACAGCTGAATTTACCAGCCTCATGCTCCCTTGCCTGCCAACCATACCAAATCCCTCACTGTGCCCTGAACTTGATACTCATGGGTCCTCTTAAAAACTAGAGCGCAAAACTCAAGTGCTAACATTTTCTTGGGAATTCAATCCCAGGAGAGCAAGAGTAAGGGGGAAAGGGAGTGAGAGAAGCAGGGAGGGAAACAAATAGGAGGGAGGGCCTTATGCGTTGGCCGCTACTTGTCACCTTCAGAGAGCTATGTGAGGCGACTGGCCTCCAGCCAGTCCAGAGGAGGCAGGGAGAAGAATTTGTCTTCTGGCTTCTGTCTCTTCATTGGTCAGAGTTCACCCATGCAGAGTGTCAATTCTCCCATCCTTCTAGGCTGTGCCACCTGGCCCTCTAGAAAGGAAGACGCCAAGTCCCAAGACAGCAGTGTGGGGATCGACAGTGTGCCTCCACGCGCCCACCCACCTTACCCAGGTAAGTCTTTCATTCCAAATCTTCCCATTTACTCATCAAGCAAACCATTTGTTTATCAATTTGCTACTGAGTGCCCGCCATGTTCCCGGCTGGAGGGATACAGTGTGAGTTAGTTAGAAACACCCCCTGGTCTCAGTCTAGGGGCAGACCCATGAAAAGTGACTGTATCACATTATGCTGTTCTCAATACACCTGCAGTTTAAAGAGGGCAGCATGGAAAGATGCTATTTGGAATGACACGAAACCCGAAGCAAGAGTTACCTAAATAAGTTAAAAGTTGCTTTTTCTCTCTGGATTTTCTGTCCATGCTAATGTGACAGCTCTGTTCCATGAAAGCCTTAAGAATCAGGTTCTTTCTATTACTGGCCTTCATCTCATCATCCAAGATGGTGGCACTCATTGTTCTAGGCAGCCAGATGGAGGAAGAGATGAAGAAGAGGTAAAGGGCATACTTCATCTCTCTCTTGGAGAAGGTCCCTGAAGGCTGCCATGTGCCACTTTTGCTTACTTCCCATTGGCCAGAACCTAGATACATGACTCCATTGAGCTGCAATGGGGGCTGGGAAATGTAGTTTTCCTCTTGACCATTCACCCAGCCAAAAATTCCATTACCCTGGGAGAAGAGAAGACAGCCGTCTCTGTGTCTCAGACATAGAACACGAGGAGGTGGCTGTGGCAGCAGGAATGAGGGGAGGTTTCTTGGAGGAGGTGGCACCTAGGGTGTCTTAAAAGATGAACTGGGTAGGCCATTCACAGAGGAGGGGAAGGACAACACAAAGAGAGGTGACCAAGTGAGCAGAGCACAGGGTTGAAATATGGCAGACCCTAGGTGTAGGCACAGGCGTGTGTGTGTGTGTGTGTGTGTGTGTGTGTGTGTATACATACACGTACCCATGTTGGCAGGCAACAACGTTAGGAGCTGATGCTGGAAAGACAGGCAAGCCTCAAGTCATGTGCCCTGTGCCCCTGGCAGAGGAATTTGGCTTTATCTCCCAGTGTAGTGTATCGTCCAAACTACACTAAAATGTAGTTCACTCTCTAGACTGAAATATTCAGGAAGTCAAATCTGCAAGAGAAGATGAAGCAGGCAGAGGAGGCGAGGGGAATGGGAGGGCCTCTTAGGCCCTTGCGCTGGATGACTGGTAGTTGGGGGAGGACCAGGCTGTGGTGGTAGGGGGAAGAGGGGTTCCCTTTCTGGAGTCTGTGGAAGTCAGCTGGGGGTGAAGAGAGCGCCTGGGGTGGAGGAGTGTCCGAGGAACAGCGGGTCTAAGAGCTGGGCAGACAGAAGGCTGGAGACTGAGTTTGGGGGTGGGGGGTTGTAGTGATGTGAGTGTGTGTGTGAGTGTGTGCGCGTGTGTGAATGTGTATGTGAGTTTGCAGAGGTGGAGGGAGCCGCGGTGAAAGATGACCACATCTAGAGTGTGGCTATGAGAGGAAGAGCTCAAGTGGCAAGAGGGGAGGGTTGCTGGTGGGCCTGGAGCCGCGCAAGTAGCCCTTTGGGGTAAGGGATGGTTGTCCCCCCAGCCATTGAGATCTTCAGAGGTGAGGCCCAGTGGAGAAGAAGATGGAGGCTGGAGCAAAACATCACTCAGGAACTAGGCGTTCTCTGAATGGGACTATTACCATAATTGATGTCCTTGTTGGCTGGGGGTGGGGGGGGTGGTATCTGGGGGTGTGGAGAGCTATGCTTCGTGTGTTGGCTCTCGGGTGTGGAAACACATCCCCCCGGCAAATCAAGGAGAGGAGCCCGGCCCTGGCCAGGCCACAGTCAAGAGTCGTGGGTCAAGGTGCCGGCGCCTGCAGTCTGGTGGGGTGTGGGTCGCTAGGAAACCAGGCAGGCCTCTGCCTGGCGGAAAGCTCCCTGTGTGGAGGGCCCAGCACTGGGGCCTGTTCTCCCAGTGCCCCAGGGATAATAAGGACTTCAGAAAGGACAGCCCTGCGTCAGGGCTGAAAGAGGCTTTAGTTCCTTGTTTGGCGGCTTAAAAAAGGCAAACAGAAGCTTTTCTCCTTTGGGGATCAATGTGAATCCCAGAAAATCCCATTATTTCCCTTTGAGATCAGTGGCCTGCTCTTGAGGGCTTTCTCTTCCCCAAGGCAACAGCCCTCTCCTCACTCTGTGTGATCATCGTGCCCCCGAGTGGCCCCAGAATGGGCTGAAGGATGGAGTTGTGGTGGGAGGGGGGACGGGGCACAGGTGAGCCCCCCCCCAGTACAGCTGTTTCCTCCCGCTGACTACTTCTCCCTTATTCTGATGTGATCCTTCCCTGACCCTAAGAGCAAGGGAGGGGGATTGGGCCAACTAAGCCACTAAGAAAATGGTTTTCACAGTTCTCCTCTTCCAGGAAGGCATTTTTTGAGTCCAGAAGATGCCTGAGAGGTCTTTCTTAGCTAGACGTCTTGCTGCACCATTGTGGGTCTGCACTCTGGGGATCACCTCCCGTCAACATTGCAGGAGGTGAGATGCATATCATTGTGCAAGGATGATCGTGCTGCTGGCAGGCGATGCTTAGGAGCCTTTACTCTGATGCCTGGCCCTGGGCTAAGTTCCCTTGATGGGTCTAACGACTCCATTATTACCCCCCATTTTACAGATAAGGAGACTAAGGCAGGGAAAGGCCAAATATATTCGTCCACTCAAGCTGCCATAACAAGATACCATAGACAGGAGAGCTTAAACAACAGAAGGGAATGTTCTCACAGTTCTGGAGGCTGGAGGCCCCAGAGCAGGGTGCTGCCGTGGTCAGGATTCTGGTGAGAGCTCTCCTCCTGGCTGGCAGAGGGCTACCTTCTTGCTGTGTCCTCCTATGGCCGAGAGGGAGAAAGAGGTCCCTCCCTGCTCCTTTTTTTTTTTTAAAATATTTTATTTATTTATTTATTAGGAAAGAGAGAGAGTGAGAGAGAGCATGAGAAGGGAGAAGGTCAGAGTGAGAAGCGGACTCCCCATGGAGCTGGGAGCCTGATGTGGGACTCGATCTCGGGACTCCGGGATCATGACCTGAGCTGAAGGCAGTTGCTCAACCAACTGCGCCACCCAGGCGCCCCCTGCTCCTTTTTTTATAAGGGCACCAATCCTGTTGGATTAGCATCCCACCCTTATGACCTCATTTGACCCTATTTACTTTCCGGAAAGCCCTATCTCCAAATCCAGCCACTTGGAGGAGAGAGCTTTAATGAATGAAGGGGTGGGGTGGGGGTGGGGGTCATTCCACCTATAGCACCAAATCATGGACCCACGGGCACACATGGCAAGTGGCGGAGGCCTGGCTGATTCTGAGGGAAGTGAGGAATCTATCCTGCACTCTCAGATTTTCTGGGAAGCTGGCCCTATTGAGCCTTCTGTTTGGATCAAAAATCCCAGTGTAGCTTTCTGAAAAGGACATCTAGGGATCATGCCTGAGCTCTTAGCCAAATTGGTCACCAAGTGCCACGGACCAACTCCGCCACATGCCCAGGGGCCTCCTCCCCAAAGCCTTCATCCAAACCTGCCCATCCTGGGTTCTTACTCCGTGCCGAGCACGGAGCCAGGGACCAGAGCAGGACTAACCACAAGGGAAACTCCTCCGTGAGGGATGGCTTGCTTGCTATGTGCGGGCCCTGTGCCCCATGCCTTCCAAAGCACCTGGCCTCTGCGAGCGTCCTCGCCATTTGACTGACACTCTCTGTCTCACAGCCCAGTTAGCTAGCCTGCTTCGGAGTGCAGAGCCAAGGCAGGAATCAGGGACCGACACTGGGATCCACCGAGGTCCCGGGCCTAGCTAAGCCACATCCCTGGTGCAGCCTGGCCACTTTATCCCCTGGCTGGCTGCCGGATGCTCGGGGGGCACTCCAGGAAGGGGCAGGTTTCCTCGGAGTGATTTCTAGATAGGTGAGATGTTGGGGACCTGTCCTTTCCCCTCTCATGCGGGCAGGGTGTACAAAGAAACCCCAGCCCCTTTTTGGAGCCCTTGCTTGACTCCTGGACACTCACACACAAAGGCATACAGACACACAGTAGCTACAAGGAGGTCTTTTGGAAATGTGCTCTAAAGAGCAGAGAAGTGGGATCCTTCATTAGCATAACAAGAGTTTGCCCTGAAATAGGTACTCCAGAGAGCACTTGAAAGCTGTTTGCTCTTTCAAGCAGCCTGAAGTCCCCTCCGGCCTCCAGCTCTCCTGCAGGAGCCTGCTCTAGATAGGGCTGTGGGCTTTTCAACCCCAGATGCTTTCCGCCCAGTCCTGGGAGCACTTACGCATCCGTGGACTCTGGTTCGGGGAATATGGACAGAGGGGCCCTGTGTGACCCAGGAGCCGGGCCTACCCCAAGTCTTCCCTCCTAGAGCAATTTCCTGTCAGGCAGCAACTTCACTCCCTCACTCCCTCCGGGGGTCCCTTCACCGTGCCAAGGCTGATCGGCTTAAAGGGGCTCTGTCCTTGCCAGGCCTTTTGTCCACTCTGTCCCCCCAGGTGGCCTTTGCACAGGCTGATGCTGGGTTTGTACTCACTTAGCCTGGGAGGTGGAGTTGGGGCCAAGAGGGGACTGATGGCCAGAGATCAAAGGTTAAGAGGGGTTAAGCTTTCACCTCAGAAGGTCACCCATCAGCCCTGAGACAAGTACCCCACAGGTATTTTCCTAAACCCTAGAGCAGAGGTAGGCTTGCAGGGAATGTCCATTCGTTCACTAAGGAAACACCATCTTCCTGGCTTGGACCCTCCTTCACCTCAGTTGCTTGTTACTAAACTGTGTGGCTCTGATTTGGGGCAAGTCACTGCCTCTCTGGGTCTCCGTTTCCCCAGCTTTCCAGTAAGGAGCTGGGATGAGATTGATGAACAGTCAAGGGCAGATGGCTCATTGTCTTGGTCCATGTGAACCCTTAACCGTATTTCTGCTCTTGGGCAGTGAGAGGAAGTTAGGCTGGACAAGGTGGGTAACCTTGTGGCAGGCGGTTGGCAGGCATCCCTGCAGGGGCTGCGAATGTTGGGGATCAGGGCAGACCCTGCCAGTCTGTGATGGAGCAGTGAGTGGGGATGAGCCCCCAGCTGCACGCCAGCTCCCCCCACCTGCCATCTGGCTGGCTCTCGTTCAGAGGGGCTGGAGGCCAGCGAGCCCCACCAGTGCGGTGAGACAACGCAGCCGGGTCCCTCCGGCCGGGGTAGTGGGGTATCCTCCCACCCACCTGCTTGCCTCTGACCAGCTAGGTACCGTGAGGGGGGCGGGGAGATCCCTGCCTGCTGTGTGGCCCAGGGCTCGGAGGTGCTCACGTGGGAGGGACGCACTGAGGGTTGTGGGTGGTTGTGGGAAACACCTAGGAGGCTGCCCCTTCGATGAGCCATCATAGAAGCAAGACAACGTAGAGAGAGAAAAGGAGGGGAGACAAAGCGCTCAGCTTGTCCTTCTCCCCCAGGGTGGGGGGCTTTCTGTTCTCCTGCAGGGGAGTGCTCCAAGCTCTTCTGCTGGGAGCTTGGGGCAGAGCCACAGGCTCCTCCAGGACCACCTGGAATTTCCCATCGTGGTGGGTAACAGGGAGGCAGCTGGTCTGAGGAAAGGGCCCCCGTTGTGGACACAGGACCGCCTGGGGGCCAGTGGGGACTTCAGGGTGTGGCTCTGGAACCAGGAGGAATGAGGAGCGATCTCAGCTCCATTACTGTGACATTGGGGCAGGTCATCCACCTTTCTGTGTTTCTGGATGGGCTCTCCACCTATTCACCGGGGCAATTATGCACGTCAGCGAGGTAAGCGTGTGAAAGCACTGAGTGTTTGCGCCATGATAAGCACTCAGCAAATGACAAGCGCAGTAAAAACAACAAGGAGAAGCAAGGATCGGATGTTGTGCTTGATGTTGGAAGTTCTTGGGGAAGGCTCTTTCCAGCCCAGGGTGGAGAGGGGAGGAGAGTCCAGCAGGTGGATGATAATCATTGCTGACGTCTGTGGAGTGGTTTCTCTGGGTGCAGGTGCCTACTGTTTCGATTTTTCACATTTATTCCTATCAACAGCCCCGTGGACGACTGCTGATCCCCATTCTACATATGAGCCACATAAGGCTCCGAGGTGGGCTGGGTTTAAGCCAGATCTTGGATTTAGAGCCCGAGCTTTTAAACAAAAGCTCCCATGACTATGAGCGGGGCCCCCTACAATCTCAGGCTGCTTCAGAAAGTGATTTCGGGTTGGGCAGAGAAGAGGGAAATCCCAGCATCGCCCTGGTCCTGTGAGGGAGAGTGCAGAGAGGGGGGCCCCCACTCTGCCTTCCCCCAGAGAAGGGGCACTGAGGCTCCTCTGACCCTGGGCCTGGGGCAGGAGCCTGGAAGGGGCGCTAGGCTCTGTGTGCCCTGGCCTTGGCCTTGGGCACAGTGCTGCACAGAGTCACAAGGCTGTGGCCCCACCTCTTTATTACATTCAACGAAGAAGGGTGGGAGGGGGGGGAAGACCTGTATCTTCAGGATAGAAAATAGGAGATGTGAAAATAGAAGACTTTTTCAAAGACTTTATTTATTTGAGAGAGAGAGAGAGAGAGTGCAAGCAAAGGGAGGGGAGAGGGACAAGCAGACTCCACATAGAGCCCCATTTGGGGCTCCCTGCCAGGTTTGATCCCAAGACCCGGAGCCAAAACCTGAGAGTCCGGAGCTCAATTGACTGAGCCACATAGGGGCCCCTGGGAAAGTAGAAGATTTTAAAGTCAAAGGAGGTGTTTCTCTGGCGGCCTGGCTCCTGGCTGTGTTAGGCCAGGACCCGGAAAGGGACCCTAAGACTCAGCAACTCAGCCCGGCTCAGGCACGGACCATAGAAAATGGATGGAATGGCTAGATTGAGCAGCTTCCCTGAGGGGGGGGGGTGAGTGGGTGGGGACAGGCCCCACAGTGTTCCCCGTCCCAGGGGATCTCATCAACTTCCTCCCCAGCAGTGATGGACATGGCCCTGAGGGACAGATGGCAGTCCCCAGAGAGGCGAATGGGAAGAGAGAAACCTCTGCTTCATTGAAGGAGTGGAGTGAGGCTTGGAGCAAAGCTCACGCACGGTTAATTCCCTCTCTGGCATTTCTATCACTGGGGAGCTTGCCCCAGAGATCCCCTAGAGCAGCCTGGGGACCCCAGTAACGTGGCTTTGCTGGGATGGACAGGAAAAATGGTGCACAGAGCTGCCTCACCCTGGCTAACCTCAGGCAAGCCCTCTGACCAGGTCTCTAAAATGAAGCTGATGCCTCTGCCAGGCATCCCAGGAACATCCAAAGGAGCTCACTCAGACCAGGGCTGGGCCTTTCTTGTCTACTTCTCCGCCCATTCACTGCTCACAGAGCTTTTGAGAAATCTCTTACTATTAGTTTGGGGATGCTGAGGTGGTAGGGGTGACGTGGGTGAAAGGCAGGGCCAGGGACCCCAATGAACCAGTCACAGAATAACTAGGGACCTGCCTGCCAGCCTTGGCTCCCAGTTGAAGTTTGCAAGGAAAATTTTAAGCCTTTAAAAACTTTCTGAGCCCCAACCTGTATCATATCAAGATATAAAAATGCCTCCAGATCCTATACTAAATTTAATATTTCGGTAACTCAGTAAGTTGAGTTGACTTACACTTGACTAAGGATGCCATACTGCAGACATTTAATTAAATGTTTGTTAATTTCAATTTTGCTGGCATTTTGTTTTGTTTTTGAGAGCTAGTAATTTTTTTCAAGTTTCAAACATTTCCCGAGGGCCCCGTCATAAAACTCGAGGCTTTGTGCTTCTGTTTTGTGGGGTCGTGGCTGCAGGGGGACGGAAGGGGGGGAGACGGCCTGTCCCCCTCCGTCAGCCTCCGCAGGCCCTTCGGGAGGCGCCAGATTGTGTGGGCGGCGTCGCCTGGGGATGGTGGGATGTGGCTCCCACCCGGCTGAGGGCAGAAGAGTCTTACTGGCTCGCCGGGAAGCTCGGCCCGAGTGGCCCCCTCCACTCCCCCAGGCCGGGGAGGAGGCCGCCGAGAGCTCTCCAATTGGAGAGCCTTTCATCTCTTTGTTTTTACAGTGATTAACCCGTCCGAGCGCGCTCCAAGCGTGGCTGCAGGCAGCGCAGGGGGAGGGGAGCGGAGGGCAGGGCCAGGAAGGGAGGGAGGGGCTCCGGGCTTTGTAGCTTTCAGGGTACTCTGCTGCCATAGCAATGGGGCTTTCTAAGACCTGACTTTCATTCGATTCCATTAAAAAGCCTGTCTGCTCAGTCTCGCGAGTGGAGAGGGCGTTCCAGCTTCCCCAGTCTTGCCCTGTGCCCCTCGCCCTTGGGGAGGGGAGGGCGCAGACGGGGCTGGATCGCGGGACCTGATGGGGTAGGGAGGAGCCGAGGACTTGATTTTGGGCACACAGCACCCTACCCCAGGGCGTCAGAGGTGGGAGGCTAGCTTTGCCCTCCTGAGCCCCCCGGGAGCCCCTTCCTCTTCAGGGCCACTGGGGCTGGAGAGAAGCAAGCACTTTGGCCCTTGTCCGGCAGGAGGGAGCCCAGGGCACCTGCCGGTCGCTCCACCTCTGCATGCATTTCACACTTTCTATCCTGTTAGGCGTCCGTACCCCTATGCCTATGCGGACTTTTTCCCCTCTGGTTTTTAAGTCATGTGGATTTAATCTAGTTAGACGATTTTCTGCTTAAAATTGCATTGTTAACAGCAATTGTTTAAAAGTGGACCGAGAGCCTGGGCGCCCCATCTTTGAACTGGACGGGTTTTTGCATGCCTCTGCTCCGCGCAGAATTGGCCAGCAAGGATCCGAGCGGGGAGGGGGAGGGCGACCAGAACAATCCTCAAGCTTTCTTGCTACCGAGCCTTCAGGGCCTTTTCCCCAAGTGCAAACAGATGCAAATGTCTCTGCAAACATTGCACAAAGCTATAAAGAGAGAGGCGGCTGCTCCAAGCCTCAATAGCCCTTTAAGCCCAGTCCAATTGCCTCTAAGTAGAGGTAAAGTGTCCGCACTCATTTTTTCACTTTGGCTGGAAGGGGGGCAGAGAGGCGAGGGCCTGCGGGAGCCGGGGCTAAGGGCTCCTCTGGTGCCACGGTTTGCGCCATCTTCCCCAGCTGCAGCGCACAGAAGACGGGCTAAAGGGTGCAATGGCTCAGCGGACGCAGCGCCTCGGGCCGGACGGGGACCGCGATGCCACCGAAGCTGGTGCCCTGGGAATTCGCGCCCGTAGAGGCCGCGGGGTCCTTTCAGGCCCACAAAGGCAGCGCTAAATCGCGGCGCGCACAATAGCATGAAAGGGCGCGCTCAGACCATTCAGGAACAAAGTGGGATCACACTGCTCCGAGGGGACTAATAAGCTTTTAACTAGTAGGCACGACCGCGTCGCCGCACCCTTTGTGCGTGCGGCACCGCGGCGAGACCGGGTGTGTACCCTCCCGGCCCCTGGGAGTGCGGAGACTCCGTCCTTCCGCGTCCCTCAGAGATCCAGGGGCAGCCAGTGCGCATAGGACTAGGCATTTGCCTCTCACTTCTGGAGCAGGGGCTCCGGGGGCCCGCGGGAGTGCAGTTCTTAGCTCACCCCAAGCCCTCGCGGAACCGCGCGTCCCTGTGGGCTTCGCGACCCTAGAGGCTTGGGCACTTCTCCTCCCTTCGGAAGACCGCGTGGAGACTTTTGAGATCACAGGCCAGAGGCGGAAGTAGCTCCAGCAAAAGACGCCAGCGTGGGTGCGGACTCAGCTGTTGGTCCCCAGCATGTGGCCAAGCGGTCACCGCCTCCAGTCCAAGGCCTTCCTTCTCCTGCACCGCTGGCGAAATGTGCCCAGGGTGCGCTGGGCGGCTGAGCCCCAGCAGGCACAAGCCAGGAATGGCTCCTGTCTTCTCTTCCGTGCACTGTGTGACCTAACATCCCATCCATATCTGTTGAAGCCAGGGGGTGGGAGTGGTTTGGGGGGAATTGTGGTCCTACCCTCATCGAACTTCTGGCCTGGTGGTCTCAGGGATAAAAATCAAATTATACATTAGGTGTGACTCCAGAGAGCCACCAACTCTTCATACCCAGCGGTAGTCAGTTTAATCCAACTGCTGCGGGTAGGAAGTAATGGTAATGATCGCCTACCGCCCCCGCTCCCCCCCTCCCCCCCCCTCGGCCCCCCTGAAGGAAAGGAAGGAACCTTTGAGTTTCAAGCGGTGAGCCAGGAGGTATCTAAGTGTGCTGTTTTAGACACCTGAGCCAGCTCAGTCCCTAACCTTTACCTTCAGGGCAAGGACGTGGACTTGATGTTCACCGGGTGTGCTCAGAACAAATGAATGAGTTGCGTCGAGGTGCTCTGGACGGGGAAGTCTCCCAATCGCCCAGTGGCGGAAGACTTTGGAGCCTTGAGTGCCAGGGAAGGAGAAGCCCTCCCTTTATGCCCCCCACCAACCCTCTCACATACTAGCCTTCTCTGCTCCCAGGCCCCTTTCCCCTGCCACGGTGTCACTTTCACTTGTTACCGTTTATTATGTCAGCCCTGCGTGTCATTTTCTGGAGGTAGTAGATCCCGGCTCCAGACCTGATCCAGTCACTCTTCTCTTAAAGCTGGAGTTTTTATGTTAATAATATTTTTTTGTTTTTATGTTAATAATATTTTATGTTAATAAAAAAATTAAAAAAATAATAAGCCACTGGAAAACAAAAAACAAAAAACTTGTTCATTAAAAAAAATTTCCATGATTTTTAAAAAAAAAAAAAGCTGGAGTTTTTATGTGGCCAAAAACACTCTCCTCCACCTCAAATGCCTTGGGGGCGCCTTTAATGCCCAAAAAGCGTGGTGGCAGCTTCTGCTTACCTAGCTCATAGGCTGGCTAATGTTGGCCGCCATCATTTACTGAAGCTTTCTTTGTGCAAATGTCAACAGTGCTAACCCACTGAGGTGGTACCGGTGTTTCTTCCCACCGTACAGAGAACACCCAGGCTCAAAGCTGCTGTCCCTTGTCAAATAGTGGTAGAGTCAGGATCTGAACCTTGGCAGTTGGTTCCAAAGCCCAGGTTCTGTTCTGAGTTGGTTATAAACGGAGCTTCTTTCTTCTCTAACTCCACCCCCGCCCGCGGTACTAGAGACCATTTCTCCAGGCTGGGGGGACGCAGCCTGCCTCCCAAGAGGCGCGTCCCTGTCGCCCTGGGCAGGTGCAGGGCCCAGGCGGGCGCGTAGGGCGGGGCGGGGGCGTTATCTCCTGACCGATGGAGGCCTGCACATCTGTTTATCTCTGAAGCCGCGCTGGATTGGATTTCTCGATGTTTATCTCCCTCGGAGGAGCGGTGCGCTGGGGCCGCGGAGCGCGCAGCTGCGGACCCCGCCGTGATTGACAGGTCGGAAGCCTGGCCTCCCGCCCCTGCCGGGTGTGGGTGTGGGCCGCTCCGCCGCCTGTCGCTCACCGTGATCTGCGAAAGCGCAGCAGGTGAGCGTGCCAGCAGCCAGGTGCCTCCGGGTTCCCTGGTCTGTCAGTGCGCGGCCAGGCTTCTCCCTCGTCAAAGACCACTTCGCTGAGCCAGAGAGACAATGTCGATTTAGCGATGCAGATGGGGACCGAGGCTGGGGTTGAGGGAGTGGTGGGCAGTAAATAGATGGATGAAATCCTGAGTTTATCCCCTAACCTGTCAGGTAAGCAGCGTCAGGGAACTGAGGGAAGACCCTCGGGAAGTGCCCTCTGCTCCCAAGATTGCCTTGGGTGAAGGGGTGGCTCCCTTTGGGGAGAGGGGACTATGAGGCCACACCTACTTCCAAGTAGGGTCACTTCAGGAGGCTGCAAAGGTCAGGGAAACTAAGATTCGACCCTTTAGCTAACTTTCGTGGCCATACCCCAACCCATTCAGGTGGGGTGACCTTTCAGGTGACTATTCACGTCACCTACCCTGGTCTTCTGTCACTGCAGTTTATACTTGTATAGACACTCTCACTGTGGTTATGTGACTGATTTACTGGTGTCAGCGAATCTTGGTGGCTTAAATTCCCCTGCCCCTGTGGCTGCCTAATAGATGTGATTGGTCCCTCTAAAGCTTTCATTCCATTTCCCTCACTTCACCCACCACTGAAGCTCCCCATTTCCACTTTAGAGAGGGATTACTGGGCACCCTCTGTGCTCCTCATGTTGGGGACAGATTGGTGAGTCTGTCACAGCCCATCCCCATCCCTTACAGCAGCCATCTGGGGTCTTGAGCGACAGGAGATAGGACACTTATGCTCTACCTAGGCCACTTGCTAAGGACTCAAAGTCTACAGGGAGAGCATCACTTGGTCTTACTAGCTTTGTGGGTAGCCCTGTATCTTCAGTGATGACATACAGGCACCTGAATTTCTCATTTTACCCAGACTACATTGAGCTGGCTAGTGGCGATAACGCTCAAATAAATTGAAGTGTTGTTGTGATGGGCAAATGGATACTGGGTGACTCCGCATGGAACAAATATCCAGTGCCCCTAGCAGAACGGGCACTGACTTTCTGGGCTGGAGGGCCTACAGATTGTTCTAGAGCGCCCAGAAGCTGAGATATGACTGCTGTTAGCAATTTCCGTTGCCCTTCAAGCCTGTGCTGGAACGGCTGTCTAATGGCATGTGGGGAGTGAGTGGTCCTCAAATGCTGTCATGTGGGTTCCCTTCCTCTGTGTGCTGATCCTAAGGAAGCAGAGCATGGCTCTTCTGAACATTGGCTGAATCAGACACCACACCTTCTAGGGAGGGCCACCAGGAACAGAAACCAGGGCTTACACACCCAGGGATGAGATGGCCCAAGGCTACGAGTGTGAGTCCACTGAGCGTTTGCCTCTCTTTTCCACAAGCCACCTGAGACTCAGACCTGGTTCTCCATAGCCAGGAGCTCTGCCGGGAGATCTGAAGAGCAGGGAAAGCCCTGTCTGCGCTCTCTTTCTTGACATTCAGTCAGGTTCAGGCTCTTCTAAAACAAAGCCTGTTGTGAGACCTGAGTAGTTGTGGCTCATTCAGGCTTCCAGATGGGGATTGTGTTTTCTTTTTGTGAGTTAGAGTGGCCTCTGTGAACAGTCGCCGTGAAAAGTTGGCATCCACCATGACAGAGGCCAAGACAGGCAGAGGGAGGGCCTTGTCCTCCCAATTACCTGGGACAGGTGGAACTTAATCCATTCTTTCTGAAACAAATTGTTATGTCCCTGAAGAGATCCTAATGGCCTCTTACCATGAGGAGGCTTAAAAGGTTTTCCCTCTAAGGCCAGGTCACATCTTGAACATCTTGAGGGGAAGAGTCAGGAATGGGAGGAATTTAACCATCCTGAGTTGCAGACCAGCTGCCAAGGGAGGGCCCTGGAGCCTTGTTTGGAAAACAGCTGAAGAGAGGAGAGCACTGAGGGGCTGGAAAGAGGGACTTGGGCAAAGGACTGAGAAGTAGGCGCAGAGCTCTCTCTGCCCTCTAGGACCTTGAGAATATCTACTTTTAGAGAAATTATCCCGGGCACCATGCCTAGACCCGCAGTGAGCTGAAGGCAGGACTTGCGGTCCCAGGTGCAGAGGCTCCTCGAAGGTGTCCTGGAGAACATGGGCAGAGGGTCCCTCATTCTGGTTGCTGGTTCAGCTCTCCCCACACCTCTGAGTTGCCTCCATCATTCAGGTCACAGCATTGGTCTGACTGCTGCTACTCCTTGAGCATTGGAACAGATCTTTTATCTGATGAGGTCCTTCCAGTCGAAACAAAGAGACAGGGTCTTCTTTTTAACCATTTACCCTGTCACCCTCATGAGTCATTCAGACTGCCTTGGTGTGGGGCCCACAGGCACAAGCCCCTCCCCCATCCCACTGTGCTCCTCTCAGCCAGTGGGTCAGGCCTCCCTGCCTCACCATTCCAGGACACAGGGCCAGAGCAGCCCCTCCGTCCCGCACAAAGACCCCGGAGGCCTGCCTCAGACCTGGAGATGGAGGCCTGGGGAAGCGGCAGGCCGTTTTCATTGGTTGACCTGAGATACTGGGGAGGTTTCCCTGCAGAGGGCCTGGGCAGGCTGGTGGCTGGGAGAGCTTGGGAAGTGTCCCCAGCAGTGAAGCCTTATTTATTTATTTTTTTCCTGTGTGGTCAAGGGGTCGTTGAAGACTGGGGTGAAAGTTCTCTAAGCATCTTAGAGTACATGGTATGTGCTGGGCCTGGCTTTTCTTTCAGGGTCCTCGGACCTTAGGCTAAGCCTGACACACAGCAGGGGTTGAAAAATAACCAGCAGAATCATGGAGCAGCTATGGGACTGAGGAGTCAGGGAAGAGAGAGACCGCTTCACAGAGTTTCCTGACATCGTGTCCTGGGTAGGTTGTAGTTTTGTGTCTGTTGAAGACATTTTCTGGAAAACTGTGCACAAATCAGATTGTTATGAATTGTAGCTTTGGAGTCATCCTAGATCCCTAGAACCTGGGGAAGGGGTGTGAGGGTCCTTATCTGAGTGGCCTCTGGGAGGTAACTAGGCCATAAGGGTGGAACCCTCCTGAATGGGATTAGTGTCCTTATAAAAGAGACCTCGGAGAGCTCCCTTAATCCCTCTGCCATGTGAGGACACAGGGAGAAGTTGCAACTCAGGACGAGGGCCCTCACCAGAGCCAGGCTGTGCTGGTACCCCAATCTCAGACCTCCAGCCTCCAGAGCTGTGAGGAAGGAATATCTGTTGCTTAAAAGCCATCCAGTCAATGGTTGTTGGAGGAGGTCCTCAAGAGGACATGACCATCAGCTACCCTTGAGCTGGACCCAGGCAATCAGAGGCTCCTTATCTCCTACCCGTCCTTGGAATGTACATTCCACCCACCCACTGTTCCTGTACTAAGAGGCACATCAAGGACACAGACTTGAGAGAGTAATGTAGTATTGAGACCAGCTTTGGACTGGACCCCATTAGGGCTTGTACATATATAAATTCTTAAGATTTGGGCAGGAACATACGGAGATTTACTGTCCTTGTGGCTGCCCAAGACAAGCTTCTTATGAACATTCGCTTGCTTATTCAAATTACCATTTACCAATTTTGAGCTGCCTTCCTCTTTCTTCAGGCTCTCCTTGCTCTCCTTATAGGGGCCAGTTTCGGCTTTCACCCGGTGAAGTCTGGAGGTTTCCAACCAGTGGTGGGTTTTTGTTACCGCAGCCCATGCTGCCTATGACAGAGATGTGGGCTGGATGTCATTTAAAGGGAGGACCGGAGTTGGAGAGTATGCTTTCAGGGTGGCACTCATGAGGTTGGCAGGTCAGTACAGGCTGTCGGCAAGGGCCTCAGTTCCTCTCTGTGTGCACCTCTTCATTGGGCTTCCTGGATGTCCTCAAGACACGGCATCCAGCTTTCCCCCAGAGCAAGTGTTCCAAGAGAGACCAAGGAAAAGCCGCAGTATCTTTTCCGCCCTGGCCTCTGAAATCATACACCACCATTTCTACAACATCGGTTGGAGGGGACTGCTATGAGTGAAAGGAGGTGATGGTGAGTCCAAGCTCTTGGAGGCTGGCTGTCATATCTTTTTTCTTTTTAATTTTAAATATTTATTTACTTGACAGAGAGAAAGAGAGCCAGAGAACACAAGCTGGGGGAATGGCAGAGGGAGACGGAGAAGCAGACTCCCCACAGAGTAGGGAGCCTGAGGTGGGGCTCCATCCCAGGACCCTGGGATCATGACCTGAGCCGAAGGCAGATGCTTAATCTACGGAGCCACCCAGGCATCCCTCACACCTTCTAGTATAGTATATACCTTCTTTGTTTATCACATGCAGTCCTCATTCATTGTCTTTCTTTCTCCATGAGCTCCTTGAGAACGGGGCTCTTTGTCCATTAGATTTCCCACATGTCCACATGTTCATGTGCCTGCCACACAAAAGGCACTCAATAAATAGTTGTTAAATTGTGGTTAATTTGAATTGAATTATTTTCCCAGGGCCTGACCAGGGTGAGGGAGGTGGCAGTCAGGGCCTCTGCCTTATGTTTGTATAACAAAATAATCCCCTGCCACTCACTGTCACTTGTTAGATAAGCTGAATAGTGGCTCTGGGGTTGTTTTTGTTTTAAGTAAGGCCCACTTATATTTCAAGGTAGCTAGTGAGAGTTACAGGAATGTGACTGTTCTTGCACCCCACAGGAACCAGAGTAGAAGGAAGCTTTTCCCCATGCCGTAGTTTTTCCTCATCTGAAAAATGGAATATTGCCAGGCATTTTTAAGGAGTAAATGGGACAGTGAATATAAAGAATGTCTTAAGCATGGGCGCCTGGGTGGCTCAGTTGGTTGAGCAACTGCCTTCGGCTGAGGTCATGATCCTTGAGTTCCAGGATCAAGTCCCACATCGGGCTCCCGGCTCCACGGGGAGTCTGCTTCTTCCTCTAACTTTCTCTCCTCTCATGCTCTCTCTCACTTTCTCTGTCTCTCAAATAAATAAATAAAATCTTAAAAAAAAAAAAAGAATGTCTTAAGCAGTAAGCCCTCAAGATACATGTTACTATCATTTGCACTTCGTAGGTAGTTGCATCCTAAGACGGTGTGCGAGAGAGGTGGAGAAATCCCCTCTGGTGCTTTAGGACCACCTGGGTAATGCTTCAGGTGGGTGTCCTTCTGAGAAGTATGTTGGAAACCCACACTGAGTGGTATGTCCACTCAGGACACCACCCAGACACCACCAGGAATGTTCCTGGGTAAGGTGAGGAAGTCGTGGGGTCCATTTTCTAACTCAAGAGCACCTTCAGTCAGATGGTACTAGGTGCTGGTCCTGGGCTTACAGAGATATGTGGTACAGTCAGTCCTTGGCTGCAGGGGACTCAGAGTCTGGGGAAGGGCAGGTAGGTAGGCTAATAATCCTGGTACAGTGTAGTCAGTGCGGTGTAGAGATAAGTCCTAATGGCTGAGGGGACAAGAGGGCTCAGAGACAGCCTTATAGAGGAGGGGATGGACCCAAAGCTTTGGGGGCTGAGTGGGAGTTGGGGGTGTGAAGGACAAGAGGTAGGGGAAGACAATGTCCCAGCAGAGGAAACGGACAAAATCCTGAAGTCACAGAAAGCACGATATGGGGGGCTGTGGGGAGGCATAAAGAGAGATGAAGCTGGAGATGCAGAAGAGGTGAATCATCTGGAATTTTATCCTGTAGGATTTTCATTTTATGGTCCTAAAAAGATTTAAAGAATGAGGTTGTCAGACCCGTTTTTTTTTTTCCTCCCCTTAAGACTCATTTATTTATTTTGAGAAGGTGAGGAGGGGCAGAGGGAGAGAGAGAGTCTTAAGTAGATTCCATGCTCAGTGTAGAGCTAACCTTGGGCTGGATCTCACCACCCTGAGATACGACCTGAGCCGAAACAAAGAGGTGGGAGCTTAATCGACTGCGCCATCCGGCCGGCCCTCAGAGCTGTGTTTTAAAACCCACTGGTGGTCTTCTGGAGGACAGAATGGGTGAGACCTGAGGCAGGGAGATGGGAGAGGACACTGGGGACCCGGAACCCAAGGGCAGGAATCACAGCCTGCAGGACTCCACAGGGTTGGCCCAGGGACATCCAGTCCGATCTGAAAGGAGAACCTGAGGTCCCTTCCCTGGATTCTGCCCAGTTCCTGTTAAGACACGGAGGTTTTGTGGAACGCCACCACCATGATAGCAGAGAAGAAGGGGCTTGGCTGCCCTTTTTACTCAGTATCTGCTTTCTTCTACTGAGAGAGAGGACACTTATTTCGAAAGAGCTCTACTACCTCTTTCCCCTTTTCTCCCATCGGAAATGAAGGGCAAGCCTTTCAGAAACCCTCTGTGCTCTCTCCGCACTTCTGCTGTGCCTGGCTCATTGTGCGCTTGGTCACGTGGTTTTATTTCCTCAGAAGACCAGAGCCTGCCCAACGTCTTCGCTTCCTCAACAACTTGTAATACAAGGGTCTAGCCCTGTTAGTGGGGACCCAGGCACCAGACGATGTGGGCAAACGGATTTAAGAATTGTCTTACGGCCCTTTTTGCAGCGTCCGTTTTTACGCGCTCATGCACACGCACGCATGCACGCATGCGTACTCACGTGTGCACGCCCCCACCTCATGAAGCCATCCTCCAGAGAGGGATTTATCTGATCCGTCTCCACCTCTTTCCCTCCCCACCCCGGGTTCACAGCCAGGGACGCGAAAGATGAGCCCCGCGCTTTTTCTTTTAAGCTCAATGACTGGGATCTCGATTAAAGGGAGCCACATCTGTCATGCCCAGCCCGCGACTTTGAGGCAGACCTCTGGGGACAGCCTACAAGTGTCTCGAACCCACTCTCTCCGATGGAGGATGGTAGGGAAGCCGCCGACAGAGCCTGGAGGGTCCTTGTGGTCTCCTGCACTTCTTCCCTTCACCCTTGACCCTCAGGTGGCCCTGTGCCTGCCAATGGGCTCTCACCTTTGCAATCCTTACCTCGCACCCTAGTGTGTGAGGCACCCGGGGGAGGAGAAGTGTCAGGTTTTTGTGGCGGAGAAAGTCTGGCAGCCCTGAATTTATTCCTAAACCAACCATCTGCTGAGTGTGTTTTCCAGGATTATGATACATTTTTTGAGGGGCCGGGGGAGGGGACAGGGGAAGGAAATGGTGATTCCTTCTTGACTTCTCCCTTGCTGTTCTCAGAGCCCTGGGAGGCTTGGCTTCAGACCCAGCATCAGGTCTGGCTCTGCCCCTTGCTTGACTCTTGCCTTTTAGTCTGTTTCCCATCTGTGAAATGGAGACAAGCAGAGGCACACTACTATTTATCTGGGACCCAGTGAGCTACTGGATACAAAAAGTTCCTTAAACTGTAGTGTGAAGTGATCCTACCATTTTTCCATGCTGATGAAGGGAGAACATGAAGAGCAGGCATCAGATGATGGTGGGGTGCTCTGCAGCTTGGGGTCTTTGGTCCAGGGTCTCATGTGGCTTTTCCTTATTTGCTTTTATGGGGAGGGGGAGCTGGGCTGCAGCTTCGAAGCTGACCTGTGGTTATCAGTTAATTAAAACCCACTGACTGCTGAAGGGGATGGGAAAGAGAAGGAATGAAGGCAGCACCTGCTCCAGTAAAGTGAGGGTACCCCCCCCACAACCCTAGCAACCTGGCTTGGCCTCAGGCTCTGAAAAATGCCTTTCCTCATAGGAAGAAATAGGGAGGAGGCACAGGCCCCAGAAGGAAGGGCATAGTTGAATCAGATGACCCAGGCTTCTCTTTCCTGCCCGTTTGTCAATACTTCAGATCCCAGAAGAAACAATTTCCAGGTAGGAAGGGTGATCAGCTGTCTTGATGTATCCCAGACCAAGGAGTTTCCCCGGGTGTGGGATTTTCAGTGCTCACACAGGGACAGTCCCAGGCAAACCAGAATAAGTGTCTTCTGAGAGTTTATTCCTCTCAGGACTTTGGGTTAAACTTTGACTACAGGAGGAAGAGAGGGAGGAAACTTGATTTTATTTTAGGCTTCTGCAATGCCAGCACTGAGGTTGGTGTAAACTGGTCAAGGAGTAGGTCTCCGTCTTTCGATGAGTCACTCTCCGATTAATTTAAGTTTATCCACACAGGTCGTGGAGAGGCAGTTGGAAGATAACACGAAAAGCATAATTCATGTGGAGATGGTGAGATCCAACAACATTCATCCAGCATCATCTGAAGAGAAATCTAGTATAGGAGATAAAGCAGGTATATGTTTACCTTTTTTTGTCTAGAGCTGTGGTGGTAACATCAGGTATTTAGGGGTCAATAAGCTCTAGGTAAGCAGAGGTGACCCGTGGTGTTAGAGTGGGAAAGGCAGAGACTTTGCAAATTGACCCTCACTGGGGTCCCTGGTCTGTTGCTTTTTTGCTGATACCTCAGACAACTGTTTGACTGCTCCCAGCCTCAATTTTTTTTTTTAATTTTATTTATTTGAGAGAGAGAGCGAGAGAGCAAGAGCGAGCACCTGAGCACAAGTAGGGCGGGGAGGTGGGGAAGGAGCAGGGGGTGGGGATAGGGCAGAAGAACAAGCAGATTCCCTTCTGAGCAGGGAGCCCAACTTGGGGCTCCATCCCAATCCCAGGACCCCGGGATCATGACCTGAGCTAAAGTTAGATGCTTAACTGACTGAGCCACCCAGGTGCCCTCCAGCCTATTTTTGTCCACAAAATGAGTAACTTATTTATCATAGGGTTGCTTTGAAGGTCCCATGTCACATTGTCTAGAAGGTGCTTAGCATGATCTCTGGCACACAGTAGGTATTCAATACCTGTGAAATTCCTCAAATCTCTCTCAGGGACCTTAAATAGGTTTGGGGAAGGTTTGCTTTGCTTATACATGCTTTTTTAAGTTCTTTTTTTTCTGACCATGTTTTGTAATATTGGCTTCATGCAAGAGAGCACCTGTAAGGTATATTTAAGTTATGGCATAAAATTTAAAAAAAAAGAGTACCAGAAACTCATCACTCAACTTAAGGTCTAGAGCATCTCTGTATTAGTTTCCTAAGCGTGCTGCAGCAAATTAGCACTGGTGAGGTAGCTTGAAACAACAGAATTTATTCCCACATAGTTCTGGAGGCTAGAAGTTCAAAGGCAAGGCGTGAGCAGAGCCACGCCCCTTCTGAAGGCTCTAGGGGAGGACTCCTTCATCCTTGCCTCTTCCAGCTTCTGGTGGCTCCTGGTGTTCCTTGGCTTATCCTCGTATAACTCCAATCTCTCCTTGTCTTCCCATGGCCATATTTCCCATGTCTGTGCCTCCAATCTGCCTCTCATTTCTCTAAGAAAGACACAAGTCCTTGGATTTAAGGCCCAACCTAAAACTGGAGTGATCTCAGCCCAAAATCCTTGACTTAATTGCATCTGCAAAGACCCTAGTTCCAAATAGGGTCATATTCACAGGGACTCGGAATCAGTCCCTTGGACGTATTTTGGGGGGACACTGTTCAACACACGGCCGTCACCATTATCAGCACATCTACCCATGCATCCCTCTAGTGTCTTATCCCTCTGCTCTGCCCTTGACCCCCATCCTGAAGTTAATATTTTCTTTTGCTTGATAAAACGGGTGTTATATTGTTTATGTTGTCTTTGTGACCTTGCTTTTTTCATTCATATTCTGTCTCTAAAACCCACTTGGGTTGGTGCGTGTAGTTGTAATTGATTTATGTTTAATACTCTATGTTGTGCTGGTACTCTAGGATATTTATCCGTTCTCCTGAAAAGGGGTATTCCAGATGTTGTTTCCACTTTGGGGCAATTAAACAATGCTTCTTTTACCCATTCCCCTGCGCACAAGTGCAAAAGTTTCCCTAGAATATGTGACTAGGAGCTGAGTTGCTGGGCTCCAGCTGAGAGGCAGATAGTAGTTTATAAAATAGTGTCAATTGTTTTCCAAAGTGAATGTGCCAGTTTGTATTCTCATAAGCCAAGTACATGATATTCTCCATTCTCAAAGTGATTTGTTAGTGTAGGAAATGTGAAAAAAAAAAACCAAAACCCTCAGGATTTCTCTTCTCTGTGATGCTAAAATTAGATGATAAAATTCCATCCTCCCCCATGAATTTCCTCCACAAAAGTTGGTTTCTGGTGGGTCTCTGCGCTTAGAGACAAAGCGCCAGACCCTGCATCTCACCTGCTGCTGGCTAGAGTCTGCCCGCTCTACAAATCCACCTTAATGGGTCATTAGAGGTGCCTGGAGACTGTAATTATGGTATAGCGTTTCAGGCGTTTGCAATTGCAGGCTGTGTTTTCTAGACGCCTGAATCAAGTCCACTGTGGAATGATGCCTCTCAGAAAGTTCGCATATGAGATTCTGGATAATGAATAAAAGGAGATGCTCACCTTTGGCTCATGGCACCACTTACTCCAAGGTGAGCAAACTAGGATGCCTAGTTTAACATCTATTCATTGAATTAATATATCATTTAGTAATTTAGTATAGTTTAATATATAGTTTAGCTAATGCATAGCTAGTTTCGCATATATTAAAACAGGCAGAGGGTAAGACATGCTGCTGACCCATGAGAGCTAGTGTGTAACAGTGTATTCTGGGGATCCTTGTCTGCAGAGGAAGGGTGACAAAGCATTATTTGTCCCAGTTAGATCACAGAGTCCTCACTGGAGGGGACAGACTATGAGTATAGCAAAGGATCCTAATCAGTCCCCTGACTCAGGGGAACTGAAGTCTAGGGAAGAGACATGACTACCTCCTGCTTTCAATGTAGGCCTGGGATGTAGCTGTATCTTTTCCTGAAAGCCTAGTTAATTGCACTAGGTTGCCTTCCCTGAAAGCAGAGTCCGAATCAGGGACTCTGAAATAAGTGATTTATCAAATGAGTGTTCCCAGTGTGCCCAGTTTTGAGGGAAATGGGACAGGCCAGGGGAAGAGATTAGGCCAAGGTGTGGGTTCTTGCTGACAGGAATCAAAAATGGTACAAAGACTTTGGAAAATGGCTTGACACTTTCTTATAAGGTTAAATATACCCTATTATATGGCTCAGCTACTCCACTCTTAGGAGTTTCCCAAGAGAAATGAAAATAAAAGTCCCCTCAAAGACTTGTGCATGAATGTTTATAGCAGCCATTTTTGGCATCGGTCAAACCCAGAAATGACCCAAATGTGTTTACACATTCAATGGGTTATCACTCAGCAAATAGAATAGTTTGAATCGCCGATATACAGAATGATATGATATGACTAAATCTCAAAAATATAAAACAGTTCATATTATAGGATTCCATTTATATGGAATTCTAGAACTGGCAAAACTTACCTGAAGTGTCAGAAAGCAAAGCAGTGATTGGGCCTGGAGAAGGAAGACAATTGAGTGGAAGGGGACATGAAGGAATTTTGTGAGATGATAGAAATGTTCTGTATCTTCATGGAGATAGTGGTTAGACAGGTGTATTTGTGTATCAGATACTCAATACACTGAATACATGATTGCATCGCCTGTATATTATTTTGATGTGAAGAGAAATGTGGTTATTTTGGGGTGATGGAAGTAAAGATGTTTTTTATTTTATTCTTAACATTTTTCTGTGTTTCTAAATTTTCTGTAGTAATAACCTCATCACTTTCCTTTTCAAAAATACACTGTCACTGTGAAAATGTGCTCTCCATCTTTGCAGCTTCAGCTCAGACTTTCTCCCCTTTGGGAGCCTTACCCAATGCCTCTGTGAGAATTAATTGTCCCCTCTTCTCAATCCTCGTTGACCTTGTTAGTGCCACTGCCAAGCCATTTGGATTCTGTCCTGGGCTAGGGTTCCTGCGTGCATACTCCCTTTCTTGCCCTATGGATGCCAAATTAGGAGGGCTGTGCTGGCGCAGAACCCCATATGTGGTTGGCCAAATTAAACTGGGATTTGTGAGACTGTGGATAAGCTTCTGGGGCAGGTTCAGAGCTGTCATCACCCCCTGTATGCACTCACTGTAAAGGGGGGTAAACTGAAGCAGAACCCAGACTAGCTGAGAACTTGACTTCAAGTCTAATCAGTTCCTGGCTGAGTAGCCTCCTTTGGCAAATCCCTTAAACCTCAGTGTCCCTTTTGCAAAGTGGGGGCAATGACATCTCCCTGTTTGTTGTGAGGTCTAAGTAGCGCAATGCTTGGCACACAGTAAATGCTCAGTTAGCACTGGCTGCTGTTTGTCATTATAACAAATAATAAGATAAAGTAAGAGCACTGCCCCAATGGAAAGGTCCTAAGAAATACACAGGCAAACAGAGCTAGGGTTTTCTTCCCAGTCAGAGACGTCTGTTTCGATTAGTGGTATGTAACATCCATCTTTAAAAGCCAATCACAAATTAATATTCTTCCACATTAATGGTTTTTTGAGAAAATCAAAACCATTTCCCACAGAAGGAGACGTCCTGAAAGGAGTTTGGATTTTGCTGGCTCTGCTCTTCATTCAGGTATCAGGTGGCAAGCCAGGCGCAGCCTGGAGGAGGCTGGCTTTCTCTGGAGCGTTTGCTGGAGCCGGGCTGACACAGATCTGATAGAGGTTGTCAGATCTCCGAAGAACAATCGAATTTCTAAGCAGAGCCCCTTCTCTGAGCGGCGCGGTGCTCCATTACATTTGTGAATGCCAGCGCACTGCTAAGCACGTCCTGGTGAATAGAAGTGTTTTGATGTTTTGTTTTTGGTCGGAGATTGAAGTCCAGTGTCTTGGGACCCAGTGACTTCGGCTGACCTTCCTGCTACATGGACAGGGCTAAATTTCAACCCCTGGAGGCTTCTGCACACAAAACCTCGTGCCTCGAAAGGGCAGGTGCAAGGAGACCCAGCGGAAATCTGAAATCTTCGCTGTTTCAGAGCCCCAAGCTCGCTTCTGTCAGAGGAATTAAGTTTCACAAGCCCTTTTTTATGTAGAAAGCATATCATTAAGGGGAATCTGGACAGGGCGACTTATTAAAACTGCTGCCTGTAGCTGAGAGAAAGCTGTGAATGCCTAAGGACATTTAAAAGCTACTGGTGTGCATTTTTATTACTATTAGGTCTTATAGTATCTCTGCAAGTGAATCTCTTGCCCAGAGTAATGGGCATCTAGAAGTTATTTTAGGTCTTGATGGTTCTGGAAAACTGTTTTCCTCAAAACTCGTATTCCAATTTGGAAATCAGTTTCCATTTATAATTTTTAGTTGTGTGGGCAACCTCATAAAATGTGTAACTTTACCTTCTCACCGTTTTTGAGCTTCTCTTGACAGTTCTCACTCTTCTGATCTTGATTGTTTTACCCATAACTAGGTTTTGCACCATTTTGATCAATGTGTGTGTCAAGTTTGTAATCTATTTCCCCTGAACATCTTATTTAAGCTTTATGCGCCACATAATCTTCACAGCCATTCCTAGCAGATAATGCTTTTTCCATGACACGATCCTGCTCTGTTTACTGAGTTGTTGCCCCGGGTTTGAGTATTTAGAAGTTTGTTATGGTGGTTGTTGCTATCCATGGATTATTTGCACCTTTGGCCATTGGGTGTTTCTTTTCCTTTAACTGCATTAGAAAAGGTGGCTCTGGGAGGTGCTTGGACATTTGCAAGGGTCCCTGGTCTTCTAACCCCACACTTACCCTTCCTTTAAAAACTCCAGGTTCCACAGGTACCTGCGAGGTCTTCCTTACCCCCTCTTCTGATGTCCGGCAGCACCCCCCTACGTGTTGATGACCTTGTGTAACCCGTAGCCAGGGGCAGACTACTTTTGATCTTCAAGCAATCTCCAGGAAGGGGTTTCTGTAGGAACCCAGGTCCACTGAGCTCAGCTGGTGTCACAGAAGCTCTACTCTTGAAAAAGAAAAAAAAAATCCCATGGGATGCTTAATTTGTTAAATACCCATTCTCTGGACATTTGTGCTACCTAAGTTATTTGGTTTTTTTGGTTTTTGTTTGTTTGTTTGACAGAGTTGCTGAGGCAAAAGTACTTCATGGAGCAGGATTGAGCAATTTCTTCAGTGTGACCATCCTTGCCATTGTGGCTGATGGATTCTGATTGATAGCACTCAATTGTGCCCACTGGCATTTTGACGGGAAACATGCTTGGAGCTTTATTAGGATGTACAGGACAGTCTGTTGTAGCCTCTACCACCTCCCTGCTTGGCAGAGCTCCCTCCGTATTGGTTCTGTCGCTGTCCTTTGAGCACACCAATCTCATTGCCCCGGCTTGGAGTGCTCACTGTCTCTCCCACCAGTGAGTAGACCCCAGGAGAGCAGGAATCCTGTCTGTCTAATTTTCCCAAATCCTAGAACAGAGCCAGGCACTCAGTAAGTATTTGTCGAATAGCTGAGTGGAACCTTTGCTCCTCAAGCACTTAAAAAGAGTTTCTAGGGAGGCACTGTGGCATTTAGGAAATTGAAGCGAGACACGTGGATGATTCTTAGTGAACGCTGGTGTCAGTGTGGCTGTTTTGCAGACCAGTGGTCAGCCCCAGGAGAAGAGACCCACACTCCTGGCTATTTTCTTGCAGCATTCTTTCTCTGGGAGTGGCAGCCGGCCATGGCTCCCAACAAATGTTATTAGAATATTTAAGACACCATGGCCTGGACCCAAAGAGGGCTCACAGCATGCATGCATTCATTTGGCCAGCAGTTGCACAGTACTGTCAAGAACGCTGTGCAAGCTAACCAGTTAGCCTGCCCCAGTTTTATGCTCATAGAAGATAATGAGGCTCTTGGGTCAGAGACAAAGGATAGTCTCTTACTCACAGCAATAGCAATAACCAGAGTATTAGCATCTTTGTGATGGTTTCCCAAGCCCTGATTTCCAAAGGGTGACACCAAAAGGACTAGCTGACACCTGCATGCACAAGGGGTTACAGGAGAGGAGCCCTGAGCTTTGGGAACCTGATTCTCTTATCCTGGACCTTCTGTCCACCCTTTGCCCCAGAGGGAGACACTAACTCTATCTTCCAAGGCTGTTTGATATACAAATATCTTTGAGAATTTGGAAACAAGAGTAGCCAGTGCCTCTGTTTGCAGGATGTATTGAAATGCTTGCGACTCATGGAAAATTGTGTCCCAACAAGAAGCATAGTAGGTCCTCAAATTTATTGAATGAATGAATGAATGAATAAATGAATGAATGAATAGCAAGTGTTGCATGCATCTCAAAGAAGAGATGCTCTCTGTCATTAGTGGCTTGCATCTTCCTGCTGGGGAAAGAAATGATAGGGCAGTGTAGTGGTTAAGTGCTTGTACTCTGGGCTCAGATGCCTGGATTTAAATCCTCCCCCATCACTCATTAGTTTTGCAGCCCTGGTCTCAGATTCCTCATCTCTAAAATGGAGGTCATAGAGCTTTTGTGATGAGATAAGCCCCAATGCAACTGTAAAGTGCTTGGCTTAGTGCCTAACCCGTGGTAAGTATCCAAGTAAGTGTTAGTCACTAGCCTGAACCACATGAAATTGCCATTTCTGTAGTTGGATATCAACAATTTTATGTAGTTCAACCTAATCATATCACCATTGTTATTCATCTTTGGCTTGGTTGCCAATCATGGTGTAGAAATGACGGCGAAGTGGAGATGTGCCTGGGGTCAGGTGCAGCAAGCCTAGAGAGGCAGAAAGGTATCTGGGAAAAAGAAATGGGCCTAGAACCAGATGGGGCTCTGAGCCCCACCTTCTCTTCTCATTAACCCTGTGACCTTGGGTGAACCACTTAACCTCTGAGCCCCTTGTCTCATCTGTGCAATAGATACAATAATCCCTTCTACCTCACCGGACATCGTGAGGCTAATATCAGATGATAGATGTGAAATTGCTTTGTAAACTGGAAGGCACTGTACTCGAGTACCCATGCTCCATATGAAGAGATTTAGAGGCTGTGAGATTTGCGTCTGGCTTCCACCAGACCATCACTAGGTATAATTTAATATCCCTCCTAAGTACTCTAATCACAGTTTTACATTTGAAGTATAGCATAGGCCCCTAAACTCAAATTGCCGCATTAGAATCAAGTTACACTAGTCAGGTTTGTATCGAAGACCTACAGCCTTCAAGCACCACAGGGACCATCTGGTGACCAAAGAAAGAGATCGTCTCATTACAAAGGGTAATTGGTTTGCCGCTAAATCAGTCAATAGCTAACATTTATCAAGCTCTTTTAATGAGCCAGGCCCAGTTTTAGCTCTTTATGTGAATGACTTCTCATTGAAACCTTGAAAAATTCTACGATGGAGATAGGTAATAATGTCCTTATTCCCCATTTTACAGATGAGAAGACTGAGGCCAAAAGAGGGGTACAATTAGGCAGTATTGGACTGAGGAGTTCCATTGCCCAAGCACCCTCGCTAATAGTGAGAAACACCCATTCCCCAGTACTTTGGCCCCCTAAGAGGTAGGCCTGGGAGCCATGCCTCTGGGGCAGCTGTCGTTGTCTTCAGCTGTCCCTGCTGCCCTGGGAGCCCTGACCCTCCCATCACCAGCCTAGGAGAGCCACATCCTGCTGGGCACTTGCAGGGTGTTAGAGTGGTTCCACATTCCATCTTTGCTGCCAGCCTGCCTGTGCCCTGCCGAAGATGTGAAGACTTTAGCTCTTACGTCCTTGCTCGTGTGGGGACTCTCCGTGGAGGGAAAACTAAGGCTCACTGTGTTTGCTTTCCCACCTTACTTTCAGCCTGTGCTCTCCCTGGAGAGAGCTTGTTTCTAGCTCTTTGTGGAACGAAGGCCTTAGCTCGGAGTCAGCAGGTAGTATGCACTTGCGGTGATCCCTGGCAGCTAGGGTAAGCTTCGGCTTCTACAGTGGAGACACAAAATGATATGGTGGCTTAAAGAACAAATTGTATTTCTCATTCACCAAGAGGAGCATTCTAGGTGGCCGGGGGGCTCTGCCTCGTGCAGTCATTCAGGGATGCAGGGTCCTCCAAATTGCTTCACCATTCCTTAGGGCAGGGCTTCTCAAACTATAACTGGTGACGGCACCATTTTCTTTTCTTTCTTTCTTTTTTTTAAAAAAAACACTTTCAATCCATTTCAGATCAGAAATTTTGTAAAAAAAAAAATTAAAAGGAATTATTGGAACAATGGAGGGGAAAACCTCCCAAAGACATACAAAATAGAAGCCTAAAGTATTTTATTATTAGATATAACAGGCTTAAATTGGCATAAATGTTGCTAAACATACCCTTTGTCCAACTGTCATCCGAATCATGATACAGAATATTGCTGTCACCCTCAAAAGATCTCTCTTGCTCTATTTCCAATTAATCTTCTCCCCAACTTGCCTCTGGAAATCCTAATCTAATTTCTACTCCTACCATTTTTCTTTTTCTTAATGCATATAAATGGAATCATATTATATGTAGCCTTTATTTTTTTTACAAAAGATTTATTTATTTGAGAGAGCGAAAGAGCAGGGAGGGGGCAGAGAAGAAGGAGAGAGAGAATCTCAAGCAGCTTCCCCATTGAGCACAGAGCCTGATGTGGGGCTTGATCTCACAACCCAAAGATGACGAACTGAGCAGAAACCAAGCGTCGGATGCTCAACCGACTGAGCCACCCAGGTGTTCCAATATTAGCATTTAAGAATGGCTGTTTTTCCCCCCCCTACCTAGCATTACGGTATAGAGATTCAATTATGTTCTTGCATGTATCAATTAACTACTTTCTGTTGCATAAACAACAGTTTCTTTATCCATTTTCCTGTTGATGGTCACATAGGCTCTTAGTTTTTAGAGTACATATAAATAAAGTTAATATAAACCTTTGTATAAAGGTGTTGGTGTAAGCATATGATTTCATTTCTCTTAGGTCAATACCTAGGTGTGGGATTGCTGAGTCATATTGTAAATGTATGTTTAACTTTATTATTTTATTATTTTTATTTTTTATTTTTTATTTTATTTTCTTTTCTTAAAGATTTTTTATTTTATTTATTTATTAGAGAGAGAGACTGAGAATGAGAGGAGAGAAGGTCAGAGGGAGAAGCAGACCTCCCGCAGAGCTGGGAGTCCGACATGGGACTCGATCCCGGGACTCCGGGATCATGACCTGAGCTGAAGGCAGTCACTCAACCAACTGAGCCACTCAGGCGCCCCTTATTTTTATTTTTTTTAAGATTTCAGTTTTTTAAAGTAATCTCCACCCAACGTGGGGCTCGAATTTGCAACCCCAAGATCAAGAATTGCATGTTCCTCTGACTGAGCCCGCCCGGTGTCCCTTCCTGTATGTTTAACTTTATAAGGAACTGCCAAACTCTTCCAAAGTGATTTTGCCCACATTTAGCTTTTAGATTTTATTAAAATTTTAGCCAGTATCTTGTCTGTTTGTATGGCAGCCACTTCTCTCCCCCTTTGCTTTGCCTAAGGGAAAACAGTTTACATGCACTGTCTCCTTGGAGTTTCTCCTCTTGTGATTCACTTTGTTTAAATGGCTGGTGACCTTACATTTTTTTAAAAAAGATTTTATTTATTTATTTGACAGGAAGAGAGACACAGCAAGAGAGGGAACACAGGCGGGGGGAGTGGGAGAGGGAGACGCAGGCTCCCCACTGAGCAGGGAGTCCCATGCGGAGCTTGATGCCAGGATGCTGGGATTATGACCTGAGCTGAAGGCAGACGCTTAACGACTGAGCCACCCAAGCCACCCTTGACCTTACATTTTTGATTAGCTGAAGAAAAATCATGATTTGTGTAGGTGACATGGCTTTTTCTCATTTTTAGCCTGAGAGTGATGTTCTTTGCAGCTGTCTGTGTTTTACACAAAAGTACAAAATTCCACCATCATCATTGAAGTGTAGTCCTAGAGGTAGCTTGCAATATTTCCACTCATGATCCAGCGCAAAGACCCAGTCACGTGGTCAGGCTTAACTGCAAAGAATTCTTGGAAATGTAGTATAGTCATGGGCCTAGGAGGAGGAGGAGAATGGACTCTGGTGAATAACCAGCAGTTTCTGAAACCAGGATTCAAACAAGCGAAATCTAATATAATTGTGGACTTCTGCTAGGTTCACAGTAGGTATCCAGGTTGTGTTGGGGGTGGGTTTATCCTTTTTTTTTTTTTTTTTTAAGATTTATTTATTCATTGGGGCACTTGGGTGGCATAGTCAGTTAAGTGTCTGATTCTTGGTTTTGGCTCAGGTTGTGATCTCAGGGTTGTGAGATGGAACCCTGTGTTGGGTTTTGCGCTAAGTGTGGAATCTGCTTGGGTCTCTCTCTCCCTCTGCCTGTCCCCCCACCACATGTACTCTCTCTCAAATGAATAAATAAGTGGTTTATTTATTGATAAATTACTTATTTATTCATTTGAGAGAGGTGAGAGAGCACGCACACACAAAAGTGGGGGGAGGGACAGAAGAAGCCATCTTCAAGCAGACTCTCCACTGAGCATGGAGCCCCGTGCAGGGCTTGACCTCACGACCCTGTGATCATGACCTGAGCCAAAATCAAGAGTCAGCTGTTTAACCAACCTAGCTACCCAGGCGCCCAGTGAGTTTATCCTAATAGAACCAAACAGAATATTATCAGGAGCTAAGTGGAGTTCTTGAGATTGAGCAAAGATCAGATTCGAGGTGACAAAGAAGTGTTGTCCTTTTGCTTGTATCTCAGTGATCTGAGACCACTTTGGCATAAGCTGGGTGCACGTTGTCCTTTACTGTCCAGGCTGGAGAAAGACGTGTTGGTCAATGGCACAGTGGGCTTCTCTGACAAGGGCATGACTTCAGTAGGCAGCCAGGGCTGGCATCAAACTGCTGCTAGAAAGGAAGGCATAAGCTCAGCCATGTGAGACCCTGACATCCAATTTTTACATCCTGCCTCCAGAGGTTCCGGGACGCCTCTGGATTCATTTATGTCCACAACCCCAGTGGGCTGTGGGTAAGCTCAGTGCTGGAGCGAGGAGTTCTGTTCTGAGCTGTCCCCAGGAAGTGACTGCTCCTAATGTTACACCTACCTTGGCTTTGGCCTCTGGGCTGTACAGGCAATGGGTGCAAGTCGGCAGAAGCACCTTCCAGGCTCCAGTCTTCGCCCTCAGGCTCTTCCATGTGAAGCTTTGGAGCCTCAATTCCCTGTTTGGCCTAGGCGAGAGCAATCCCAGAAGGATTTTCTAAAGGAAATCTAGGCCTTGGTAAGATGTATGGGGACTTTCTCGCCAGACAGCAATGATGAAGAAACTGCATCTGCACCGGAGAAGGCAGCCAGGTTATGAGCTCTGCTGTTTTTGCCAGCTGAAACAGTGACACACCAGGTTCTTGCCAGAAAACTCACCCCCACACTCTGCAGGCTATCTCTACTTCAGTCAGCACAAGGCACATTCAGATGACCATCGTTGCCGCTAGGCAGGGCAACTAGATGGGCTTTTATGGATTGTGCCCCACGCACAGGCCCTGACGGAGGGGCAAGGGAAACTCTGTTTCCTGTGTGCACCCTGGCTCAGGCCTGGTACACCGGGCGGGGTGGGAGGAACGACACTTTTCCTCATTCAGCCAAAGGCCCTGGCTTGCCCCTGGATCATTCTGGACCTCAGAAAGCTAAACTTGTGGCCCATGATGCTTTCATTTGCATTCCTTCAGAGACAGTCTAATAAGCAGCGGGCTCACCGGAGCCAGACTGCCCAGTTTCAAACTCCAGCTTGACGACTTATGAGCTGTGTGATCTCGGGAAAATTATTCGACTTCTCTGTGCCTCAAGTTCCCTCACCTGTAAAATGGAGATCGTGATATGGCTGACCTCACGAGTTGTGAGAATTAAATGGATGAATATGTGTCATGTTTCTAGCAACTACCTAGAACACTGAATCAGTGCTGTGTGTTAGCTACGATGATGGTGGTGAGGATGTTGTCTGTGACCTCAGTCGTTCCTCTCCCTTACCCCATTGTGAATCTTCTCTGAGGCCTTATTTTTAGGCCCTGAGCCCAGAAGATGTTATGGTTCCTTAGAGCAGCAATCTGTCTCTAATGTCTTAGACACTGCAACTCATGTTTCCATCTTGGCTTTGGGTGATAAATGCACAGTTTCAGCTAAATTAACCGCTTGTCAAGGGCTTTTAGGAATGGGTTCTCTGTGTTCCTTGCTCCTCACCCAAGTTCTTGAAGGCAATCCTTGATTTCTCTCTTTCTTTCATAACTCAAGACAAATCCTATTGTTGGCTTCTCCAGAAGTTGTCCTGGTTCCGACCACTCTTCACCGCTTCTACCACTGTAAGCCTTTTTTTTTTTTTTCCCCTAGGACAAATGTACAGAGGCTTAGTTGGGTCCCTGCTTCTGTCCTGGTCCCTGAAGCCTGCTCTCCCTGTAACAACCAGTGTGGCTTTAAAAAATATAGGTCAGTGCACATCACTCCTCTGCTTCCAGTTACCTTGAGTAAAAGAATCATGGTTTCCACTGCCCCCCTTCTGTCTCCATCTTTGCCCTCACCCACGCCCTCTGCATCTATCACATCAGCCTCCTTGTTGTCCCTCTCTGCACCATGCATGGCAAGGGTTTTCTCCCTGTGGTGTTTTCTCCTTGGGACACTTCCCAATGGATAAGGCCATGGCTTGTTCCTTTCCTCTGTCATCTGAGCCTCTGCTCAGATGTCATCTCATTAAAGGCCTTCCCTTGACCATATTTTCTTTTTAATTTTAATTTTTTTTACTTTTTTATTTTTTTAAAAGATTTTATTTATTTATTTGACACAGAGAGAGAGAAAGAGAGATCATAAGTAGGCAGAGAGGCAGGCATAGAGAGAGGGGGAAGCAGGCTCCCTGATGAGCAGAGAGGCCGACGCGGGGCTCGATCCCAGGACCCTGAGATCATGACCTGAGCTGAAGGCAGAGGCTTTAACCCACTGAGCCACCCAGGCGCCCCTCTTTTTAATTTTAAAAAAAATTTTTCAAGTAGGCTCCACACGGGGCTTGAACTCCTGACCCTGAGATCGAGGCCTGAGCCGAGATTAAGAGTTGGATGCTTAATTGAGTGAGACACCCAGGCACCCTCCTGACCGTCTTTTTTTCTATAAGAGCAAACTCCCCTGAACCCTGGCATTCCTTATTCCCCTTATTTTACTTGATCTTATGTTCTGTTCCTCAGCATTTACCACAGTCTCTCAGGAAGTTATTTTATCTTTCCCTGTGAGACTCTGAGCTGCTTTCGGGGAGCTCCTTTTGGGGTGTCTTGCTCACCACGGTGCCTAGAATGGTGCTCAGCACACAGCAGGGGCTTGACAAATAGTGATTAGAGATAAGAGGGAGATCCTGCATTTCCAGGGCATCCTAGTCTTTCCTGGCCTGGTTTCTTGGAGGCTTGGAAGCAGTGTGTACAAATATACATTACAGCAGGACAGAAGCAAATAGAGAGATCAAGGTGGAGAATAAATATGCCTTCCCAGGCGCCTGCTGATTCCTCGGTGGAAGGTTCTGTTGAAGAAGTGAATCATGGCTGTCAGCAGGAAGTTCTATGCTCTATAATTGATTAGAATATTTTAGTAACCCTCAGCCTATCTTCAGATGCCTCTGGATGAATGAGAGTCTGCTGCAGGAAGAAAGAAACCCCTGCGCTAGGGAAAAACATTTTAAATCACCTTCCTTTTCTCCTACTTGGGAGCTCCAAGGGTTGTACATATATGCTTTCTTCTTTAGTAGAACCATATTAACTGGCAAGGGTGGAGACCCGCCCCCCTACCCCGGCAGTTGATGTTGTGAAAGATGTTTCTTTAGATGGAAGGTGTTCTGGGCCCCGCACCTTAAGTTATGAGCCTATTCTGGCAACAAAGTTGGGCATATACCAACATACCCCCTTCTACAGTCTGGAGGGTAGTGATGTTTCCCGTTTTAAGAGGCTGGCTGTGTCCTGTTAAAGGAGACAAAGGTCCTATTGCTGCTGTGAGCTCCAGGATGCCTCAGGGATTTCGGGGGGTCTGTTCGCTGCTGCTTTTCCCAAGGAGTTTGGACAATGATAAACATAATTAGCTGTTCTCGTCCTCTGGCCCAGATATGTTCACCTACCCCTTGGCTGAGCAGAGTCTCCCTAGGGGACCTGGCCTTCTTGCACTCCGGAGCTGAAAGGAGTCACTTCCAAATACTCTATGCACAGGAAAGCAGAAAATCTGATGCAGACCGTTTGTGTCTTTTGCCATAGGAAAATGCAAAGCTAGTAGGGTGAATTAATTCTGAGACAGACAATAGAGCGGGGCCCCAGGCAGGGTCATTCAAGAGACACAACTTCTTCCTTAGAGCTATTAGCAGAAACAACTCCATTCGGAGCCCTCACAAATTCTGAAGCTTTTCTTGGAGGATTCTTTGTCTGCTCTGAGGGCAGTTAGAGAAGGCACCCAACTTTCCAGAACCTTCTGTAAAGGAGCCTTTTTATCTGAAAGAGGGCTCCTTGCTGGTGGCTGGGCTTTAGCGATGCCTGCTGGAGACCCAGCATATGAGTCAGTGGATCCCACTTGTTAGGACATATGTCAGGAGGGAAAATGCTTGCACAAGTGGAAAACGCTGTTCGTGGCTTTACTTTTGACCCTCTGTTCCTGTGCACCTCCCAAACAGATACGGTTTCTTTAAGATGAGAGCATACTATTTTTCCTGAACTCCTGCTTCTCAATAATTAAATTCATGGAAAGGGGAACCCAGTGGGGGGAAAAATTGGTCCTCCTGTGTAGTAACTTGTGGGCTGTGCGAACAGACAGCAACGGCATTTTAGGAAGTATCTCTTGTGATCATCCACATTCTGAAATTTAAAACAAAAGCTGCTAGTGGTCAATGCTGTTAGCTACTTGTCAGACAACAAACACTGCAGTCAGAAAAATCCCCATTGAGTTTGAGTGGCTGATTTCTCTGGCAGCTAATGAAAGCTTTGGCTGTTGCCCTTGAAGACTGGCTGGGCAAGCCAGAACGGAGCCCACCGAAAGTCTCCCTATTCGCCACCCCGCCACCGTGCTGTGGGCACAGCATGCGCTGGGGGGTAAATGTGTGTGGGGGCGTGTGCAGGCACCCAAACTCACAATTTTGGGCAGGTGCACACCCCGTCCAGGGATGCCACACCAGCATAATTCATCCCACACCTCACAGCCAGGGAGATCCTGGCCTCAATGGACAACAATTTGGAGGCATTGTTTACAAATCAATTTCTCCCTCTAAATAGGCTGTTATAAGAGTGAACCCTTCTGCTTGCCCAGCCTGGGCCCACCTGTCACTGGGACTTCCTAGCCAGTGGTCACACTGTATTGATCTTTTTTAATCCCCTCTCTTTGAAACACAGAGCCAGCTGATGTGGAGTTCCTCAAAAGAAAGAGTCTCCCACCGGCCCTACCTCTACAGGTAGCTGTGTATCCGGGGCTAATTCCCCACTAAAAAGTCTTAATTGGCTTATGGGGAGCCTGAAAGATCTCCCTTGTGTTTATAAGGTGAAAGGAAATGATGGATCCCAAATGCCCTGGTCTGTCTTTATCCGTTTTTTGGTGGAAATCAGGTGCATTTTATTTTTTTAATTGTTTTTTTGAAAAGGGACTGGAAGGTTTGGAGGTGGGTAAGGATAGTGTTTCACTTTAGTGGTTGAGCCACCAGAGGAAGGGAAGAAAGCCTCAGAGAGAGACACCAACATTAGGCGAGAAACTTGGTGACTTATTTTTTTTAACTTGGTTTTTATTTACACAAAACATCTGCAGTACAAAAATGTAAAATTTGATAGCTCATAATAATAGAATAAACTCTTTATGTACAAAAATACATTTTCATATGAAAGAACCATCTTGAATAAATTAAAGTACTTCCCAGCCCGGTGTCTGAATAGCTACGCAAGTCTCGAGTTCTTCCTAGAGCAAGCCTGCCGTGGTGGGGGTCGGGATCCATAATGCATGAAGCCCACTCCTTGTCTCTCCTTTTTAAGCCTTTTCATTGTATTGTCAGCCGGCTCAAACCGAATTTTCATGCTCGTTTTTCTTCATTAGAGTTCTACAAATTGTAAAATTGACTTTTCACCTCGTCTTCAGGGGCTGATCTGTCCCCTTTCTAAATCACACTGAAGTGGTGGCTGGGGTCAGCTCTGAGCCAGCCACAAAGGAGGTTTTGTGGAGTTCAGAAAGTGCAAAAGGAAAGGCCGTCTAAGGGCGGGCAGGAGGGGCTGGGGGCTGAGGGCTGGAGAAACAGACCAAAGGGCAGCGGCGGCGAGGGTGCAGCGACCTAACAAGCGGCTCAGGTATCTCCCACCCCTTTAAAGCTCCTGCTTCCTTTCTCCGCCCGGACTAGGGGACTTGAGACTGCAGCTGGGGCTCCATCTACTGCCTGTTGCCTGAGGGAGGGGGAAGGTAACGGGTGTCCCTAAAGGGCCTAGTGGTAAGGGATGAAACAGGGCGTCGTGTGGAGCAAGTCTTTGGGCAGGCAGGGGAAGGAGAAAAGGGGGTCGCCGGGGCCGTAGGCGAAGTCTTCCGAGGCGGCGGGGCTACTGGGGTCAGACAGTGGCGAGGCGGCGGCGGCGCAGGGGGAGGCTGCGGCACCGGAGCCCCAGGACTCGGCGTCGCTGGAGGGGCTTGGGGGCCCGGGCAGGCAGGGGGCGCACTGCGGCGGCAGGAGGCGCTCCCGGGCACCGCCCCCAGTCAATCCCTGGTCAGCTAGGCGCAGAGTCTCTGCCAGAGCCCAGATGTAGTTATAGGCGAAGCGTAGCGTCTCGATCTTGGTGAGCTTGGTGTCGTCGGGGAAGGAGGGCAGCACACTTCGCAGCGCATCGAGCGCCGCGTTCAAGTTGTGCATGCGGTTGCGCTCGCGGTCATTGGCCTTGACACGCCGGCTCCTGCGCAGCGAGTGCAGCAGCGCCTCGGAACGCACACGCGCCCGGCCCCTGCGCCGCCGCCGCTCCTGCTCCTCGTCCTGCGCCCGGGGAGTATCGGAGGCTGCAGGAACCCCGGGAGCGCCCCTGCGCACTGGCACGGGCGTCCCCGAGGCAGAAGCTGGTGGTTGGAGCCTGGCACAGTCCTCCTCGTCGGTGAGGAAGCCGGATAGATCTCCGCCGCCGCCGTTGCTGCTGCTGGTGCAGTCGAGGTCCGAGAGGCAGGTCTCCAGTGGGGCTGGCATCGTTGCGTGGCAAGGGACCGACGGGCAGGTAAGAGGGTTTCTGGAGGACGGGAGCCCGGGCGGAGGGCAGGGTCGCCTGGGCGCACTTACGTTCCAAATGGCCCGGGCCTACCCTGTGGCCGCAGCGGGCGTGAAGGCCTGGAAAGGCGCGGGGGCGCACCTGAAGTTTGGCTTCACCTCCTCGCCTCGTCTGCAGGGGCCACGCTCCCGACCGGTCTCCTCAGTGATCTCGCCGGCGAGCAGATCAACTCGTGTGAGTACCGAGTGGCACACGACCGGCCTCAGGACCCCTTAAGTACCCGCCCCAACAATGGGCGCCCCCTCCCGTGCCACCCCCGCCCCCGCGGCAGCCCCGGTGAATGGAGCGAGGCGGCAGGTCAGCCCCGTGCGGCGCCCGGGTATTTGCATAATTTATGCTCGCGGGGGGCCGCCCCGGCCCCTCCCCCCTCCCGGAGCGTGCCCGTAATTACCGCCGGCCAATCGGCGGCGTTGCGTGGCCCCGGGAGTCGTCTCTGGGCTAAGCCGGCGGGGGCGTCTCCAAGTGGTGAAACGGAGGCGGGGGTGCCCGGCGATTAGCGGCCGAGGCACGCTCCTCCGGGGGCGGGCCGGGAGCCCCTCGCTGGGGTGGGACAGGGAGGCGGGGCGCGGGCAGCGGATGTGAGCAGCGCAGCAAGTTGCGGAAACCTGCAGCCGGCTGGAAGCCTGGGTTGGCTTCATCTCTCCCGCTGCTGACTGGTCCCGTGGCTTTGGCCAAATGATTTGACTTCGCTTTCCCCATCTGTAAAATGGGGCAGAAGTCTCTCCCGTTGAGGATGATGCGAAATGATGTTCGAGGGACACTTGGAAGGGCGCTTTTGTAACGCAGCGGCGATGAATGGTTGGCAGAGGCAGCGCCCTCAGAGCCTATCCAAAGACGGAGAGTGGCCAAGTGAGGGTCATAGAGCAGAGGGCAGAGAAAAATGCTCCTTAGTGACAAACGCACCTGTTACCGTAGAAGGTTTTCACTCTGCCTGTCAGCAGTCACTTCTCTGGTCACCTGTGCTCACTTTGGAGCAGTAGAAACCAGACACCCCCAACTTTGTACCTAGGGGGAAACAGCCACTAAGGAACAGCACCACAGATTATGGGGGTGGAGATCTTAAAAACAAAATGAAGACGTTTTAGCAAAGTTCAGTCTCCTCCCCATGATATCTGGGTGAAGGCCTCAGGTCTGGTCCCTGCTGTCCTCAGAGCAGTCTCTGCCTGGGACACTGTCCCCTTTCTATGGGACCGTTGTCTGCAGGCAGAGGCTGCCTCGTCTGCTTGTCCAGTGCTGGTTTTCTGGCTTAATGGAGTCTACGCAGCCCTGCCTTCCCCACTGCCGTGCTTTACATGTACTCCCAACCTGGAGAGAAGGCTATACACGCTCACGTAGAAGAGCTTAGTTTAGGTTTGTTGCAAGTCACCAAAAGTGGATTTAATCCGGTTAAGCAAGAAAGGGAAATTGTTGGGTGATAACTCGGCGTTTCAAGGAACACAAAGGTGCTGGCATTTGGGTGAGCCTGCTGGAGCAGTGGCATCCTCTCTCTGCTTCTCTGAGGCTCCAGTACATTTCCACCAGCCTTGATTTGACATTGCTGGGCCTTTGTATTATATTCCTCAGACTGTGGTACTAAGTCACCGTGAACTAGGGCCTTCAAACAGCAGACATTTGTTCTTTAGGATGCTGGAAGTCTGGTATCAAGGCAGCCAGCACGGTTGGCTCTTTTTGGAGACTCCGAGGGAGAGTGTGGTCTGTGCTTCTTGTAGCTTCTGGTGACTCCTGGTAATCCTCGGCCTTCCTTGACTTGTAGCTGCACCACTTCCGTCTCTGCCGCCTCCTTTTCTGTGTTTCTGTGTCTTCTTTTCTGTTGCTTATAAGGACCCTTGTCCTTGGATTTAGGGCCCACCCTAGTCCAGGATGATTTTGTCTTGAAATCAAATACCTTAATTCCACCTGCAAAGAACTTTATTCCAAATAAGTTCACATTCTGAGTTTTTAAGTGGACATATCTTTTGGGGAGCTACCATTCAACTTACTGCAGTGTCTTTTCTAAATTCCTGGAAGAAAGAATCTGTTCAGGGAATAGGATCCCTGGAGTGGCCATTTGTCATTTCTTGACTGCCTTGCACCTGAGGAGCCTTCCTGGGGAGGAATTTGAATGCATGAACCCCTCCCTCTCCATTCCTGGCAATTGGGGTATGGCCATGTGACTTAAATGGGGTCAATTGCATGCCCCACTTGGAACTTAGGCTCTGAGCTGGTGACAGGTCAGCATATACATGTGTTGCGGCAACAAACTGGATGGGCCAGTGGCCAGTGGTAGAAGGGGGCCAGGAGTCAGTGGGCATCCTGCCCTAGCTCTTTCATGGGCCTGCCTTCAGCCGTGGTTCTGATACCCATGCCCCACGCAAGGAACCCTATAGGACTTTTCTTAGTAGGGCTCTTTTGCTTGAGTTGGGTACATTTGATGTGTGAGGTTTGGTAAATAAAACACTAAGTTAAATGCTCCGTTGCCAAAGCACGGAGACTGAGGCAACCCATGTACCATATTGCTTGCCTCTCCTGGGCCAAGCACTGTGCTAGACTCTGGGTTAACAAGGGATGAAAAATGCCGATGGGGGTCATGGGCTCTGAGCCTCATAAGCCTAGGGTTCACTGCTGGCAGAACCCCTGGAGGTTATTCATCTGTGTCCTGCACCTCATACCTTGGAAACTGAGGTGAGAGATGGAGGGGTCTTTTTTCCAGGTTACCCCTGGGATTGCTGGTGTTCAAACTAGGGACCTAAGACTCGGGAGTCCTTTCAACCCCCATTCCAGGTTTTTCCATCGCTGTTAATAAGTACACAGTGAGTGCTTCCTGCGTGCTGCCCTGTGCCAGTGCTCTGTGTAGAGTCAGGCAGACCTGTAGCCATGAAGCAGGGGGGACGTGGCCACAGAAGTACTTCTCACTGGCTGTGAGAAGTACTGAGGGCTCATTAAGGGAACAGACCTGAAGAGCACTGTGCTCCTCCCAAAGGGAAGCGGGGGGTCAGGAAGGCTTCCTGGCAGAGGGGAACTTGAGAAGGCCTTGAAGGATGGATAGGATATGAACAGACAATTTAGATAGAGTGGAGGGATGAGGATGACTGTGGCAGCAATGAGGGGGCCAGTCTGGATGGGGGTCCCAGTGAGAAGAGGGTAGGGGACAATTGTGATGAGCCTCGAATGGCTGTCGCAGTCTTTTGTCTTCCTCTGTGTCTCCTCCTGTTGCTTTCTGTGAACAGGACTATCACAGTGGTTCCAGCGGTTCACCGCACAAGAACACCCAGTGTAAGTGGGGGGCTAAATTCTAACCTCTCTACCACGTGCTGAGCCATGCACCGTGATGTGGGATGGCATCTTCGCAGAGAGGTATGCTTTTCCCATGTGTCCAAAGGCACCTTATGAGCTAGCAGTGGCTCTGTGCTTTCTCCTGCGTGTCTTCCACTCCTCTGCCCGAGCCTTAGTGACCTGCGTGGGCAGGCATCCAAGGCTTGCCCTGCCTGCTCCGGGCTTGTGGGCAGTGCATGGGGCAGCTCCTAGCTGGACATTAGTGCCTGCCCATTTTGCTTTTCATAAGTGCATTGGAGGCTTGGGTGGGGGCCTCTCCTATAGGGGACCCACAGAGGATGGACCTGAGCCCTGGGAGAATGAAAACAAGATGTTATCTGAGGGTCCCAAGGGTTCCCTCTGAAGCTCAGAGCTCTCCCTTCCAAAGGAAAAGTCTCAGAAGCTTCTCCTGCCCTCCAAATCCCTTGGAGGTGAGTACAGAGCACATCTGTGGAAGCCCGCATCTCCAGAGCACACTAGGATGCAGTAAATCCAGCCCCAGTAGGTACCGAGGCGACGAGGGCCGCACCAGGTCTTCTGGGTGCCTGACGGGTGAGCCATTCAGCTGCCAGTTGGCCGGGAGGCAGAGGTTGGTATATGGGACAGATGTTCCCAGGGGTGGATGAAAACAGAGTTTCTCACAGCGTGGCCACCTGAGGTGGTAGGGATGATGGGGGACCCCAGCCCAGATGCCCTCATCGGACTATGGAAATAGGAGCCACCTGCTGAAGTGGTGAATGATACTTATCTCTGTTTGCTCCTTGTATTGGAATAAATGCCTTGCTTTGGCATCCGTCCTCCCATCCTGTGCTTACTTAAGCCTGTGAGGCCGATCAGACATGCTTCTCTGACAGCTCGGAGGTGCTCCAAGTGATACCAAGACCAGGGGCTGGTGCCTGTGTGACAACTGGGGGTGTGAGGGGAGGGGAGAATCCCCCCAGAAGGGATGTAGGGGCTAGAAAGGCATGCCTCTTCCAGCAGCCTTGGAGGTCTGACTCAAGACCACTGGAGAACCAGCAGGGAGGGAGGTGATTCTAGTCCCTTATTGAGAGGACCTTTCTAATGTCAGCACCCTGTGAAGGAACCTGCGGCATTCTGGAGAGATGGGACGAGAGGCTTTCAGGGTGGAGCAAGGCATTTGATATTTTCAGGGTCTTTTGAGATTGTTGGGTGATTTTTTTTTAAGGAGGGAAAGAAAGGACAAAATAGGAGAAAAGAGTGGCAAATTATAAATGTTTACCTGCAGTAAATGAATGTGGTCGGCATATACAAACTCAAAGCTGTCTGTGCTACTCATAAGACAATTTCAGAATTTTTAAAATATTCTAATTTATTTTTTAAGAAATCTCTACACCCAACATGGGGCTGGAACTTACAACCCTGAGATCAAGAGTCTCATGCCCCAGTAACTGAGCCAGCCAGGCGCCCTAGATGATTCAAGAATATTTAGAAGGCCAAACAAATCCTCCTGTGTGTAGGCATGGAAATGCAGGGATGGAAGCTGCTTTGAATTTGTGGGTGCATATCTTCTTCCTCTAGCCTTGTCAGTGACTCAGGGACCATGCATGTGACTTCATTTGGAGTTAGTACCCTCAGCCTTTGAGCCCCTTTGTGGACATGCAGCTGAGCCAGATGGCTTCCTCGCCATTCTCCCTTTCAGTGGTCAGAAACACGTAAGCCTGAGGTTGAACAAACTAGCTTTTAGAGAGGCTGCTGTGGGAATGAGGCTGAGGGGGTCAGTGTCCTGCAATTCCACGTGCCGGCATGATCATCGGGATGTGTTGGGTGGGGGCAGGGGGAAGGACATCATCACATTTCATACTTTCCTCCCAAACTCGTTTAGCTGAGATTTATCGTTCCTTCTCCACACCAGTTGTTACATGGAATATTAATTTCAAGAGTGCTGTGACATCTACATATCTGTTACAGGCAATGTTCTTTTGTTTTTACAGTATACATGAACTCTCAGATGTCATTTAGGAGAAGAGAGGTGAAGGGTTTTGGTGCCTTACTCAGACACTCATCAGCCTAGGTCTTGGGCACAGGGCAGTGCAGTGCACCGAGTTTACAAGGCAGATTTTTTCACAAAGCAAAACTGTGCAAGGGCCGCCTTTTACACACGGTTCTGACTACCATCATCGCGCATTCTTTCTGGAGCTACCTGTGGGGAGGCATGGCACTGGTATGGTGGGTGGCATTTTAGAAAGAAGACATTATAATTTTTTTTTTTTTAAGAAAAAAGGCAGAAAAAGGTGCAGTTACTCCAGAGGAAGCGAAGAGGGAGGAGGATGTTGGACCCAGAGGCACACAATATTCCTTTCGGTCTGTTAAATACACCCGCAGATAGGCATTTCCATCTAAGAGAAGCAGGGTAGGGTTGGGGAGTGGAAGGGAGAAACAATTCCCTGTTTTCTTTACTGATGACCCATGACAGTTGTGGAAGGGTGGGGTAAAAGGGAGGGGGGGAAATGAGGCAGGAGGGGGGAAACAGAGGGGTCTTTCAGTGACAGAGCAAGGAAAATGGCAAATTATCCATGGTTTCCAGAAATCCGTGGAGGCTCCCCTCGGCCGGCCCCTGCCCTGTTAAATACAGTGCCGGCTGTATGCATTTCCCACCTCAGAGATGTCTGCTTGAATATTCTGTGCCATTGTATACCGATGTGTTTGGTTGTGTACAATCTGCCTACTTGCGGGATGAATGTTGGCCTCCAGGGGAAGTCCTGGCGCAAATCACCTTTATTCTAGTGCTGTGTAAGAAATGCCTTCCAGAAACATATCGGTCAGTTCTGCAGCCAAATGAATTCTTTCCACAAGAAAATTTCAAATTTGATTGGAGTTCTCAAGCCTAGTGGGGGGACAATATATGCTTGGGCTCATCCAAGGTTTGAAGTGCATTTGTGGTTTGGGCCAGTCTTGGGTAAAACAATGTCCTTTTTGTGCCCGAAGTACAGTGTGTGTGTGTGTGGGGGGTGTGTGCAAAGGGGGTGTGCATGCTTGTGCAGGGAGGGCCCATGGGGTGCAGGGCCTGAAATGAAGAGGGGGCAGGCAGAAGGTGCTCACCCCCCACCCCCCTCAGCAGTGAGGCCTGGAGTCATGTTCACATCAGCTGCTTGAGGCTAGAATCAATCCAGAACCTTCTTCAAAGGGACTGGGTTTTGCCTTCGTAGATTTCTTGAAATCTTCTGGGCTCAGATTTAGAAACAAAAAACAGAGGCCCTGCTGTTGCTGTCACTAGATTCAGCTCCCCAAATCCAGGCCGCACCTGCCACAGGATATTGCTAAAGCCAGAGTTCATTTTTGTGTGTTTCATGTTTTTGAATCCTTAAGAACATCACCAGTGGAGATTAAAAACACCCCCTCCCTCCAAGACGCTTGTGGGTCAAGTGTGGGAAAACTGTGCCAGGGTGTTTTCTCCTGTGTGTACAAAAGAAGTCGCAGTGAAATTTATCCTAATGGAATTTGACTATGGTTTTATGGAGAGAATTCTGAAATAAACACAGAATAGAGAAATAGCTGAAGTGTTTTCCTTTTGCTTTTCCTTAACGCTGCAGCTACATAAATTCATGTTGGGTTGGAACACAAATGCATTTTGTTTGTAGTAATTAAAATGTTTTAATGAGACAACCATAAAATCCACCATTAATTATTTTATTTCAAACACTTCTGCCTTCTTTTGAACCAGGTCTATTTAGAAATAGTTTAGAGAGTAGCCTGCAGTTTTATTCTTTCCTCTGCATTATACACAGGAGTGGAGAAGTCATTTATAAATAATTACACAATGTTTTGGGTCTTTGGGCTTGTATAATATATCAAAGCGATTAGTACACTTATTGTTCCATTGTAAATGCTTTTTTTCTCCTTTCAGTTTCACTTGCCTTGTCTTCTAGCTAAACCTTTTTCTGGAAATCTTTTGTCTTCTTCATTCTTTTTGCTTGTTACAGTCCGGGAGCATTCTTCTTATTCAAACACTCGCAGCAGGGGCAAAGAAAGGGACTACGGCCGCATCTTAAGTTTTATCGTAACTTTCTGGCATTTTCTTTTCTTCCAGTTTTCCCAGACTACCTAGGGGCAATGAAGAATTATAACATACATGAATTATTGGTACTCCCCTTGAGTTAAAGGAGGAAGAAAGTGCCTCATTTTCTATGCCCCCCCCCTCCTTCCCCCGAGACCGGGCGAGCGGGCGGCCGCGAAACAATGTATTTATCACTTTGCACGTCTTTGGGCCGCCGGCCGCGCCCGCGCGCTCCCTCCCTCGCCGCCGCCGCTCCTTTCACGGAGCCGGGGAAGGGGGTCTTGCTCAAGCCTCGCGGCCAAGGGAGAGCGAGAGGGCCAGGGCCGGGGCGCGGCGGGGCGGGCCGCGTGCGGGGATTAGGGCCGCACGAGAGGAGACTGCGCGGCGGCCTCCAGCCACGTGAGGGGGGACGGGGCTTCAAAGGTGCCCCCCAGCTAATCCTTGTTATCCGGCGGGGCCGCAGCGCCGCGCCGGAGCCCGGGCCTGCTGCTCGGGGCTGGCTCCCCCACCCGCTCCCGGAGCCCGCCGGCCGCTGGGGGGCAGCTCCGGGCCAGCCCGCGGGACGGCGGGGCGGGACCAGGAGGCGGTCGCGGGGGAGCTCGGGCAGTGGGTGGCCGCGCGCGTGGGGGCGCTTCCCCGAGAAGGAGTTCGGGCGCGGAAAACCCACGGGAGCTGGCCCGCTGACCCGCCCTCCCCCAGCCGCCACCCCCCGGGGGCGTTTCCGAGCCCGGCGCGCGCCCTGCCCCGCGGCCCCCGCCGCCTGAGCGAGCGCACGACGCAATCTGTCAGGCCCTCGGCCCCTTTCCATATGAAGGGCGCGCTGGGCGCCTTGGGAGAGCTGAATGGCCGCTCTTGGTCGGGAGGGTGTGCACGCCCCGCGGCCCGGGCTGGATTTGGCTGCATTTGCATAGCAGGTGCTGATGCTTGTCCATTCTTACTTAAAGAAGTTTTAATATGGGATAAATTACCAGGAATTAGGAGCAGGCTTGGGCGGGAATAAAGGAACCGTGTCGCCCGTCTTCTTACCGCCGCCTGGCGCGAGGAAGGAGAGAAATATTAAGTAAGATTTCGATTTTTGAAGTCGTCTCTTTAACAAGCTACAACCTACCCCCTTCGCCCTCCCCCCCCGCCCCTTCCCTCCCCCCGCAAAGAGCCAAGAGAAAAGAGGAGGAAACTTGAAACAATTTGATTTTAGGATCTCTTCTGCAGCCAGTAAAGCAATAATCCCAGGGATAGTAATACGATTAGTGATCGAAGATCTTTGAGTCAGAAAGTCGGCTTGAGTTGAAAATGTTAATCCTGACCCTAATCCTCACTGTTGGGGGAGTGGAGTGCAGTGCCTCAGAGTTTATATTTTCTTCCTTTACTCCTAAAGGACCGTCAGGTGAGGCCCATGTTGGCCCATTTCTTGATGACGGCGAAGACACACTGGTTGGCCCAAGGCGACCGCCCCCGCCTTCCCTGGGGAAGGGTGCTGAGCTTCCCCTTCCCCCTGGGAACCAGGCCCATGTATCTGTGCTGGCTTCCGGGGCTCATTCCACCTGTTGGGAATCTTGCAAAGGCTTGGAGCAAAGAGGATTTTCAAAAAGATGGGATTTTGGAAGGAATAGGATTGTGACAGCTCATCCACCCAGCCCAGTCTCCCAGCCTCCTTTAAGCCAGACCCCAGGGTGTCCTCTTCAAATGGATGGTTGGGTTTTCAGGTTTTTAGGTTCTTGAGGACTGGAGAGGGGGAGTTGCTGCCTCACTCTTTAGCCTACCAGACTGTGGGTGTGCATCATATTTGTGGGGGAAATGATGGGAGTCTGGGACCCCTGTGGGGTCTCCACATACTTGGGGGACTGAGTAGGGGCTGTGGTAAAGAAAGGGTAGACCCAGCAGGAGCACGGCTAGGCCAGTGCTCTCCATACCAAGACTCTGCCGGACGTGCTCTCACAGGTCTGGGACGGCAGGCCGCCTTCTGTGTGAGGGGCAAGTGTCAAGTGGTTCTTCTCTCCTTTGCCTTCTCGCTCGGGTGCGTTTGTCCTTCCCTCTCAGGCCCACACCCTGCTTTTCAGAGTTCAGCCCCGTCTGATCTCTAGCAGTTTGTCTTTCCGGGGACAGATTGATCTCACTCTGGGGCAGGATCGCACCTGCGATCTTTCGGGCAGGCTTCTGGCTTGCTCCAAGCGCTTCCCAACATGCCTACTTTTCCTGGAAGGCAGTGTGAGATGCCCAAACGGACCATATGGTTTGGAGTGAGAGCCTTGGAGCCCACAGACAATGGGGGAAGTGAGAGGCCCAGGTCAGTGGCAGAGCTCGCGCGGCTGCAAACCTCTCTTTCAGCCTAATGAAGCTGTTGTCTGGGGGTAATGATGCAAATGCCCCGGCCCTTTCTCACCACGATAGTCTAGAACGTGATTTGTCATACAATCTGAATCTTTGGGAGGACTTTAGACGGAACCTCCCCCGAAGATGGAGATGAGCCATATGTGCACTTTGCATCTGAAGTGGGGGTGGGGGCCGCCGGAGGGAGGACACGGCCCACTCCGGCTTCTCAGAAGGGCTGCCTTCTGACAGCCAGGAGGACTCGGTCCCCAAGAGCCCAGTGCCTCCTGACCCCAGGGGGCTTGGGAGTGTGTGCAGTGAGCTAGTGTTTAATGACACCTCTGCAGTGTGTGTTGGAGAAAAGATGCAGGAGATCTGGATATTCCAAGTAGGGTGGTCCTTGTGTCCCTCACTCCTTTTTTTCCGTGCTGTGTGATGAGGACAGGGGAGGGGCCGTTCTGGATGAAATGGTCACAGGATAATGCCTAGATTTTGCTGGGCTGACTGCCCCAGCTGATGGTAATTGCAGCCAGGTTGGACACTTCGTTATTTCTGAAGCAGAAATGGCAAAAGAGATGCAGGCACCAGGCTACAGGCATTGCGAGCCTGGGCAGGTGGGGAAGACACAAACCAGAATGGGAAAGGTAAGCCGGAAAAGTGTGAAAGTCAGCTCCCACTGTGTGCTTGTGCTGAAGGAGATGGTAGTGATTGCTCTTCGAGGGAAGGGAGGAAGCTTCACTTTGCACCTGCCGCTCAGGCCCTGTGGGTGCCCGCAAAGGCTGGGCACAGAACTCTACTGCTCACTACCAATCTAAGTAAAGCAGACTGCTGTGCAATGCATTGATCTAATGGCCCTTGTTTACCGGACGCAATGGAGAAGCACCACTAGGTCCAACGTGAGCCTAGTGAATAGCAATGACGATGCGGCAGTAGGGGGAGAGAAGGGTCTCTGGGGTGGAGTCTGCCCTAGAAGGGAGCAGGAGAAGCAAAGAGGACATAGTCGCATCTGCCCATGGGTGAGGCCTTTCTTTTCTGCCACACCCTCCTTGTGCCCTCAGGCAAAGTGCCTGGGCCTCGCATACCCGGTGCCCAAAGGGTATTTGTGGAGAGAAGGGTTTTGTGTGTGGGCCCTGGGTGTTCATATATGTGTGTCTGCCTCTGTGTGGTTGATATGCATGTACACGTGTGTGCACACACCCAGCCCTTCCTCACGTCAGAGCAGGGACTTGGGTTGCCTCTGTTCTCTGGGATCACCCCACCTCTGTAACCTGAGAGTTGGCCCAGAAGTTGGCAGCGCAGCCCCCCAGCTCTGCTGGGCGCTCAGCGCCCGGCTGGCAGAGGGCTTGCTGGGTGGGTGTCTGTTTACCCATTCTGTAGTGGTGTAACTTTAGGAGTTAGAATGGGATGGGGTGGGAAACAGAGGACCCTAATCCAAGGCAAGGTCCCTAATTACCCCTGCTGGCTCTGGGGGGTCAGGCAAGGGCAAATTGAAACCCTGGTCACGCCTTTACTGCCAATCACACCCGTGGCCACAGGGAAGTCGTAGCCAAGCTCTGCCAAAGCCCAGGCCACATGATACTCTTTCTGCTCCCACAGACGCCCCCAGCCTCCTCTCTGGACACTGAAGGAGAGAGGAGGGGGGAGCCGCTGCGGTGACAGCACCAGCTCTCAAAACCCTGGCCACACAGTGCTCACCGCAACACCTGGACACCTGTTACCGCCGAGGGGTGTATCCTGGAGTGGGGGCTGGGAGGCGGCTCTCCTGGAGTCTGGGGTGGGGTGGGGGTGGGGTGCTGGGAAACCAGCCGGGCTAGCCTTTCTGCTCATTTGTGGGCTCTGCAGAAATCTTTCTAAAGCATCCCTGTCTTCTTGCCTGTTCTTAACACATATGTTCCAAATACCCCTGGTTAGCATGAGCCCTGGAATGCCCAGGGTTGAGATGCTTAGTAAATGTCCTATTTACTGCTTGACTCCACCATCATCGTCAACATTTACACTGACATAAATACTGTTTCTTTTCTTTTTTCTTTTTTGAGATTTTACTTATTTATTTGGCAGAGAAAGACACAGCGAGAGAGGGAACAGAAGCAGGGAGAGTGGGAGAGGGAGAAGCAGGCTCCCCACTGAGCAGGGAGCCTGATGTGGGGCTCGATCCCAGGACCGTGGAATCCTGACCTGAGCTGAAGGCAGATGCCTAATGACTGAGCCACCCAGGCACCCCATAAATACTGTCTCTGAACAATTTTTTTTCAGAGGGATGTCAAGTGTCACCCTCAATATGCATAATTTTATTGAACTTGCAAGCCTGTACATTTTAATCTGCCTTTCAAATATAAGGGGACTGAGGCCCAAGGAGGTTAAGATAACATGATCAAAATCATGAGGCTGGCAGGCCGTAGAGCCCGAGTTGGAGCCCAGGACTATCTGGCTTCAGTGCCCATGACATTGACCTCTCATCATCTCCCAGTCTCACTTGGTGTGAAGACCCACTCTAGGGCCAGCTCCACTCAGGGGCTTGGGACATGGGATGGAAACCACAGCCCTACTTTGCGGGGGAGGCAGCTGTTACAGGTGTGGGTGAAGGAGAAGGTGTGTTCTTGTGTGTTCGTTGGTTGCTCTTGTGGAGAAAGGCTGTGAGAATGGCATACAGGAGACACTGCTGGCTTCAAAGTCAGCTTCTGTCTTTGTTTTCTTGGTAGGACTCGAGAGGTCTGGGTCCCCTCTGCTACCTTGGGAAAAATCCTTCTCTCACTCTCTGCATCTCAAAAAAGAATGACGGGATAGGAGATGGAGGGCTGTTAGGTGTCCCCAGGGGCCTGCACTCCAGGGGGAAGCCTCCAGGCTCCCATGCTGCCCTCATCTGAGGTCTTGGGGAGTCACCAGGCTGCGTGACATTAAATGTTTCCCTCTCCTCTTTGATCTCCCTGGCTGCCTGATGAGCAGAGACTCAGAAGGGCCAGAGGGTTGAACCGTGCTGAAAAGCTGAAGCCGGCAGCCCCTCTTGAGTGACGAAGGGGGTACTCTCTGTGTTCCGTTTGGTGTGGAGTTCATGGTTCTGGAGTTTGTGGGCTGGCCCGGGCTGCTTGTCCCTAGGTGTCCCTGAAGAACTCAGCATGATCTTAGCACCAAGAGACTCTAAGTGACCCACGTTCACTGGTTCTATAGTTGTTCATCCCATTCAGTTCATTCATTCATTCATTTATTCATTCATTGCCAGGATGTTAAGTCAACTTCTTCTGAGCAGAGAAGGTCATTTAATGCCCCTGCCTAAAGCCCTTCAGAGGTTTCCCATGGCACTCAGTATAGAATAACCCCGGCTTTTAACTCTCGTTAACAAGGCTCTATGCTCTCTGCCCCCTGCCGACTTGGGGGTGTCTTATGGGGTGTCTCAACCTCATGGAGAAGTCCAGTGCCTCTGCTCTCTGCCCTCTGGGTTCCAGCAACCATTTAGTGCCCTTAATCGCCCTTCAGGGCTTTGACTTGTTCTCTTGGAGCGCTCTCCCCAGGCTGGCTCCTTTTCCGAGGAGGACCTCCTGGTGATCCTGGCCAAAGCTACCCTCTGCGACCCCAGAGGTTGCTCTGCATCACAACACTGACTCCACCAGTCTGTACATGTGTGGGAGGTCTGCATACTTACTTGCTTGCTGTGCCATGTCTCTGACTAAACTGAAAGCTCCATGTGGGGCAGTAACCACTGTTTCCCCCACGACCAGAACCGTGTTTGCTGCATAAGAAGTGCCCAGTATGGTTTGTGGTTGAATGTGGACCTGGATTTGGATTTATTTCAAATGGTGAAGTGTATGTGTGCCTTGCTATTGTATGTGTCCCTACCTCCCCAGCTCCAGGAAAATCTGGGCAGATGAGAGAGAGTGCGTCACGTATGTGATTTCATTTTTATAGAGGGTGCAGCTGGGTGCTTCTGAGGGGAGTGTGTCCAAGAGTTCAAACACAACTCTGCCTACGTGCTCTCACCCACTCAGCCAGTCTCCACCAGTCAGTTATGGGATACCGCCACTGTGTGCAGTGCTGGGAAACCTAAGGAAAAGGAAGCTGCCCTTCTGGAATGTACATTCCAACAGGAAAAGAGAGCACAGTCACAAAAATGAGTATACACCCAAGGTAGCAGGTGTGACAGGTGCTAAATAAACAGGGTGCCACTGGGGGGTGGGCAAAACAGGAGATCCCTGCTCTAGCTGAGGTGACAAGGACAATCTCTGAGGAGACGACTCAGAAGCTGAGACTTAAAGGACCAAAAGGAGCCAGCCATGGGGGTATCTAGGGGGAGAGCATTACAGGCAGAGGCCCTAGCAAGTACAGACTTTGGGGGCGGACACAAGCTCATAGTGTGGGACGAACTGATGGAAGACCAGTGTATGCTGAGAAAGGCTTCCCAAGCGAGGTGTGAAATTTGGACACGCAGTGCAGGTCAATTATCCCTGACTGAATCCTCCCTCCCACTCAGTGAGGTGTGCAGTGCTGTCCTCCAGTCTCGTAGAGGAGGTGGCAGGAGCTTGGATGGTGACGCCAGTTGCCCGAGGCCAGAGGCCACACAACAAGGCACATGGTGGAATTGGGTTTTGAACCTAAGTCTGATTCAAGAGCCCAAGTTCATAACTACCGGGTGATTCAGTCTCCCGGCGTCCAGGGAAAGGAGGCAAGCTGCCCGTACCTGCAACACGGAAAGGGACTGAGAAGGGAGAAAGCAGAGAAGACTGTAATCATGGCCTTAGGCTGTTGGCGGATCATGTAGAGAGGCGTGTGGATCATCATACGGCTGAAAAGGCATCATTTATTCCCAGAGTAGAGTTTATTACTCTTGCCCGCGGGCGTCCTGCTTCCGGTGGAGCAGGTGAACAGTCTACACGCAGAAAGCAGCGCCACCTGTTGGTGAAAGAGGGCGACGGATGTACAACTCAAGAGGTCCCAGAGATCCATCATCACCCGTGAAGTCTTAGCCATCCCCAGGGTGCAGGCCTGCCCTGGACGGGGTGGGGTGGGTAAGGCTGTGCAGGAGAACCTGGAGGCCCAGCTCTGCCTCCGGCACGGAGGGGGCCAAGTTGGGAGGTTGAGCTGCCTACTTCGGTCCCTCCTCCTGGGCACCAATGGATCTTAGAGTAAACGGAAGTGGGACGCCCCAGAAGTGAAGGATCTGGGTTGGCTTGAGGGACATGGAGAGGCTCTAGCAAAGCGCCAAAGGACATATTTTTGTAGAAGCTAATCACTGCAGTATTGTTTGAAATACAAAAGGTGAAAGCGACCCCTGCGAGAGGAGGAGCGGTAAAGTATGTTGCCTCCATATAGAAGAATACTGTGTAGCTATAAGAAAATAATAAAAGACCTCTTTAGGTACCCATGCAGAAAAGTAAACAAGATATATTAAGAGAGAAAAACAGGGAAGCCTGGGTGGTTCAGTCAGTTAAGCGTGTGACTCTTGATTTCAGCTCAGATCATGATCCCAGGGTCCTGGGATCGAGTTCTGAATCGGGCTCCTTGTTCAGTGGGGAGTCTGCTTCTCCCTCTGCCTGCCTGTCCCCCTGCTCATGCAAATAAATAAATAAAATCTTTTTTAAAAAAGAGAAAAACAAAACAAGAGCAGAGACTAACTGCCATAGTGTGTGTGTGTGTGTGTGTGTGTGTGTGTGTGTGTAAAGCAGGACTATAAAATAAATATTCATCTTGCTTGGCTAAACCTAAGAAACCTCTGAAGCATGCATGGAAAACCGTTAACAACCATTGTTGCCTGAGTGAGTGTGTGGAGACAGGAATGGCAGGGAGACCCTCTATCTTATAATGTATCTTCGGATTATTTTTTTAGTTTTCAAATTAAGCATATTATTCCATGAATATTCAAGTTAGTGGTTTTATTTTTTTTTTTAAGTTAGTGGTTTTAAAAAAGTAGAGTTATAAATAAGCAAAAAATCAATTGGAACTCTGATCCCACTGCAGCTTGACCCTGCTTCTCCTCCCTGGGCCTTTGCTGTCTAGGGTCTAGAACTGATAAACCTTGGTGGGTCATGCCTGATCCAGAGTTCTAGAATCTGAGAACTTTTATGGGAGGATTACCCACTGAACTAGAAACACTGTAAACCTTGTATATGTAAGATAACTTGTTTCGCAAAGGGTTCTTGTTAGGTTTTGTTCTTCCATATTATCCGATTCCTTGATATCAAGATTTACCAGGTTGCATTCATAAGCTCTTTTTAGTTTATGGTAATTAGGAATGAGTCCAGGTAGCTATTCATTTAGTTGGTGTCAGATATTTACTGAGCACCTACTAGGTTTCAATACTGCGCTTGTTCCCGGAAGTGTCCCAGAAAAGGCTTTGCCTCGGGTTCCACCCTTGGGGGCCTCACCATCTAGGAGTAGAGCAGGGAGCTGTTGGTGACCCCCAGTTAGGAGTCACTCAGGCCTGCCTGACAGAACTTCAGGGAAGGCTTCAGGGAGGAGAGAGTGCTTACATGGAGACTCAAAACTTGCATGATAAGCAAATATTCCTCCAACATGGAAACACGTGCCTTCTGTTTATTTTTCTTAGTTTCCACTAAAATGATGGTAAGAACTACTTTCTCTATACCCTGGTCACAAAAAGGTGGTTGTTGCTTCCAGCTGACAGGTCACAGCGCAGCTGGCAAAGCCTCTGATCTTCCTGCCCTGCAGCCCCCTGCTTGCATCCTGGACCTGGCTGTGTTCACCGCAGCAGCTAAGACACATGGCTCTGTGGCTGGTGCCCGGGCCTCAGTCCCTGGGGACTCAGCCTCCTATTATTCTGCAGTGTGCAGTAGGGGAGCTTCCTTGTTCCCCTGCCAAGGCCTCATAACTAGGTTGTGTCCCCACTGTGACCTCAGTTTACCTGTTTGTGAGATAAAGGGTTGGACAAGGGGACCTGCTGAGGCCTTAACTCATCCCCTAGCACTATGATGCTAAGCACATGGGGAAGCTCATGACGTTTCCCAGGGAATGGGCTCCAGCGTATTCAGGCAGGCATGGCCTCCCTCCACCTTTCTGTCACAGTAAAGGCGATCTTTCTCTGAGCCTCAGTAAGGGACAGCGTGGCTGCCTGAAAGAACATTTGAGAGGAAGTTAGGGACAGCTCTGGGTCTGGGTTGAGGCCTTTCCCCTTTCAGGCCCCAGACCCTTCTCCTGGGTCACCAAGAGGCCAATGGATGAGGCCCCAGCTCCAGCTTTACCAGAAGCATCTCTGGCCCCTCAGTGGCAGGTAGGCAGACCAGGTCCTTTCGGCCAGCCCTCCCCTTGGCTTCCCGGATGTGCTTTCTGAACATCTCCTGGGAATGAATGGGAGCTCCATATGTGTGTAAGCTCTTAACTTAGCTAAAGGGGAACACCTGTAGGGGCAGGTGCCTGAGGGGACAGGGGAGGTGTCCTCCCCTTTTTGGCCCCTCCTCCCACACAGGGAGGGACTGCCATTTAACTGCAAACATTATTATCTCCAGTGAGTTTATAATTAAAAATGCAGGCTCGAGAGAAAGTAGGTATCCTACAACTTTGAATTTGCCTCTGTTTTCAGATCATACCATATTATACTACGAATTCATACTTCTTTTTTTTAAAATATTTTATTTATTTATTTGAGAGAGAGCTAGAGAGAGCATGAGCAGGGTGAGGGGTGAGGGGTACAGGGAGAGGGAGAAGCAGGCTTCCCGCTGAGCAGGGAGCCCCATGTGGGCCTCCATCCCAGGACCTTAGCTGAAGGCAGACGCTTAAGGACTGAGCCGCCCAGGGGCCTCCAAATTCATAGTTTTAAAAGTCTGCCAAAATCCCAGGGGTCCTGTGACAACATTTCGTGTCGTGTTTAGCAGAGGTTCAAAGCATCCACTTATTAAATGTAGAACAGAGATGTTGTAGCATTCTGTTTTGGTACTTTGCCCTGTTGAAGGCCTCAGTGGAGCAGTGTGCAACGGCCGTCGGAGGGGCTATTAGGAGCTGACATGCAGCCATGGTCGAGGGTGGGACCTGGGCTGGGGTCCACAGGGGCGACTTTTCCTCTGGAAGCACAGTGTTGAAAGGGGTGAGAGGGAAGAGGAGGCAAAGGTGTCCTTGAACTAATGGGCAAAGTCTTTATTGGGAGCATTCCCCAGCTCTGGTGCTCCTGCTGGGAGGCCTGTGCCCCCTCCAGGGAGCTTCGTGAACAGCCACAAGGTGGAGCCCAGCTCCCACCTCCCAGAGGCATCTGCTCCCTCCGGGAAGCCTTTTCCAGACTCCAGGCCTGGAAGGTGGGTGCAGAGGACTTGGAAAGAAAAGTGTTCAGAAGCAACCCCCTGACCCCCAGTCCCTTGACGGGGATCATAAAATCTCTGCCTCAAAGGAAATGCCCTCTCCTTGGCCCCTACACCAGCTTCTCCTGCCTCGCCAACTTAGGGGCCATTTCCTTCCACCACAGGCCAGGGAACAGAAGCTTGGAGGGGTTGCCCAGTTCCCAGAGCCGATCTGGGGCAGAGTTCAGCTCCCAAGTCCACGTTTTTCCCGGGCTTGAATCCTACCTTGCTGACCCAGTTGCCAGCATCCTTCCCTGGAGGTCACCCCTGTTATCAGGGACTTGAGGGCTCTTCCGGAAAAACATCTGTGTACTTGTGCAGGGAGGGAGAGGGAGAAAGAGTGTGTGTCTGTGTGTTTAATAATTGGTAGCATCTTGTTCTGGATACAGGGTGCCCCAGAAAGGTGCATTCTACCTTTCATTCCTCTGCGTGGGGCTCTGGAAGCTGATCATTCTGGACTTTGTGGGGGAGGGACAGGGTCCCATACCCTCTTCTTTCAGGTGAGCTCCATCAATGGCAGGCAGCAGCCAGAGGTAGTTGGAGGGAAGAGGGTGAGATTGGATTATTTTTTCCCCCATCTCTTGCCCTAATGGATCTTCTCTCTCAAAGGTTCTATCCCCTTGTCCCACCCTTCAGGTACAGTCTGGGTTTGGTACCATTCCTTGCCCCTTCAGGGCTTGGCTGCTTATAGCTCTCCACTGTTGCTGACCTCAGAGGACTTCATTATCCTACTTGAGTTCCCTTAACGTTGCCCACATTTTTACACATTCTCCCATGGGTGTGCTGGTAAATATTTTATAACTCTCTCACCCAGAAAAACCAAACCAAACCAAGCCCTAATTTCATGTAACACTTCCTGATTTCTGTAGCGTAAACTCTCCCATCATGGTGGGTTCCAGGCTTCCCAACAATTCTGAAAATGTCGCCATTGGCTCTCAGGCACTGGCCCCAGCACATCACTGACTTTCCTTTATTAAATCATCTTGAATTGCCCTATTTGAGTGTGCCATCCATCTAAGGGGCACTAGTAAAATATTCTGTAGAGTGTCAGAAATGGACATTTTTGATAATCATATTCCGTCAAACTACCCTCCAGAATGGCTGACCCACTGCCACCTTTCGATCCCAGGATCCTCGAGCAGGGTTTTTGGGTACAATTGGTGGGCCAACTGGAGTTATCAAGAAGAGAGAGTCTGAAGTACTACTTGGTCAGGGGAGAGAGGTCAGAGAGCGTCTGTCTGGGAACAGCACGTATGGGTGTGTCAACAGGAAGCCTCTCAGAAACAAGGAAGAAAGTCTCCCACCTTGGCATCACCGGCTAAGTGCCAGGTCTGCCCATCTTCTCATCAGCGGGGCACCGGGTATGGAGACCGGCAGGAACATGGGAGGTTGAGGCAGGAAGAACTCAGACTGGCATCCAACAGCTTTGGCTTCCCTCCGGCTTTGCCACTTGCTGGCTGTGTTGTTCTTTAGAATCCTTGAGTTTTGGATTCTGTGTTTCCCTAATGCGAGTAAGCATTGGTCTTCTCTAGAAAGTTGGAGGATTCAGTAGAATAAAGTCTGTCACGTGTCTCAGGGAGGGCCCCCACATGTTTTAGCTGCTCTTCAAGTGATAGTTTTGGTGATGATGATGGTGATTGGCCCATAGAGTTTGGGGCCCAGAGAAGACAAGAGGTCTTTGCCTTTAGAAGCTGTTTATTCTTCACGGAGCTGGAAACAGCTCCTCTCCTACCTGGGAGGGTTTGTTTTTAGAACCCAGGCACCTAAACCTGCCTTTGGCATTTTTTTTTTCTTCAGGATATGTATGCTTTTTTAGGATCAACACATTCAGCCAGCTTACCCTCAGTGGCTTCAGAAACCTGCCTGGCACCTTATTTTGAAGGAATGCAGTTGAGGCTTGTTTGTGAAACTACGATGCATATATTTCTTTGTATTTAAAACCTTGAGTTTAAAAATATATATACATGTTGCTGAATGTATTGATGTTTTTCAAAAATGAAGGTTTCAAGGTTCCGAAAACCAAACTGGTTCTATCAGAATGGGGTAGGAAGTGGGGACGGCCCAACTCCTGAAAATCTTCCACTGACAGTTTGTGAACTTGCGAGAATGACGTTGGGATGTGGAGAAGAAAAGGGATCCAGCATTTCTTCCGGGGATTAAAAGTGAGTCCAAAATTGCAAGGACTTGGGAGAAAAAGGCTCTTGTTGAGTTCCCCTTTGAATAACCGAGCCCCTTTCTCTCTGCGCACTAAGTGTTGAGATGCAGCGTCCTTACTGCCTAGAAACCCAACAAAGACTGGCTTGGTGGCTGCTTTGAGGTTTCTGTTCTATGTAGAATTTTAACCATGAAAAGACACAAAGATTGGTTTCTTCTGAGTCCTTAACTGAACACCACAAAGAGGGACAATTAGCGGGGAGTTGGGCTGCTGTCTCCCACCAGCTATGCTGCTGCCGTTCGGAACCCCTCCAGGAGCCACGTGAGGTACGCCACCCAGCCCCTCTCTGTCTCTTGTGTTTGCAAGTGTGCCACAGGCTCAACTGTCCAGGTGTGACGATTGCTGGGCTCCAGAAAGGCCATAGGCTGTGGTGTCAAGAGAATGGGTCTTTATCTGTAGCCTGGTTGTACCACTTGCTGCAAGTCCTAATCTGTAAAATGGGATAATGTTGCCTGGATTGAAGGCCTGCTCTTAGGGTGAGGTGAGAAATCATGGGTAGTGTTGGCTTGGAGTTAGAGCCCTATAATGGTAGTCATTTATGTACTATGGTCGTTCTCCCCATTCCAGGCGTTATGGCACAGATATCCTTCTCCCTGACTTTCAGAACCCTCTAGACAGTTCCCTGCTCCTTATCCCCTGCTGTGACTGGGCAGGTCTCCATGATTTCTCCCAATTATTGTCTTGTTACACATACGGATAAGAGGCCATGCCCTTGACCAGGAATAAACCTCTGGATCTCTCTGAATTCAGCTTCTGTAGAAATTAAGGTTTTGTGAGAGCTCCCTCTCTTCCCCCAGAGATCACCACAAGGGTTAATATAGATCGTGGAAACAAAGAACCCGGCTCAGTCCCTGACCCCGGGCAGATGCTGATAAAGGCTCTTTCCTTCACCTCCTCCTGGAACAGGAGCTGGAAAGAATAGCTAAACATACAGGGTACCTCCCACAGAGACTATGCGCTGTCTAAACACGTAACTCAGACGACCGTCTTGTTGCCTAACGTGCTTCATGGAAAGTAGCATGTGTGTGGAGTTTGTATTAGGACTCCTGGATTCAGATCCTTTGTCATGCTCACCAAAAGGGTATAAATTCCTCCAAGCCTTATTTTACACATTTATATAAGGGTTTATAAAAAAGTCCATAACATTAAATTATTCCAGGGTGAAATGACATGAAAGATGGAAAATAAGAACTCAGTAAATTATTGCTGGTGTTTAGCAAGTGTTTGAGTAAATCTTTCTTTCCCTCCCTCCCTTCCTCCCTCCTTCCCTTTCTTCCTGCCTTCCTTCTAGAGAGAGAGCAGGGTGAGGGGGGAGAGAGGCAGAGGGAGAGGGAGAGAGAGAATCCTAAGTGGGCTCTACGCCAGATACAGGGCTCGATCTCAAGATCCTGACATTATGACCTGAGGCAAAATCAGAAGTCCGGTGCCTAACTGACTGAGCCACCCAGGTGCCTCTGAATAAATACTTCTGTAGTTGGTGTATGTATACCTAGTTATGTATGTGTAATGAAACTAATGTTCCATAACATGTATGTTATGTGTTGTTCCATTCATGTATCCTAACCTTTTGAGTTTGCTGATTTATTTATTTAGACTTGTTGTAAATAATGCTGCAGTGAACATCTCCACGCAAGTATCATTTTCCTTGATTGGGATTCTTTTCTCAGCATGTACTCCTAAAAATGGTTTTATTGGCCGAAAGGATTTACCCAGCAGTTCCTGAGGATATTTCCATATTGACACACAGGCTGCAAAGAGAAATTTGACAATACAAAATACTCAGAAAAGTTTCTGTTATACTCAGCAGTCATTTCTTTTTGACCTTTGGTAGAGATCTTTCTTCCTTGCTAACTTTATATTTTAATCTATTAGATCAAGGTCCATGGCTTTAAGATTTATTGTATTATGTAATTATTTCATTTGAATTTCATAGAGCCGGTTTTAATAGTTATTTGTTCTTTTTTTTAAGATTTTATTTATTTATTTATTTGACAGAGAGAGAGAGAGAGAGAGAGAGAGAGAGAGATCACAAGTAGGCAGAGAGGCAGGCAGAGAGGGGGAAGCAGGCTCCCTGCTGAGCAGAGAGCCCGATGTGGGGCTCAATCCCAGGACCCTGAGATCATGACCTGAGCCAAAGGCAGAGGCTTTAACCCACTGAGCCACCCAAGTGCCCCAATAGGTATTTGTTTTTAAAAGCCTTATCATAAAGTTAATGAAAGCATTATTTATTTTTTCAACTGGGCTTACTTTTTTTCTTTTACTTCTGTAGATGTGTAATGTCTCTTGATTGCAAGTGACAGAGACTTGATTCTTGCTTAAGCAAAACCAGAATGAGTTGCCTCCTGTACCCGAGGAGAGTGGGTACAAGTTCAGGCAGAGTTTGATCCAGGGGCTAAGTCCAGGCACTCCACTTCTCTGCTCTGATTCCTTCTGTGTTAGATTTGTGCTCTGGCAGGTTTTCTTTAAATGATCCCAAACACGACACACGATGCCCTGAGGCCATATCCTTACAGCTTGTGACAAGAAAAAAGAGAAGCCTCTTGCTCCAACTTCTCTTAGTAAATCTTGTGAAGTCCCTGATTGGCTTTCTTGGGTCATGTGTCCTCATCTCAGCCAATTAGCGTGCTGGGGGGACGATGCCGGGCTCTGACTGGCCACCTGGGTTAGGGACCGTCTCTACCGCTGAGGGCAGGTGGGCGTGGACGTCGTGGTTCACAGCCTTCCTCAGGCTTCCCAGGCTGGGGAAGGGGCTTCCGGAGGGAAGAGCGAGAGGCTGGGATGGTGTTACCGCGGAAGGGGTAAGTTGGGCTTGCAAGTTGTGAAGTCACCACAAGATGGCGCTCCCGCTCTTTCTCTTTCACGGGAGCGCTGGGTCTTCCCTTCAGGCCGTTAACCCACAGAGGTATTTTTAGTCAGACTTCAGCTTAATGGTTCTCAGAAGAATTAAGACCTTGCAGCCCGTAGTAAAAGGAACAGGCCATGGTTGGGATTGTATGCCACGAGAGGGGTGTGCGTGGAAACGTGGTGTTGTGTGGACGGAACCGGTTCAGCACACAGACCGTGGTGTGACACCAGCGGGGCGGTGTTCGGGCATTGTCTTAAGTCTCTTTCCCTCGGGCTGATTCCTCTGTATGAAAGTTCTGCGTGTTCGTTCCAGAGTCTATTTCACGAAAAGGAGAGTTTGAGTTCATCAGGAACGTTCGAGAAATCTCAAGCTGGAGGCTTCCTGAACCTTCTCTCTGCCACCACAGAGCCCCCTGTGCTGAGGAGGCCAGCTGTGCGCCAGGAGTGGGGGCACTCTGGGAGAGCCCCTGGCTGGGCTTGGGTGCAGGGGGGTGTGGGAGAAATGTGAGGCCACTCTTCTGGGTCAGCTTTCCAGTGACGTGAGTGAAGGGATGTCACACTGTTAGGGCTAGCGTGATCCTGGCGACTGGGGACACGGAACCTTCTGGTCATGTGTGGCTGACAATGTATCCTAATGTTCCACAGGGTAGAATAAATGTTCCAAAAAGAAGAACCTGAAATTCAGGTTCTTCTGAAATTCAAGGCTCAGCCCGGTGCCCCTTTCCTGGCTTTCCTTTTAGTCATAAAACAACTGTTCTGCACCGTGCACTAGCCAGGGGCTGGGAATTCGGAGACAAAAACTTTTTGTTGTTGTCCGAGATCCCACAGCCTCGTTGGAGAGATGGACACATCTAGGAAAAAAATGCCATTCGGTGTGGAAAACAGTGTGGCTCTGACGGGCCGGGGTCAAAATCCTGGCTTGGCTCTTCGGTACCTGGGTGACCTTACACAAGTGATAGCCTCTCCCTCAGACTCAGTTGTGTTTTATGAAACAGAGATGACAGTATAGATGTCAATGCCTGGTTCATAGAATTGATATGAAGATTTAACGAGAACATGTGTAAGGCACTTTGCTCCGAGCTTAACACAGGGAGATGTGTAAATCTTACCGATTGCCTGACCTTGGATGGGATTTGCAAACGTCTCAAAGCTGAGAGACAGAATTAATACACTGGGTAATAGAATGTGAATTCCAAACACTCCTGAAAGGTTTAAAGTGTCAGGGAAGAGATCGGCGAGACTAAATTTAATTGGGACAGATGTACAGTGGTGGGCTTAGATTTGAAAGCTCAGTTGGCCCAACACAAGCTTGGAGTGGGAGTCTGTGTGGCATGAAACTCTGCTCTTGTATGGTGAGGCCTTGGGGATCAGGTAGATGCCTGCCCTAATGGATGTGATGAGGTGGCTAAGAACAGTAGCCAATGTCCTAGATAGAGGAAAGGAGTCACAGCCATGCAGGAGGTGGTTTGCACAGGGTGACCTGGATGTCAAAGGGCCTGAAGTCGTCTCTGGAATGGCTGAGAGGATGGGCAGGGTTAGCCTGGAGAGGATCAGGCGTGTCACGGCCTGGGTCCTGCCTTCTGCAAATACCAAGAGTTGGCACCTGAAAAAGGTATCATCATGCTACCTCTGTGTTACTCCAAAGATAGACCTCAGGAAGCATCTTTTAGTATCAGGGCTCAAGAAAGAATTATACAACTTTTTAGCACTTTTCCAACCACAGAGTGAGTTGCGTTATGAGCTGTGGGGCTCTTGGTAGTAGAAGCATTCGGGCAGCCTCTAGATGCCCCATCTGGAATGGTCTAAGGCAGAAATTACTCACATACAATCTAAGGAATCATAAAGATGAATTTGAGGGAATCTCAAAATCTCCTGAAATTATTTGTAAAATAGTCTGTGGATTTTTTTCGGGGAGAATGAAGCATGGCAATAATCAGCTTTTTGGGGGAGGGTGTGTAGCATCCAAAAGCAGTTTAAAAATTGCATAACTTTAGGGGCGCCTGGGTGGCTCAGTGGGTTAAAGCCTCTGCCTTCGGCTCAGGTCATGATCTCAGGGTCCTGGGATTGAGCCCTGCATCAGGCTCTCTGCTCAGCATGGAGCCTGCTTCCCCCTCTCTCTGCCTGCCTCTCTGCCTACTTGTGATTTCTCTCTCTGTCAAGTAAATAAATAAAATCTTTAAAAAAAATTACATAACTTTAAAGAAATTTACCTACTGGGTACAAGGTGGGACTAGGTTTTAAGGTTTTTTTTTTCCCCAGATGTGAGAGTGTGTGCTAAATTATTAAATATATTCTTTTTTTTTTTTTAAGATTTTATTTGTTTCACAGAGAGAGAGAGATATCACAAATAGGCAGAGAGGCAGGCAGAGAGAGAGGGGGAAGCAGGCTCCCTGCTGAGCAGAGAGCCCAATGTGGGGCTCCATCCTAGGACCCTGAGATCATGACCTGAGCCGAAGGCAGAGGCTTAACCCACTGAGCCACCCAGGAACCCCTGTTAAGTATATTCTTGTGACTAATGTGAATTTACTGTTATTATTAGCTGCCCATTTACTGTGTGCCTGTTAATGTGCCACACAAAGTTTTATATATATTCTACTTGCATTGTCTTATGTAGTGTTTTTAAAAAAGAAATTCTTTGAGGTTGAGCATTATTATCATTCCTATTTTATAAATGATGAACTGAGGGATGGAAGTTCACATGAGGTTCCAACTTCTTTTCTTGGTAGATACATGCCCCCACATCTGGCCCTTTTATGTCTGATAAATGTCATGTCGAAAATTTTAAAAGTAAGATGGTATTAATAATAAGTAACCATGTATTGAATTTTTACTTTCTGTGTTGAGACATTTAATGCTCAACTATAAAGTTGGGCTTGGGAGAAATTAAGCCACTTGCCCATGGTCACTCAGCTTTTAAGGAGAGGAGCCAGGATTGAATGGGCCCATCTGGCTTGAAGTCTGCATTCTTAGCTCTGTAGACACTTGGGGCTGGGACATGGAGCTGGGACCCAGGCCCCTCTGTGATTTATCCCACGAGGGGCTGTTTGAATAGAAGGGGGAAGGGAGAGATACAGAGAACCCCTTAATGACTCGGGGCAGAGCAGGTCAGGCAGAGCAGCCGCTGGACTCATCCTATAGCCTCAGGACAGGATGCCAGCCCAAGGGCCAGACATGGAGAGGACAGCTGAGTCGGCGAGCCTGAAGGTCTCATGCACCCACGCCCCCTTCCCCCCCAGCTGCCACAGCTCTAGGTGGCCCAGCGAAGTGAGGCTCGAGCATACCACAGTCTTGGGGCTGTGACCTCTCTCTCACCACGGCTCCTTCCAGGCCCAGAGAAGGAAGCAAGTCAGCAACCTTGTGGTAGGAAAGCACTCCAGACTTGATCAAAGCTGGCAGCGGGCAGTGGGAGGGGAGATGTGCTCAGAACTGATGTGGGGAGAGGGAGTGCACCTTCGGCTCTGCAGCATTTCCCTGATCTTCCTGATAATGCTTCAGCCCTCCCCAGGATCCCTGCCTTGGAATAGGGTGTCAGAGGCCCATATCTCATGACCACTCCTCTGAAGTAGCTAATCCCCCACTCATAGTGCATGCCAGTGACGTCGTCAAGGAACGACTTTCCTCAGTCCTCTGGGAAGTACAGTTGCTTGGCTGATTTTGTTCTCCTGAAACCAGAATCTGATACTCCCAATTGTCTGGGGAATCTCATGTGAACAGACACAGAGGGATAGGGATTTTGATTTGGGTCTTCGTTGACCAGATGGGTCTCCAGAGTACCATGTGCCTGCTCCCCAGAGAGCAGTCCATGGGCACCAGCTTCAGTTTTTACATATCAGAGGAGGCAAACCAGCGTGGAACAACAGAACCCAGGAGATTGCACTGGAAGATTCTGTAGGGTGCTCTTCAGGGTTAAAGAGGCACCATTACTTCCAGAGGGCCCGTGCTAGCTTCGGAGTAGGTTGTTCAAGGGGGGGGAACTGACTAAACATTTCTCAGATACTGCACAATCCCAAACCCTTTGTACTCTCCTTCCAGGCCCTGTAAGTGGAGCGATCACAATTTTTATCAATCGCCCTAGAACTCTTTTAAGAGAGAAAAAAGAAACATTTCATAATTATGCTAGGATAACAGTCATAGTCCAGGCTTGTCTCAGGCAAACCAGGATGTAGGGTCACCTTACCTGGAGGTGTCCAAACAAAGATGGGACACTGCGCAAGACCACTTGGCCGCCGTGTGACCATGGACGGGTTACTCAGGTTTTCTAAGCCTTAAGTTCCCCATCTGTAAAATGGGACTACAACAAAAAGAATTTGTTGAGAAAGCACTCAGTAAATACTGTCCATGGTGGTGGTTACAGCTTTTATTAAACGTTGTTGCTCCTCAAAGTGCAAGGAATCAGAAGGGTTGGTATCTTAGCAGCGATCGAGGAATTGGAAGTTATTCTTTATTTCATCATTTTCTCAGTTTATCTTATTTTTTTTTGACTGTACTAATACATGTACTTAGCTCCAATCTGTCTTTGCAGACCATTATTTCAAAGGGACAAAAGCCTTTGTAATTTAGAAATGATTCTTGTTCCAGGGCTGCCTTTAAGGAAACAATGGGTTGAAAGGAAGAGCCTGTTGCTTCACCTTCCCTTTTGCTCTGGGGAATAACTCTATGCGGTGAGAGTCTCATTTGCATCCAATTAGACATGCCTACTATTCATCCCACAATGTCAGCTCTCATTGTGAAGCGGGGCTGATTCTTTTCAAATCCAGCTTTGAATTAATTTTTTGAAACCAAAGATGGTTTCACCTTGTTTCTAGCTAAAGTGTTGGGTCTAACTGGATGCTGGCGCAGTCATCTTGCTTATTGAGGTGATTCGGGGGTTGTGGGACAAGTCTCCGGCCCCTGCTTCACATCCAGCAGAATTTGCATCTACTAGACCCGGGCCTGAGCAGGGACGGCATGGTGGTCGGGGTCGCTTTGTGGGGTCCGCGCTGGAGAAGGGAGGAGCACGTGGGGGGGTGCAGTCTTCTGCCTCCAAAAGACGAATGAGGCACACTCAGGACACCCCACCCTCAACTAAGCCTGGCTCTCTGTGTGGCCTGTGTCGACTGGATAATTGATGTCTCTTCAGTAAACAGGAGGTAAGCCCCGGGTGAGGGCACAGCAGAGTGTCCTGCGGACCTGGGGTTCACAGCAACGGTGAGACAGTGTGTACTTCGGTGAGCAAAAGCCCTGCCACACGCCACTGGGTTCGAATCCTGTGTGTCTGCAGCCTGGGAGCTTCATGATTGCGGGCAGCGCATCCACCTCGCTGGGCCTCAGTTTCCTTATCCATAAAGTGGAGCTAATGACGGAATCCCCTGCTGTGGTTGTCAGCAGGGTCCAGTGGGGTAAGGTGGGTCAGGTCCTCAGGACAGGGTCTGGCTCACAGGCCACATTGCCCGGACTGGTTTACTACCATCACCGCGCTCAGGGGGCGTCAGGGAACTTGAGAGCCTTGGGCAGCGGTGCGCCCGCTCCTTGCTGCCCTCTGGTGGCACATGTCAGTGCAGGCCCGCTAAGAGGAAGCTGGGAGAGGTTACCTTAAAGGTAAGAAAACTTGGGTTTTATTGCTTTCTTGATGACCTCTGAGAGTATCTTTCCAACTTTTCAAAGAGGAGGATAGGAGGATGATGTCTTCTCTGAATAGGAGGTCGCTCAGGAAAGCTGCGATCAGCTTCCTTGCCCGTGAGGTTGGGGAGGCTGGCCCCAGCCATGGCTCACGGGCAGGCCAGATGGCCGGCAAAGTCAAGGGAGAGGAAGAGACATGCGTGAAACGGGGGTGGGGGTGGGTAGAGTTTGCAACTGTGGCGGGTTTACCCAGGCGTTCACCTGGGGCGTGGCTGGTGTGCCTGACGTCCCTCTGAATTCCCTAAGCCTTCCTGACTTGTCTTTGCTGGCCTGTCTCATCACCAGTGGACCCAGGAGCCATGGGCCACGTCAGAGCCAGGGAGGAATCAGCACTTCCTATTGTCGCCTGAGAACAGCTTGCAGTTTGCCATGAGCCCGCTCCAGGCTGACCCAGGTCTTGGTCAGGGGTTGCTTCTCCAAAAGCTGGGTGAGGCAGCTCTTTGGAGGGGCCCGGAGCCTGCCGTGCAGCTCTCTAGCATACCCCGCTTAGACCGGCGGGCAATTTCAGCCAAGTGTGTCTGCTGTGTAGACTGGGAGTTTCTGGAGAGGCCATTCCCAGCAGCCAGCACGGTGTGCTACGCATAGCAAATGCTTCCTAATGAGACAGCGGCGGGGTGGATGAGTGGCGGACTCTGCTCTTGAGGACGGGACGGGACGTGACCATGCGTGTGGTACCCATGGTGCCTGGCACAGGTCTTTGCACATAGCGGTGGCTCAGTACGTGGGTACAGAGAGCGTGTTCTCAGGGCGCTCCTTGAGACTAAGCATTCGAGTACCTCACAAGTGCTGTGTGGGAGGTTCTGGGAGGTTTTTACAAACAAGTGTAAGACATCGTCCCTGGCTTCTAGGAGTACATCTTGTAAGCTATTCAAGCTAAAATACAACTGTTCAATTGTAGTACCAGTCATCTAATAACTCAGGCCCAGATGAGCTGTCCTGATGGGTGTTAGGGTCGCTCCCCAAGGTAGAGGGCTGGCTCAGTGGGCTTACAGCGTGTGAGTCTCACAGACCCCTTTGCTAAGGTCTGATGCTGTGCCCCGGCCAGCTTGACATTCTTTTTTTTTTTTTTAAGATTTTATTTATTTGACAGAGAGAGAGGTCACAAGTAGGCAGAGAGGCAGGCAGAGGGAGAGGGGGAAGCAGGCTCCCCACTGAGCAGAGAGCCCAATGCAGGGCTCGATCCCCGGACCCCGAGATCATGACCTGAGCCGAAGGCAGAGGCTTTAACCCACGGAGCCACTCAGGCGCCCTGACATTCTTAGTTTTTGAATAGAGGGCCCTGCATCTTTATTTTGCCCCAAGCCTTGTGGTTATGTCGCTGGTCCTGACCCAGGATCCAAGCTGACTAGGAAAAACTCCCATGATAGAGGGCGTGGCTGGACAGAGAAGATGAGCAGCAGAGCTGGGCCAGAGCTCTCCGAGAACGTGGCCATCCCGGCGTCAAGCCCAGTGCAGTGCCGCGCTCTGCTCTGCTCGGGACAGGGCTTCCGGGAGAGCGGGGCGGGGAAGGGGTCGGGGGCGTGGCATTTGGATCCCAAAGCTTGCCCATCTGTGAGGAAGTGGTGGCTCTGAAGGTGGAGCCTGCCTGGGGGCCTGGGCTTCCCGGTGTGCCCAGTGCCCCTGCCTGCCTCCACAGGGAGGCCCGGGAGAGCCACTTGAAAAGGCAGCCTGGCCTTGCTTTGCTGCACTAGAGTTACTATTGTTTCTGGATTGTGGTGGGTGGGCACCTTGTAGAGCTGCCGGGAAGCCCCGAGGGGAACGATGGGCGACAGCGCTGTAAGCGGGAAGAGGGCATCTTCCTTGCAGCACAGCACGGTTTCTGGCACTTGAGGGTCCTCATTCGGTGTTTAGTGATGTGTTGGGGCTGAGAGCCTCTTCTTAGTGGCCTGGCTCATGCTCGTCTCAGTCATCAGGAAACGTTGCCCAGTCTTTGTTCTCCAGGGACACATGGTCTCGGCAGGAGATGAGACATTTACACAAAATTTCCCACTCCTTCTGCTCCCTGACAGACTAGGTCTTAAAGTCCACTTCTCCCCCTATGGACCGTGTCTCCTAAACAAGCTTCTGAATAGCATGGCTGGCCGGGCGAAGGGAGAGCAAGCAGGGCTGTGCCGGCTCAGTGTCTGACACTGGAAAGGGACATTGCTATTCTTGCTAAGAGTCCATTCTGTGCCTTGGGAGGTCAGCAAACCAAGGGGACACCTGGGCCAGCAGGGCTGGAGAGGAGGTCCTGGCACTGGAACCACAGATGGGATAGAGAGAGCAAGGGGGGGATGTGTGTGTGGTGTGTTTAAAATGAGTGAAAGGTGAAGCCTGAAACTCAGGGAGCCACACAGCGAACCCTGTACCCCGGGGTCCCGTCCTCATGCCTTTATGTTGCCAGGCTGGAGGTATGGGAGTCCTTCAGCCTACTTCCTTCCAGTGGCCCTCCTCGTGAACCCCCACGACGTGCTGATCTGGGGCCAGGCAGGGTTCAGGGCTCCCAGGAAATGTGCCCTCTCCCTGGGACCCTCCTGCTCTAGTTCTGTCTGTTGGGGTCTGGGCCTCCCTATCCAGTCTTCCTTCTTTCTCCATAATGAAGGGAAATGCGGGACCAGGCCCCACATTCATGGTGGCCCCAGCCCACTCTCTCCCGCTCTCCTCAGTAGAAAGGCTGTCAGGCCCAGCTGTTGGAGCAGTGTGACGAGTCACTTTGGGCAACTTTCTTAACCTCTCTGGTCCTCGGTTTCCTTGGGAATACATGTGGTATAACTTGGCATCGCCGGGAGATGAGGCCATGGTGGAAAGGATCTACGGTAGCATTCTGCTGAGGACGTGCTAGGCTCGGGTATCTGCAGTGCGTACCGAAGGAAACCAGGCTAAACGTGATGTGCACATGGGAGTCTGGCTCCTAGGTCCTAGGGTAGTGCCCAGGAAGTGCAGACAGGTAGAGGTTGCTCCTTTAGGCAGGCCTGAGCGGTGTGGGGGACACAGGGGCGCATTAGAGAGGCCTATTTGAAGGCCCGGCTGACTTGGATACAGTCGGATGTGGGGCTGTGGGTGGTTTGCACGCAGTACAGAGTGGCCTGCTCTCGTGAATATTAAGGGTGTCGACATTTACCAAGTGTTCAGCCCTGGTGTCCTGAGTACGTTATGTGAATTGCTTCCTGCAGTCCCCAGAAGTGCCGTGAGGCATGCGCTCATCAGCCCCATCTCACAGAAGCAGGAAGAGAGCAGAGCCTCCACGTTTCCCTGGCCATAGCTCCCAGACGGCCTGCCTCCAGAGCCCCACAACCACATGGTGTGCACTTTCCGCCTCTCCCTGAACCCCACTGGGATCGCGGGGCCCTGGGCCACACAGATCTTGACCGATCCCCCATCTACTATCTTCCCTAAATAGGGACCCTTTAGTTCTGTGTGTATGGACCCGGTTACTCTGATGAGCCTGCCCTGTGACTTGAAGACCTAGCTTCCTGGCTTCAGGACCATAACGGCTTTCCACAAAGGGGACAGTATTGACAGGAATTTGGGAAACACATTTTCCTTCCTCCCCAAAGCATTTGTCCTTGTTTGTTCACAATGTGCTAAACATTTGCTGGTCATCCTGGCCTCACTTAATAGAAAAAAAGTCCGTAGTCTAGAATTTTGGTGCATTTCAAATATATTTTATTATTTTGTTTTTGTCTTAGAAAGAATATGAAACCTGCATGCAAGGCTAATGGTTTCTGACATGTGCATAGCATATGACACGGCAGTACAATGAGGCGTATACCGAAGGGGCAGTGTGTGGAGGGGGCGTTCTGAAGAGTATATTTACAAAGGAAAGGGTGCGTGGTCGTCTCAGCTTCCAAAAGAGGACTGCACTGTTTAACATGGAAGAATTACACGGGGAAATCACAGATAGAAGGCTTCTGTCCTGGCTGTTTGGTTGCAAGGAGGGAAAGAAACATGCCCTGAAGGTTCTCCATCACCGGCAGAATCTGTGTCTGTAGTCGTACACTGTGCCCGTCTGGGTACACTTCTAAGTTTTCTTGTCAGGCTTTGCTAACAGTGTTGGGAACTTCACATGCTTCCAGAGCATTTGATGCTGAAGCAGTGAACCTTTCACAAGAAGGAGAGAAGACCCAACCCCTTCCTTAAGGACCCTATGCTTTGCCATTCCAGAATCTCAAGAATGTTTACTAGTGTATGTAAAAATAAATGGGGGGCCGGTGGAGGGGGAGGTGGACGAAGCACATTTCTCTGGCAGCCAAACTCAGGTTCCTCAAAGCACAGGCAGAGGGATCAGCTTCTGCTTGCCCAGTGACAGGGGCCACTGTGGAGTCCCTCTGAGGCTGTGACCAACCATGAGCCCAGGAGAGCCCGTGGCAGCTGTGTGGAGGCGCCAGGATCTCCGGGCGGAAGCTTCCTGCATTAGCAGCGGACCGGTGCTGCTATGAAATGTTTCCACCCAGCTCTGTGTTCCTCCCAGGCGCTTATAAAGCTCAGATGTAGTGATGTCTGGACAAATAGAAAAGAGCATTTTTTTTTTTTTTTTTTTACAAAGGAAAGGCATGAGTTTCCCCCTTTTCAGTAAAAAGCAGTGTGTGATAAAGTCTGGAGCACGGGAGAGAAGGGTCTCACATCTGGAAGCCTTCCGCACACAGCTATAAAATGTAAAAACTGACCCTTGGTAAAAAGTGCTTTGTAACAATATATAATTTGTGTCTTATGCCTGTGAGAAAGAAAAGGTTTTTTTTGTTTTTTGTTTTTTGTTTTTTTTAATCTGCAGAGTCCTTTGCTGGTCTCCCAGCTGGTGTGACCTTTTTCCATGCGGGATTTTTCATCCTACTCTTCGTAGACTCTAGGAAGAGAAAACATCCATGTAAGTGGCTTAGGGGATGACAGAGGCGATCCACAGGCTGGTGGCTAAGCTGGGGTGGGAGTGGGGAACAACTCAGAGGAGGTCATCACATGGACCATAAAAGCTTACCCAAATCTGGCTTTGTGCATTCTGCAACCCTAAAAGCCCTGTGGAGCAAAACCTCTCCATATGTGAGGAAACTGAGGTCCAGGGGACTTCAGATTTGCCCAACGAACGCTGTCAGTGGTGGGAACGAGGTCTGTGTCCAGGAGCAGGGATGAGGGGAGGACAGGCATCGCTCCTTCAACTTAGGATTGCAGCTTTCTTTGTCTTTTGCCCAGAGAATGCATGTCCTTCAGAAAAACGCTAGTTCTAGAAGCTGCTGCCTGAAGACTAAAGGGTAGGAGTAGGGCTGAGGCTGTTGGGGAGGCCTGTGGCTCAAGGTCCCATCCTCTAGTGGTTGTGGGGCCTCCGTGCATTCCCAAGCTGACCTTTCCCCCTCCCCTTCCAGACTGCCTCACTTTAGGTACTTAAATCCCTCCTCTTCTGCCCCATGGCTATTCCAGGGCCATGCTTCTTACTCAGACAGCCCATCGATTCCTCTGCCTCGTTCCTGATCTCTGAGTGAGACCACCTAATTGTGTTCTGCCCGATGCGGCTGCTTCCCATGGTGGCTGGAAGCTGGGGACTCTGAGATGCGGAGCTGCTGGTCTGGCCCCGCAGGCCTGGGCTGCCCGGCCGGCTTCTCCTTCCTCTACCCCGTGTTTAGCATTCTCTCGCTGTCTCTGCAAAGAGGACTTTGAGATAGTTCCTTTCTCTCCCTTGTACATTCATGGAGACATGTCCACCCTTTTACAGGGAGGGGGCAACGGTTTGCCCCCTTCCGCTCCCAGGATGCCTCAGCTTCCCCAGAAAGAGGACGAGCTCGTTTTGTAATGAAGTGACGGGAGGCCTGGTAACGGGGATGCTCTCATCACTGGAGTTCGCAGAAGTAGGAGCAGGGCTGCACTGTCTCATGGCTGCCGCCTCTCCGTCAGAGCTAGGGCCCAGGTGGAGGGCTGAGGGACAAGGTGTGCGGCCCGCCCGAGTGTCTGCCAGCGGTCCGGTGGAGATGTTCTCAGCCCCCTCCATGGACTGGCCCCGAGGTTAGCCTTGCTCCACTTTGAGGACGCAGGGCCTGGAGCACGACAGTGGTCAGGGCAGGTCCTACTTTTGCCATGTGAGTCACCTGCCCTGAACAGAAAGAGGGCTTCATTTCCATCAGATTTATGGAAAATAATCTCTCCCTCTCATCAGTTTCTATTTCAAGCAGCTGCCGATGAGGCAGTTTTGGAGGCCACGCAGAAGGCTCAGAGACTGGGGTTGGGCCCCGGTGTCAGCCAGGGGAGAACTGGTCGTGGGCTGAGCTTAGAGTGGCATGGCTGGGTGGGACACTGGGAGGGCCGGCTCAGGCAGGGTGAAGGTGGCCCTGGGAGGCCTGGCTTCCTGCCCTGTGCTCCCGGGGAAGTTGCCCCTCACCTCCACTTAGCCTTGGTTTCCCCTTCTGCAGAATGAGGTGCTGGCACCACCTCCCGAGAAAGTCCTCTGTGTGTGTGTGTGTGTGTGTGTGTGTGTGTGTGTGTGTGTGTGTGAACATGCTGTGTAGGCATAGGGGTAGACAGGCCTTGAGTGTGTGAGGAGTGGGTGTGCTCCGGGACAGGCTCTCTTGTATGTGGTACGAGGAAACCAGGAACTTGCCAGACATAGGGCCCCAGGGGATTAGAGATGGAAAGTCATTTTCTGTTTGTGGAGAAACAGAGCCCCGAGAGGACAGGGGTCTGGTTCATGGCTCTGGTCATCTGGCTACTCCGGTTCACTGAGATTAAGAGTGGCTCTGATTTTAAAGGGTCAAGCCCAAGGTCCTTCCCTGCACCTGCATGGGAGGGAGGCTATCAACATTCCGGGCAGCAGGGGACAGGCGGCACCTTGAGGGAAGGGAATGTTGCTGGCCAGGCACTGCCGTCCTCATCTCGTGGTGTTGTACCCAGTGTTACAGTTCATAAACCCAGTTGCTTAAGTGGTCGTGTTTTACGTCTCAAGAATCACAGAGAGCCACGCCGGGTGCTGGCTCACTCATTTGACAGAGGGAAACTGAGGATCGGAGCCCTTAGGTTACTTTAGAAAGAAGAGGAATTCAGACTGCCACTTAAAACACGATGCCAACTTTAGTTTGCAAAAGGATACATTTTCGATGCTTCCACTTGTCCAAGAGAGCAGCCGCCTGCCTTGGGAAGTGGTGAATTCCTTACCCCGCGGGGCTCTGTAAGCAAGGCTGAGTCCCTGCGTGCTGTGGCTACCGTGGTGGGTGTTCACCCACTGTGTGGGGCTCGATGAGCTGGGTAGGGTCTCGGATGGGGAGCCGGGGGAGGGTGGGAAGGAAGGTGCCAGGAGGTGGGCCGTACCTGCGCTTCTCGTTCCAGGCGTTGTACCACTTGATGAACCGCTTGGTGCTCTGCAGCTTGGGGTGCAGGCAGTGCTCCTGACCCCGGTACCTGGACATACTCTTGGTGGTGATGCTGAAATGGAGCAGCATGGGGTGGAGGATTGAGGAGCCTGAGGGACAGCCCCTCATTGTGGCCTGTGGTGGCCCTGGTCTGCCCCAGTCAGGACACTGAGAGACTGTGGCCCCCTCCCTCCTTTCATGGGAGCGTGGCCATGTGCTGGCTCTTTGGAAGTTTCTGGGTGTCCCCGTAGGCTCTCACTTTTCCCCTGGAGCCCTCAGAGCCTGGGATAGTCCCCCTTCCCCATCTCTACCCCCATGAGGCTGTTGTTGACAGGGCTTATGTGTCTCTTGGAGAACAAAGCTCAGGGGATTCTTCCGGCTGCTCTGAACCTGGGGTGGAGAGGTGGAGAGAGCTAATGCCAGCAAGTGCACATGCTGAGACCTCTTTCCTTAGATATGAGGAGCTCGTGATGGTGCACAGACATGCTCTGTACATGTGGTCTCTGTCTGACCCTTCAGACCCCAGTTCCACTTGATCCTCTGAAGATTGTCCCAGGGCTAGGCATTTCGGATCTTGAAGTTAAGTCTTGCTGTCCTTGAAGCCCATTTTGATTCCTGAGCCTGAAGTCCCTGTTGTCTCAGCCCTCGGCAGGAAAATAAGACCTCCCTTTAGGCCTCTGTCAGCCAGCGTTCCAACCCAGTGGAGGCCCTAGCCCTGTGGCAAAGAAGCAGGTGGCATCGCACAAAGTATGAATCCCACGTCTGTCTGTGGACCTTGGGTAAGCTCTCTGCATGGGTTTGCCCATCTGTAAAATGGGTCTAACAGTAGGACGTGAGATGATATGATCTATGGAGAGTGCCTAGCTCCTGGTAGATGCACGGTGAAGAGCTACTGTCATTAGTATTTGTCATGGGCGATGGGAGAATGAGAAGCCTTGGTGTGTGAGCCGCAGCTGGGACAGGGAGGCAGGACTGCTGCCCAGAACCTCTCTGCCCCTCTCAGCCAGGACGGTGCTAGTGCGGCAGGATTTAGGAGGAGGCTTCTGGGTCAGGGAGGAAGGATGGTGTTCCAGAATGAGGAACCATGCAGGGGACTTGAAAGTGGAAGGTTAGAGGGACCATTTCCTGAGAGGTCATAGCACCAGCAAGGGATGATCGTGGACTGGTGCTGGGGAATGAGCTTTGGGGCCACAGAGGGGCGGTTGGAGGCTAGAACGGGAAGAGCAAGAAGGGAAGGAGAGAGGTCATTGAGGTCCCTGCAGGTACAGAAAGGTAAAGTGCCAGGGCACCAGGGTTCTAGGTGGGAGCAGGGCCACCGTGAACCAAATATTCCCGTTGACAGGGAGAAAGGAAATGACTCTTGCCACCAGTATGGGGGCAGAATATTTCTGGGCAACTTGTTCTCTTCCCTTCTCTGTGCTCTGAGTTTCCAAGGCCCCCACTACAACCTCAGCTTCCTAGAGCAGGGGCAGGTCTTTTGCTAATGCCTGTGAACTAGGCTCTGCCTTCCCTGGCACTCCCTGAGCCCAGGTTCTCTCCTGGTCCTGGCCCCCTAGGTTTCAAGCACGGGGCCAGGCTTCAGAGTGGAGTGTGTTCAGTCTCCTCTCTGTGGTACCTGGTTGCTTTGTGGGAACTGGGCCCAATGCTCTTTGCCTACAACACTGCCTTTGCGCTGAGAATGAAAGGATGTGGCGAAGCCTGATGAAAATCCCTTCCTCAGGTCACTATACAGGCTGAGGATCCCCAGTCCTAAAGGGAGGGGCAGTAGCGGAGGACACTCGACCCTCCCACCACAATCCTCAGCTGCTTGGCACAATGCTGGGACTGTGAAAATTGGTCGTGAGGTGAAGACATGAGGATTTCTGCTTACAGCAGTTACTCAGAAATTCTGGGTCCTGCATCCCCTCTCCTCAGCAGTTCTGGTTGCCGAGGGTTTTGGCAAGGGTTCAGTGGACATAGGACACAAATTGCCTTTTATAAAATCTCGAGTCTCCTGGTGCAAGAATTCCCAGTGACTGCCCTTCCCACCCCACCCCCAGCCTGGGTGAATCAGGGTGAGCTGGAAAACTTGCTTTTGTTCAGCTTTTGTGACTGAAAACCTGCTTTGGCAAAAAGTGCTGGCCCCTCATTTGATCTGGAGACTCTTAGGAGCTTGAGGGAACGTTTAGCCCTTCAGGGAGGGGGGACCTGGGTGTGGGTGAAGGTTTAGGAGACGCTGACTGTGTTCAGACCTCCAGAGGCCCCTGCAAGTTTTCGCAAGGCTGCATGAAGCCTTTCCGCACCTGCCCACTGCTGTCAGTGTCCTGTGTATTCCAGAAAGTTTTGCCAGGAAAAAGAGCGAGCCTGTTTATTGAGGGTTCTATCCTTTTGAGATGGCTCTGCACCCCATACCCTGCTTCTCCTTCCCTGAAAGGTCTTGACACCTTGCCTTGAGGGTATGGGGTGGTTTTCAGCACTTAGAGGAGTGCAGACTTAATTTTCAGTGTGCCTGTCACCCCCAGCCCCCAAGCTGGGCACCATGGGGAGGGGGGATGCTTGTAGCTCTTCTCTCTGCTCGTGGGAACCCTGGCCCTCACCGAAAAGGATTTTCCAGCAGTTTTTCTGGACTGGGGTTTGCAAGGCAAGGGGCAGGGACAGGAGGTTAATTTAGGTGCCTGACCAGGAAGGCAGTGGGGTTCAGCTCATGCCTGATGGCTTTGCGAATTCCCCGAACTGGAGCCTGGCTGGGCAGCCCCCAGGTGGCAGTGGGGGGTGGGGCTGCCTTTGCATACACTGTGTGGAGGCCTTTGGGCCAGCAGGTCCAGCAGACGGAAGGCACTTGCCCAGACTGAGAATAAAGTGTGGCCTGTTGCTGGGGGAGGGGAAGAGGGGCCAATGGTCCGTGGCAGATATTTGGTAGCTGCTTTGCCAAGGGCTCCCTTCCTGGCCAAGTGCGAATTGATGGGGAAACAGTGGTGCTGGACTCAAGTGGTTAATTGGGAAGGCAGAGGAGCAAGGAAACTCAGTGTTCTCTTACTCTGCCCCAGTTTTTAAAATATTCCTCGCATCCCCACCAAGCCGGGCTCCAGCCACATGGCACCTTAACCCCAGCAGAACAATTGCACAGCCCCGCTCAGGCTCAGGGACCCACAGGAGTCCAGCGGGTGGTGGAAGATCAAGGATCAGTCTCAAAATGAAATCGCCAGAAGCCAAAAACTGGCCGTCTGTGGTCCCCTGATCAGAAAAAGGCTCTGAAAGGAGGGTCTGAGGACTTAAGACATTTGTTTTTATTCTCTCTCCAGTAATGGGAAGGCAGCACGCCTCCCAGTTTGGGTGCAAGTTCGATAGTTCTGGGTGTGTTTTGAGTGCTTCCAATCCCGATTTTCTAAAGTTGGCACAACGGGAGTCATTTAACCCTTGATCACCCCAGAAAGGTGGGCAGTGCAAGTACCTAGGTTGCCCGTTTGAATCTCAGCAAGGGTGAACCCAGAGGGCTGTTTCCGGAGCACAGGACGGTGACCCTCTTTCCAAACTCTCTTTCACACTGTCGTGCCAGCATCCCAAGGACTCTCTGGGCAGTTACAAAAGCTGGTCCAAGGCCTTGCCAGAGGCACAGAGGAATGTTTGTTAGACCGCCCTGTCCAGCCCCATGCTGTGCCCCAGCACCAGGTTAAGAGCAGCGCGCGCACAGGCTCCCCGTGAGGAGCCAGAACTCACATAACCATCTTCTCCTCGCAGTGCGGGTACTTTGGCTTCATTTCCAGCTTCTTCACGTCGCTATAGCGAATTTTGGGCCCCTTTCTTGAGCACTTGCATTTGGACCCTGCAAGAGAGAGCGCGGGGTGCCGTTCAGCTGCGTGCGGGTCTGCTGCCCCCGACCTCCTCCCCCAGTGCCCACCCGGAACCTCCAGGGTCCCAGGAAGCCCAGCAGTAGTCGCCCGGGTGCCCGAGGACGGGTCGGGACGGCGACGGGGGACCTCCCGGGCACTCACCGTCCACGCGTGCAGCGCACAGCGCCAGGAGCAGCAGGAGCAGCGCGGCCGACAGGAGCCTCATGCTGGCCGGAGGGGCGCGGCGCGAGAGCAGGGACTGGGGAGGGCGCCCGGCCGGCTCGGCTCTCTCTGCCCTCTCTGCCCAGAGCGCGCCTCCCGGCTCCGCTCGCTCCCGCTGCGCCCGTCGGTGGGTGCCGGGGCTGCCGCGCAGCGCTTCTGCGCTCCGCTCCTTGCTCTCTCCGCAGCCTCCCTCCTCCCGCCCGGGCCTCTTTTAAATCCGCTCCTGCCCTCGCCGCAGCGAGCTCATTAATATGCAGAACCACTCGGTGACTCACTGAGATTTCTCAACGAGATGGGGGGAGGAGACCTTCCCCGCCCCGGGACCGTGATCACAGAGGCACTCACTTGGAGCCACGCGCGCACAGGCACACTCACACCCGCTGCCCTCTCACTTCCGTGTACACTTGCACACCCGGACTCCAGCCCGCGCACACCGCCCGCGCCGGGCTGTATTGGACACTTGAGGGGCTGCTTAAGGGAACTGCTTTTCTGATTCGCGTGGTTTCCTTTGGCCAGACCGGCCTGCTGTTCTGAGCCGCTGAGAGACCCAGGCCCGCGGCCCAGATCTTCTGAGAACTGCAAGGGTTTTGGAGCAGGTGCCAGGTGTGGGTGCCAGCAGGCCTGACTCCTAGCGTGTGAGTTGTCCTTGCTGGGCCAGCAGCCTTGGTGGCCAGAGCACAAGGCCAGGTCTGGAGGGAGGTTGCCATAGGTCGGACAGTGGCAAAGCCATTGCCTGTGGCTGCTGGGGCTGCCTCCATGGGTGGGCGTGAGGGCGATTTGGTCACTCTGCGAGGAAGGCTTCCTCAAGTGGTGTGTGGCTGTGGGAGCTGCCTACTCCGCGGGGAGAAGCGGCCAGGGGTTCCTTATTGCCATACCATTCTCTAAAGCTTCTGCCCAGGAGCCATGCGTGACAGCGGTAACCACCTGGACCAAGTCCATGACCCCCGTGTATGCCAAGCTCTGGGGAGGAGTGGCGTGGGCCAAGGCATGGCAACAGAACTTCCCGCGCCATTCCTAGCCAGTGCAAGTGACTCAACTGCTCTAAGCCTTCAGTTTGCCTGTCACAGGGCGACTGTGAGGGCTATTTGTAAGGTCAGACATAGAGAGTGTTCACCACAGTGCCTACCCGTACTTGGTGCCCAGGAAATGGGACTCACTGGTGTCGATACATAGGATATATTTTACTATGTATTCTTTTGATTCTTATAAGTTGTTTTCTAAGTTGGTATTTTAATTCTTTATTTGACGAGCATGGAAACAGACTCAGGCAGAAGCAATGTCTTGCTTAAGAACCTGTGGCCAGGAAGCAGGTGGTCAGGCCAGGAGGGTCCCTGCTACCTGGGGCTGCTGCACGGGGGCTCCAGGCTCTGGCTGTCCTCCCTCCCCCATGCACTTGAAGTGCTTCCTTAGACCCAGCGACAGGGGATGGAGTGTCTCAGTCTCCAGGGGTCCCTGGGCTTGGCTCCCAGGCCAGAGCTGAAGCCAGGGCAGAAGCTGCCAGGTTCTTCCAGCTCGCACAGCTCTGTGCTGTCAGCTCAGTAACTCTCTGGGGGGACAGATACCCAGAGAGGGTCCTGGGGGTGATGGGGAGGGCAGAATGCTGGGGGCAGAGTAGGAGAATGTGTCCTCTCTCTTCCCAGTTTGAGTCTTTGGCTGCCTTGAGAGGATGCTTGGCCACGAAGAGCCTGCGGAGCTCATGAGCTGGCTTCAGACCGTTTCCTGAGTCCTGTGTGTGCAGTTGTATCTGTACTTAAAGCAAGGCCAACAGCTGGACATTTGGGTTTATGCAGAAGAGGAGTGCAAAGGAGTGATTTTTTGGCAGTAACGTTAATTTTTTAAAATTTTTGATCTTTTGACATTTTTTTCTTAATACGAAACCAAAACATTTGTTACAGAAAAATCCGAAAACACAAGCAGTAGAAAACATCAAAAAAAACCCCATACTTCACCCACTCAGAGGTCTATATCAAGATGCCAACAGTGTTATCTTTTCAAACTTGTTTTGTCTTTGCTTTCATTCATTTGCACCACTGTGATTGGTGTGTGTGTCCTGTTTAATAACCCGCTTGTTTTACCTATCACTGTATCATCAACATTCTCCCATGTGATTGGTTTTGCTTCTCCAGGCTCTCTTTTAATAGCGTCGTATGAGGTCATAGAGCATTGTGCCTGAGACCTTGGTGTCTCCGTGTCAGACTGCCTGGGTGTGAATCCTGCTACCAGCTGTGTGATCTGGGGCAAATGATTGAACTCTTTTCAATATTGACTTTCTAATCTGTGAGATGGTGAGGATAATGGTACCAGCTTAGGGAGGATTAAATGAGATGGTGCCTGTAAAGCTTTTATTGCAGGCCCTGTCACAGAGTAAGTGCTCACGAAGTGCTGTGTGTTGTTGTTAGTATTTTGAATGCAGCATATTCTACTGTATAAGTGTCATAATTACTGTAAGTAATTACTCTCTGCTAGACATGTAGATTGTTTTCCACCATATTATTTCAGAAGCAGTGCTGTGTGACAGATGTTCTTGTAGCTCAATTTTGGGGCCCTTTAAAAATTGATCATGTCTCAGGGCGCCTGGGTGGCTCAGTGAGTTAAAGCCTCTGCCTTTGGCTCAGGTCATAATCTCAGGGTCCTGGGATCAGGCCCTGCATTGGGCTCCCTGCTCATCGGGAAGCCTGCTTTTCCCTCTCCTACTCCTCTGGCTTGTGTTCCCTCTCTCGCTGCCTCTCTCTCTCTCTGTCAAATTAATAAATAAAATCTTAGAAAAAAATTGATCATGTGTCAGAATCACTGGGCCATGCCATGCCCATTTTAAGGCTTTTAATAAAAATGGCCCTTTAAAAAATATTATGCATTTTATTCTGCAAAAAGCATTTCTTACCTACCAAACTTTCTCAGAGCATGTGAGATAGATTTTTTTTTTAAATTAACAATGCTAATTGGTTAAGTAGGATCTAACAGCATCAGGGATCACAGGCACTGAGTTTTTATAGAAAAAAGTGGTTGGCCCTAAAAATATGGGCCAGGTTCCCAACTTCCAGGGTGAGATCAGAAGTCAGGCAATCCAGTGTTTTGTTTCTAGTTGTACTCCTAAGTCTATGTATGCTCATCTTTGGTTTGAAAATATAACTGTGTGTGTGTGTGTGTTTAAATATTTATTTATTTATTTATTTATTTGAGAGAGTGAGCACACTTGCAGGGGGAGGGGGAGGGGAGAGGGAGAAAGAGTCTTAAGCAGACTCCCCACTGAGCATGGACCCTAATGCAGGGCTGGCTTTCAGGACCCTGAGATCCCAACCTGAACCAAAACCAAGAGTCAGATGCTTAACCAGTTGTGCCACCCAGGTGCCTCCAAATGCAGCCACATGTTTCTGCAAGCAAAGCTCACTCCTGTTTGTGTGAGTTCTTCTGAGGGTCACTGGTACAGGAGATATGGGGGCCTTCTGCTTCCAGCCTGTCTGTGGATGATGCCACTCAACTCAGAGAGAGAGGGGTCTCAACCTCTGACTTGCCTTTAGGGTGCAGACTCTACTGAGCTCATGTGGGGAGTCTTTGAGGAGGTAGATGAGGCAGGGTGAGGTGCACATGGCTAAGGCAGTTCTATGCACAGCAACACTGCCTAGTTGAAGGGGATCTCCAGTTCAGTGAAGGACCACGGACATATCCTGCCCTTTGGAGCACAGTCTGGGGTGTGTGTGTGTGTGTGTGTGTGTGTGTGTGTGTGTAAGTACCAGCAACTACTTATGATCATGATGGCTTCTGTGGAAGGGGTACATGCAAGGTGGGGGGGGCACAGAGGTCAGAGGAGATAGAAGCAGAAAATCATTCCTTGAGGGAATGGAAAAACTGGCTGAGATCTAGGAATTTGCGTATTTATTCCGCTCACGATGATTGAGTACCCATTGTGTGTCCGACTCTGTGCCAGGTGCTGGGGATATAAGGTGAACAGAGGAGGGGTATACCTGTTCTCAAGTGGGGAAGGCAGACATTAATCAGAAATTCACATGAAATTACTGCAGAGCTAGATGTGCTGAAGGGAAGCTGGGACTCATCGGGGGATCTGAGCACGTGGGGAGGTGGAGGCGGCTTCCAGAGGAAATGCCAACTGGGCGGCGGTCTGAAGGATGAGAAGGAGTTAACTAGGTGACAATGGGAGGAGACCACTCCTGCCCCCTTGTAGTCTCTGCTCTTCATTCAGTGATCTCCTGGGGTTAACCCCCTGCTCAATGCCCTGCTGGCTCCTGATCTCACCCAGAGTCAAAGCCAGTCCCCTCGTGACCAGTATCCACCTTTCTCCCTGTGGCTATGCTCCACCAGAGTGCCTTGTCCTCTCCTTCAGACATGCCGAGCCTGCCCGTGTCTTGGGATCTTTGTCCTTGCGCGCCCCTCTGCCCACACTACTGCTCTCCAGGTGTTGGCAGGTGGCCCTCTTCTCCCAAATAGTCAATCTTGAGACCCAGTCACACTGTCATTCTCCTCCTCCCTGTACTTGCAGTCACAGCCACTCTCTGTGCCGTTGACCTATTTTACTTTTTACATTGTATGTGCAACAACCTCACACTGTACCATGTTCATGTTTATTTGGGAGTGTGTTGTGGGTCGACGTCTGCTGGTTCTGTGAAGGTAGCATCTGTGTCTTCCTTGCCCGTCCTCTGTACCTACCGCAGTGCTTGGCCACATCTTTGAGTACATAAAAGTGTGTTTCAGGCAAAAGCCCAGTGGTGTGATAGAGAATTGCTGAATCCAAGCCATGTAGACTACAAGGTCAGGTGAGAGGGGAGGCGGAGAGGAGGGGGAGAGAGTGCGTGTGCGCGCACATGAAGGGGTTGAGTAAGGGTGGCCATTGGCAAGACCGTGTTCCCAAGAGCGCCATTTCTTCCCAGCACATTTGCTTCCGAAAAGTGTTTTCTGGGAGGAGGAGGAGAAAGTAAATGAGCAGGAGTATGGTTTTTCCAGGACACCCTGCAGGTATCTGGGCCCCACCCCAAAGGTCTGCTGAGCAGACCTTGAGTGGGTGTTGACTGGTCAAGGCTGGTTTCCTGCCCAGGGAGCCCAGGGAGCCGAGACACAGCCCTTCCCCATGGCGGAGGTCCGTGTACCTTTCTCCCCAGTGTCACCCACAACCTTTGGGACCCTGGGCGGCCAGGTGCCTCCTCTTTGCTGGCTTTCCTTTAGCACAGTTCTGCATACTGACTGACTCCCTCCCCAGGGCCTTGCTCCGAGGGAGAGAGCGATGCAGATTGAGGTTTCCTGAGGACAACTCTTGGTTTTGTTCTTTATACTTGGAATGTTTAGAGAGCCTGAGAAACTGAGCGTGGAGGAAATGGTGCAGCGGGTAGCCAGGCAGTGTTGAATTAGGCTTCGGGCAGCCTTGTAGAGCGGAGGGGCTCTGCCTCTCAGGTGGGTAACCGAGGATGCTGCCGAGGTTCCCCCCAGACATGCGACAGGATGCTTGCGGCAAACGTGACAGACCCGTTAGCATTTACCTTCCTATGTATTTATTCGACACCGCCTTGCTGCACACAAGCATCTTTACTATATAAAGAAGA
>CM052809.1:25026161-25107534 GCA_028533885.1 Nasua narica
GGTGAATGATTTAGGGCTGTAAAAGAATTGTCATAAACAGCTCCCAGGAGCCAAGAGCACAGCCCAGATTTTAAGCACATAATGGAATCATATCAAAAGCAAGGAGGGGCAGCAGGACCCATAAATCCTTGAAGTGCAGAATCTGTCCATTGTGAAACTTGTGGGGAAGGGAAACCAGATGTGGATGCTGGAGAGGGGCAGGCAGGAGGGGGCAGGTATGCAGTTGGGGGAGGGTTACAGGTGGGGGCAAGTAAGAGGGGGGGAGGTAGGGGGGTCGGTGGGAGGGAGGATGTGCAGATGGGGGACAGGCAGGAGGGGACAGGCAGGAGGGAGTGTGCTGGTGTGGGGGCAAGCAGGAGAGATGGGGTGGAAGGGAAGCATGTGCAGGGTAGGCAGTAGTGGGGGACAGGCAGAGGGAGGGGTGGGTGGGCTGGAGGGAGGAGTGGGCTGGAGGGAGAGGGGGCCACTCTGTGGGCCCAAGGTGGAGGAAAGGGCTCCGTGTGAGGGGAGGCGGCTTCTGCATCACTGGCGGAGACAGAGCCCAGGTTCAGGCCATGGCAAGAGGGCAGGTTTGCCCCTGTTTGTGGTGGCTGGGAGGGCCAGCTTCAAAGTGAAGAGGCAGGAAAGGTTACCGTTCTTGTTGCTGCTTCTTCAGTAGGACTAACAGAAGTATTTATAAGCTTCTCCTGAATTTTTGTCTTTGAAGACAACATTTGAAGTAGTCTTTAGCAGTATACTTGAAATATCACGAAAAGACTAACTTTGTTTATCCTGTAGAGGGAAAGAGTAACACATGTGGAAATCCCTTTGGATGGTGGTGAAAAGTATGTTTGCCCAAGTAGCACTCCTGGGCTAGAGATGGAGGATTTGTTTTATTCTGATGTGCACAGTCCTTTGAAAACATCCAGGGGAACCCCTGGTGAGCACCGCATCTTTGCCAGGGAGCTGTCTGCAAAGATGCGGACAGCTTGGTGATGTGTCTGTGGCGGAGGGGACCACAGGCCAGCAGCCTGGGAAGATTCCTTTAATTGGGTTCCAGACGTGAGTTCTGGGATTTCAGAGGGTGGCTAGGGGCAGCCCATGCAGCTCGGGAGCCAAGGGAGCTTTCATGGAGCAGGTAGGCTTGAGGCGGACCTTGCAGGGCGAGAGAGATTTCGCCAGGGAGAGGAGGGGGAGGGAAGGCAGAGCCATGGGGACTGGACAGCAGGACAGCCCGGAGGCAGAGTGTGGTGCATCTGGGAGGAGCTGGTTTCATGAAGAGGTACATGGGGGGTGTTGGGGGAGAGCCTTGAAGCCTGGTGTCAGGAACTTCTAATCAGCTCATTGGAAAATCGAATTTGGTGCTTAGGTCTATTTGATTGCAACACTCATTTCTCTAAAAAAAAAAAAAAAAATTAAGCATCTGCCTCCCGCCACCAACCAATACAGCTTTCCTGTCCTGAAAATAGCGCAGGAGCACTGAGGGGACGAAAGGATACCGTGGAACCGTCCGCCCTGCCACCAGCCAGTCCTGCTGTCCCTGCAGACTTTCACAGAATGACTGTCAGACTGTACGATCCGTGTGCACCTGTCTTCTTTGGTACACGTTGTTTTATGACTCCCCTCTTTGCTCCACTTAATCCCCACTTTAAATAGCCTAGGGAGGCTTAAAAGGACCCTGGGGTAAAATACAGACTTTCTGGAATATGAACAATTTCCAGCTCAGTGGTTTGAGTTTGGATTTCCAAAAGTTCCCTACCTGCTGAAGGCTGGAGAGCCCTTTTGGCTGGCTCCCGTGTTTCCCTCAACCGTGTGCTCCTATAGTACCAGGGAAAGAGAGCTTGTGTTACTGTGCCCGCGTTCCTGGCCAGCCCGGGGGTGACAAAGGCCATGCAACGGGACAGGGACTTATGGCTGGGCTCCAGGATGCCCTCTTCCATCTGCCAGGCACTGGGCGTGGTCTATTAGTGGCCCCAGGCCAATCCTCTCAATTAAAGTCAAAATGCTGATTGATCAAGGTACTGAAATACCAGTTTATCTGAATTTGGTTTCTGTTCACTACTAGTGACATTTATGGGCATTTTCTTTTTAAGATTTGATTTATTTATTTGAATGAGCGTGAAAGCAGAGAGGGAGAGGGAGGCTCCCAGGAGAACAGAGAGCCCGACCCAGGGCTCAATCCCAGAACCCCGAGATCATGACCTGAGCTTAACGGACCAAGCCACCCAGGTTCCGTGTGGGCGTTTGGTTCCTGCCATGGCTGCTCATTCAGTTGTTGTGTTTCTGTATTTGGTGATTTGATATGCTTGCGCACATTTTGAATTTGAAAATTCTGTGTGTTGCAAAAAGAAAGATTTCATAGATGAGTTTTCAGTTCAGTCTCTTGATTTTCCTGACTCTGTATATTCCCAAATTTGTTTAGTGAGACCTGAAAGGGACTGCATTTCTGGAAGTGTGTGGAGAGGAGGGATTTGGGGGTGTTCTCACCCAGGGCTTGCATGTACCCATTTCCTACCCACAGCAAGATAAGCTGCTTTTAAAGAAAGCCTGTCCCTGTAAGGTCCCTAACAAGAAGAGCTGCATGAATCTGACTTTCACTGAGCTGAACCTCTTCCCGTCCTTCCTTCCACCACCTGCAGTAGGGCCAGCCTGGGAGTCTGCCATTGGAGAGCAGTGAATAGCTGGAAGAGGGGCCTTTCTCCCCCCATCCCTGCCTGTGGCCTGGGACCCCAATAGCCTACTGGGTGTAGGAACTGTTCCGTGGTCCCTGAATGCCTTTGCTCTGTGTCTGGGTCTGTAAAACTGCTTGGAGCCCCCAAGAATGCACCACACTCCCCTCGCAAAGTTACCCTTTATTTGTAGATTTTTTTTTTTTTTACTGAAGGCACCTGGTTCCCTTAAGCTCGGGGCTTCTCAGAGGGCCCAGGGTCTGAGCTAGTGGAGGGGAACACTGCTCCTGCCGGGGGACAGTAAAGCTTGAGCACTTCCAGGGCTGCTGCCGGCCCACCCCACCCCCCCCAACAGCTGTGCTGCCCCCCGCCCCCCAGCACTGTTCCATCTAGTGAAGGAGGGTGGGAGGCTTTGCAGGAGAGACAATAGCCTGGCTTTGGGGGAGCTCTGCAGACATTCTGCGGCCCTCAGGTGGGGGCGGCCAGCAGAGGGCATTTGCTGCAGGCCTGCCCTGTGGTAGGTCTTGTGTACTGGTTCTTCACAGATAGTGCGTCTTCAGACTGTCAGCCAAGCCCGAAGTGCAGCCCACTCCCCATTGGCAGAGAGAATGAATGACTTTTCTAAAGTCACCCAGCTTTTGGGCAGCACTGGCCTGTGAGCTCACATCTCAATTCCAAGGCCTGTGCACTGGCACAAGCTTTCTGTGGCCCCCACCCGCCCCACCCCCTGGTGCTCGAGCAGGAGCCTCCACAACGTCCAGGGGACGAGGACTGCCTTGTCTCCAAAGTGATCCCCTGCTTCTATGGTACCTGTGATTTTGCTGTTAGACTATGCCTTTCCGGGCAAAGGCATGGCCTCGCCTGGCCATGATGGGAGTGCAAAGCACTGGAGAGTCATACACTGCCCTGCTGCCATTTTCGTGCCATCGGTAGAGAAAGCATTCTGATCCCCCGTTGGGGGATAGAGAATCTGAGGCCCAGAGCAGAGAAAGAACTGCTTCTGCTCAGGAGTGGGGTTGTTCTCAGATGTTTGCCTGATGCCTAGCACACTACCTGGCATGTCAGTATCCTTGGGATGGTCCTTCGTGGGACGGAGGGTGACTCAGGCCCACACTTGCCTCTCGTGGCCTCCTCCCTCAGCCTATGTCTGATTTCGGTGGCGGTTGTGTTGAGCAGTTCCAACTCACCTGCCCCCACCCTGCCTCAGCCCACCTCAGGCAGTCGACACACCCTGTTGCTTTCTTCTCCAGAGCCTTCTCAAGCTGGTAGGAGCTCCTCTTGCCTTTACACCAGGACGTGGAAGAGTGAGTGGCCACTTGACGCATCTGGGGTCAAGTCCCAGCCGATGGGCAGTGGGAGCTGGTGAACCAGTACTCTGCTCTGCCCTTCAAGGGATGGTTCTGGGGGACACTGGCCACGTTATCAGAGACTCTGGCAGAACAGGGCCCCCATTCATTGCCTGTATCTTTGACCTTGATAATACACCTTATGGTGACTTTTCTTCTCTAGACTCACTCCTGCTCCCTTATTCTTGCTTCCTGGGACTACTTCTAAATAAGCCACTCACACCTATGTCCCCATATCAGACTCTGTGAGGGCTAAACCTAAACTAAATACACCCACAGCCAACCCCAGCCTACTTTTCAGGGCCAGGGGAATCTTCTGGGACCAGGGACTTAAAATATGTAGAGTGCCTGGAAACCACATAGGCCTGCTTGTGTTACAGCAGAAACTGAGGCCCAGCCCTTCAGACCTGTGGTGTGGTCTCATAAGCCCAGGTGACCAGAAACAGACAGTGTCTGTGGCTCCAGGAATGCTCTTTCACTCCTAAATACCTTTGACTTTGTCCTGTCCCTGAAGATCCACTGTTAGTTGTTCACACCTTGGGTCTGTAGGAAGTGCTCCTCAAATCCCTGCTGAGGCATGGTGACTCCAGAATGCATCTGTCATGGGTTTCCACTGCTAAATGCAGACCATCCTAGACAGAGGTGTGTTAGGGGCTCAGGTGGAAGGACCCGAGGGAATGGGACATGGGAGGAAATGGACATGGACGTGGGAAACAGAAATGGGAAAGGGATGGGCCATGGAGAGTAAAACTGCAGGGTGTAATGTGCTATGAGAGTGCAAGGAAGGCAAGCTGGGAATGATGGAGTGAGTGAGCTCATGTGAGGGTGGACATGTGTGAGCAAGCATGTGCAAGTGTTTACGGGTGTGCTTTGAGTGTGAGCATGTACAAGTGTGAGTGTGAGGGTTGTGTGTACATGTGTGAGGGTCTTGGTGAGTGTGAAAGTATGTGCACAAGTGTATGTGGGTTGTGAGTGTCTATGAGTATGAGGGTCTATGTGTGCGTGTCTGGGTGTGTTGTGAGGGTGTGAGTGAGTGTGTGTGTGTGTGTGTGAGAGAGAGGGAGAACACACATGTGTTCCGAAACAGTCTAGCCATGGCCCTGGGAAGCAGGAAGGTAGAACGAGGGTACTAGGAGTTTGGGGAGGAGTTGGTTTCCACACAAGTACTGGAGAGTGGAGGGCAGATGTTTGGGGCTTCTAGAAACTCTGAAAGCACCAAAGTACCTGTAGCAGAACTCTCTGAGAGAGTACAGTGGGGGTCGAGGTCGGAGGGAGAGACTTGGTATAAACACCCTACTCCTGATAGGAATGCCCATTGCCTGGTCTGTTGCTGGAGCTCCAGCAGTGGCCAGGGGGGCACCCCATCCCACTCCGAATTTAGCAAGACTCCAGATGAGCGCGCAGGTCCAAGGGCTCTGAGTGTTGCTGACTAGGCTCTCAAGGTTGCTGTAGAGGAAAAGCCACTTCATCCAGCTCTGCTGGTCTCTCCTTCCTCCTCCTTTCTCATCTACCAGTTCCCCCCGTTTTTGGTTACACCTGATGTAGTCCTCAATGTCCTCCATTCCTGGGGCAGAAGCCAGGACTTCTCCATCTTGGAATACACAGGGTCAAGTGCACAGTGGGCCCTTAGTGAGAGGCTGGTAGACCAGTGGGCCTGATGGCTTTTTGTCTGCAGTGTCTTTCTGCTGTGACTGAGTGTCAGCCTCCATCACAACCTATGTGTGCTAACCTCAGGTCAACGCTCAACAGGTATGTGGGTATTATTTCTAATCTCTGCCAGATCTCATCCAGGACAGAAAGTGAAAGGGGACTTTGATGGATCTAGGAAGCATTTGCACTTGATTAGAGCAGCATCTGCAATTTCTGGTATCACAAGACAAAATTCCAAGGGTTTTTTCCAAGAGGCAGATGGGGATGGCATCTTGAGGGACTGGCTGATAAGCTAAAGCCATCCCGGTGGCCCGTTTCTATGGGAGTATGACACCCAGGGCTTTGATAAGTAGTCTTCACTCCATATATTCTGTCCCTGTTTTACATATTGGTCAGATCCTGTACCCAGATTTTGAGGCTTAGAGATGAGATCCTCATGCCTCTGAAGTCTAATCCCAGCTGCAGTGACTCAGGCCCCACTTCTAAACAGCCCCTGGTGAGGCAAGTAGAGTCGTCCATCTTTAGGCAGTGCCATTCTGGTGGGTCCTCTCATTCCCTTACCCAGGTCCACCCTGTGTGGTCCCTGCCACCTTTTCCATTTAGAGACAAGATCGGATAGGCAGGGTTAGGTGTTGCCTAAATCTCCTGGGCACTGTTCCCATTGTATGCCATCTGGAGTTACGTGACATGGTAACTCAACCTCATAGACTCCTGGGGGGCAGAGCTGCTGGCGGTTCTGCACTGGATGGCAAGCCTCCCACTGAATAGGCACTGCTGACCGGAAACCTGGAGCTACCGATGCATTTTCACTACCGAGCAGGGACATAGAGCTACTGACCGAGGACATAGAGCTGCCAGTGGGCAGATGCCACTGACCAGGGACATAGAGATGCCAATGGATAGATACTGTTGACCAGGGATTCCAATGGTTGAATGCTTCTGGTGGTCGGGAACCCCCCCATCAGGGTCACCCATCTAGGAGCTCCCTCCTGGGAAATTAGGAAAGCTGTCATGCCCCTCACCTTGAAAATTTCAGTTTTGTCTGGCACCCACGTTTGTGGGCCTCTCGTGTGATGGCAATAGAGAGCTCAGGGGCTTTAGACTGAGATGGGCTTGGGCTCTAAGTCTTTTTAGCTGTGGACCTCTCTGACTTCCTCTGTTTCCTCATCTGTAAATTTGGCATAATGACAGTTAAATCTAACTCCTAGTCCTATGGTGAGGACTACAGGAAATACTGGCCCAGTGCATTACAGTGACTGGCACACATTGAACTCTCCATAAATGTTAGTTTTCATCATTCATTCATTCATTCGACACAGTCACATCTATTTACACAGGGTTCAGCATAAGGCCCCCGGCCGGCATAGTCAGTAAGCACAACGACTAAATGATCACTTACCTGAATGGTCCCTTTGAGCATCAGTCACCCCCAACTCTAATACTCCCAGAGTGGACATCCTCAGGTGCTGGACAGTGTTTCCTGATCACCCTTTGCCTGTCACTCAGCCAAGCCCTTACTCTCGCCAGACCAGCCTCACTGAGGAGACCTGATGTGCTCATTGCAGAGTAGAGCTGAAAAAGCAAACCGCATCAGTTCTCGAATTATTATTTATAGCCATATGGTTACCCAATTTTATCTATTTTTGTGTGTAGAGATATTTTATATAAAAAAAATCTTAAAAGGTTCTCTGAACATTCTGCATATTTGATTTCCATGATTGGAGCCCTAGGGGTGTTTTCCAAGAATATTTTATGTGAAAGAGACAAGTGATAACTGTTTATAGTCAGCCAGTAACCATAGAGATGAAACTCCACCAGATCAAAGTATGAAGGTAATTAACTCCCTGCAAATTATAGTTGTTGAACTTATGCACAGAGACACATGACTTCAGTCATGGGCTAAGCAGCCAAGGAAAAATCTCTAGGGGGAGGAAAAGGATTAGCACATGTTCCTCTCCAAAGCTGTGTCCCTCTGTCCGCATCCAGAGGGAGGGCGTATGAGCAACCTTAGTTTCAGCCTCAAGGGTCAGCGTCTGTAGCTCTCAAAATCAAATATCTTGATTCTTTTTCCCTCACTTTGCCATCCAAGTGGTCTCTTTTTTGGCCCTACTGGCCAGCCTTTACAGATGTGAGAATGAAATGACCGGACCAGCTCAGTTGTGAAGTTGCTAGGGAGTGAGTGGTTGTTAGCCCCCACTTACCCCCATGTGCCAACCTGCCCCACTTTCTGAGGACAGGGAATGTTCTCATGGGTGCCGGCTGCTAGCAAGCAGAGCTTTATGCCCCACTTTGAATCAGAATGACCCACCACAGTGTCCTCCCATAGCCCACCGTGATTTTGAGAAAGAGTGCCTATCCAGTGGGCTCCTCTGTCCCCCTCCTTCTGTTCTGCCCCTCCCCCAGCCCAATGGAAGCTGGAAAAGACACGCCCACAGGGCAGCTTCTGGGAGCCGCATAACTGTGTGCTCCCCATCGGGCCGTGTACTGTAGGGGTTGGGGGGTACACTTGGCAGTGGGCTGAAATCTAGCTTTTTCACTTACAAGCTGTGTAGCCTATTGTGAATCGCTTAGCATCTCTATGACTCAGTCCTCTTTTGAAATAAAGAAGGTAATAGTAGGTCTCTCATGAGGGGACAACGTGTATAAACGCCCAGCATGGAGCCCTGTGCGACACATCGGGGCTGATTTGAAGTAGCAAAGGGAGATTTAAGGTAGAGAATGAGGTCCTACAACTCCGTTGGGAGGGCGGGAGGAGCAGATCACTGAGGAGCCCCTGGATGGATATCCCGGACAGTTCAGAATGGACACTCCAGGGCAGGGCTGCCTGCCTCTAACAACGGAGATCAGAGCTCAGGACTCAGGCTTGTAGCTGGGATCCAGGTACCAGGAAGCCAGGATGAAGAAATCACTGCTGCTGCTGGCGCCACCACACTCACCGCTCAATAACTGGGAAGCTGCGGGAGGAAGCCTGGAATGTGCCTCCAAGAAACCCCTCATCTCCAGGACTGTGCTTGCCGCTAGAAACAGCTGAAGGACAGGGGAGGGCGGCCTCAGTCCTCTGCTTTCCAAGTCTGGTGGGAGTGTATCTGACTGGGGGGACCTAGGTCACATCCTAGACCCTAGCTGCGGGAGTCTGGGAAACGTGTTCAGCTTTCCGACCTCCCAGCTAGAAAGAGAATGGAATGGGGGTTGAGAGAGCCAGTCCACGGAATCCAGCGCAAAGCGCTCAGTAGTATTAACGCAAGTGCTCAAAATATTTGATATTATCATTACTGTTGATAGCATTATCATTATTTTCCTGGCCTTCTCAGGCAGCCTGGCTTGGCCCCGATGAACGGTGTTAAGGTTCGCCTTCCTCTTTGGGGGCCTCCCTTGCGGAGTGGTTTTCCGTGATGCGGTGTCTCACATAATGTGTCGTGTTGTCCTCCACCGTACTGTCCGTGACGGGAACCGGGACCGCTCTGCCTTACTCTCCTCTCTCAATGCCAGCCTGCTCGCCCCAGCCAGCCACCAAGCCTCATAAGGCACCTACGTGTCATTCCTGTCTCTTTACCCGTTGCCACCGTCCTTTGTGAAGTCTTCATTGCAGTCTCTGAGCTGGACAGTGGTGACTGCCTTCTCTCTGGCCTCCTGGATTCTAAGCTTGCCTCCTAGGCCATTGTCTGCCTGGCAACTTGCACAGCTTTGTGAAACACAAATCTTTCCACCTTCTTGCCTGCTTTGAGCTCCTGAGTGGCTCTTTGGCCTCCAGGTGGCCGTGCCCAGGGCCTGGACCCAGGACATCTAATCTTAGGGCCTCCTGGCCTCCTTCGCCCCTGCCACACTTGACTCAGCCTTCCAGCCCCCTGCCACTGCCCAAACACGCCATGGGCTCCCTTGTTTAAGCTTCTGCACTCTTTGTTTCCCCTGCCTGGAATCCATTTCCTGCTCTGCCCCTGGGATCTCAGGCTCAGCCGTCAGGACTCTCTCAAGCCTGCCTTCTGGTGACGTCCTCCCTCATCTGTGCATTCCCTACTCCTGCCCCTCTGCAGAGCTCCTCTGCCCCTTTAACATCAAATATGTTGACTCCACCACCATGAAAGAGGGTTTGTTAGTTGTGAAACCAGAACTTTCTCATCTTTGTCCACCATCTTCGTATCCCCCAGTCTCTTGCTGACTCAGCCAGTCTGTCAGTTAAGAAACCCCTTCCCTGACCCTTGAGCAGTTCAACAGTGGCCTCAGGCACCATTGTCCTGGATGCCAGGCTTGGGTAGGGCTGCCCGTGGTGTACCTCTAGGTAAAGTCAAGGTCTGTTCTCAGGGGATGTGCATCCCGGAAGTGGGAGAGGACAAGTTCGAGTGACAAGAAGAGGGAAAGGGGCAATGTCATTTCCAAAGGCAAGGACTGGAAGATGCCACCAGGGCCCACTGTAGGTGGGTGGGTGGAAGAGGGGAGTTTGCAGGGCCTTCACAGAGCTGGTCCTTCTCAGTGGGGGACTCCCATTCTGTTCTTCCTGCTGGCCAGTGGCCTGCACTGAGTGCGGGTCCGCTCTTCCAGACACTTCTGCCTCCTGGTCTGGCATTTTCTCAATGTCTGTCTTGTCAGCAGTGCTCCAGTTTCCTGGAGTTACTTTTGTTAAAAGGTATATTTATTTGAGAGAGAGTGTGTGGGGGCCAGTGGGGGGAGGGGCGGAGGGAGAGGGAGAGAGAGAGAATCCCAAGCAGGTTCCACACCCAGCGCAGAGCCCAGAGCAGGACTCAGTCTCACGACGACGAGATCATTGCCTGAGCCAAAATCAAGAGTCGACCCCTTAACCGACCGAGCCACCTGGGCACCCCAGGTTTCCCTGAGTTATTAATGAAAGAGTTGCTCCTTTGACAAGCAGACCTCACCCACAAGTAAGTCTTCCCTCCAGTTTCTCAGCTTCTTGCCTGTGTGTGTGTCCAGCGTGGGCCCCGAGTTTGGCGACCTTGTGGTACAGTGATGGCCACTGTCGCTATGGTGCCAGGAGGCACTGGACACCCCACCCGAGCTTTCGGTCTTAACAGTGACCCGGGGAGGCCGAGCTGGCGTTTGTCCCCTTCTGCAGTGGAGAGGTCAAGTCACAGCTGGTGAGTCGTAGAGGCCGGGCGGCCAGCTCAGGACAGCGGGGTTCCAGAGCGCGGACTCCTTAGTGCCGCACACACCACTTTCTCCTGATGGCGCTCCTGCCATGGAGCCGGAGGGTCAGGGACAGACGCTGCTGGGAGGTCAGAAGGATGAAGGCTGACGTGGCCACAGGGAGCTGACAGTGACCTTGGCAAGAGCACTTCCGGGTCAGAGGCAGGGATAGATCGGGTTGAAGTGGAGGAGGGCCAGCGAGGGTTGTAAGCCACCCTCGGAGGTAACCTTGCTTTGGTGGGAGGAGAGAGGACAGCAGGTTGAGGGAAGGTGGAGAGATGCGTGGAAGGAGAGTTGTGTCTTCTTTGGTTTCTGGGTGAGGGAGCAGGACCCAGGCATATTTGGGGGAGAGGGGCAGAGGGAGGGGGGAGCATTGGGAGACTGGCAAGAGGTGGGATGGACGGGAGAGACCCGCGCCTCCAGCGGTGAGGAGAAAGGGACCCAGAGCCCGGGGTGGCACGAGCCTTGGGCTGGGAAGAGCCCCAGAGATTGGGGACAGCAGGCCCTGAGGAGGCCAAGGTACGATGTGGTGCCTTCCCTGGTGGCCGGCATGAAGGGCGCACCTGTCTATGAGTTTCTGTCCTCATTCTTAGCACTTTTCCTTAGCACTTGTCACACACTATCTGCTTTATTCATCTTTTCAGTTGTTTGTTTCCCCCCAGTTGGCTGTAAGCGGCAAGGACTTGTATCTGTTGCGTTCGCTGCTGTCGCGCAGTGCCTAGGACATTAAGTCACACGTATTCGCAATATTGAATCAGAAACTGCTGAATGGGAAATAGGATACCTTCTCCATGATGCGGGGATGAACCTGCAGCCCGCAGGAAGGGGGCTGCGGTGTGAGGAGGTCTGAGAGAAGAGTGAGAAGAGCTGCCGTATGGAGTTTTGACACAGAGGACTGTGGGAGGATCAGAGGCCCCTCATGTGAGACCATGGGGGCTTACCTGTGGGGCTCTGTGGCGGAGGCTGGGTCAGGGGCGGCTCCAGGGTTGGGGCCCTCCGGGAAGATGAAGCACCCCGAGGGCGGGAGGCCCGGAGCCTGTGGTCAGTGGGTGGGGTTTCTGAGTTGGTGATCTGGAAGATGGAGCCAGTCTGGGGGATGACAGGGCGCCGGGTATGGCTCTGGGTGTGCTACCTGGACTGGGGTGTGGGCAGGGGCCGCTGGCGACAAGGAGGTCAGGACTGACAGCATCCCCAGAGGCTGAGGCCGCCCTGGATGGCCTGCGGGGCGGGGGGCAGTGGGCCGGTGCACAGGTCTGCGGTGAGTGACGGGGTGTGAAGGACGGGGATGGCCGGTGACCACTGCAAGGAGAGGAGGACCAGCCCGCAAAGCCTCAGCTGGACGGAGCTTCGGGTGCCGGCAGAGGAGTGTGAGCTGGAAGCAGCGGTGGGGGGTGAAGACAGCTTGGAGCCACTTGCCAGTGCAGAAGGAAGGGGTCGCCTCCATGCAGGCAGGCCGTGGGGAAGCGGGGCCCTCAGGGGAAAGCTAGCTGCTGAGGAGGCCTGGGGCAGAGCGCGAGAAGACGTGGAATTGCTGTAACCATTACTGCTAGTGTAGCTCCTAGGACCATGGTTGCAAAGAGACCGTGAACTTGGGAAGGATCCTGCTTGTACGGGGATGGTCAGGAGGCTTCCACCTGGACGGTCATGCTTGCTTCTCATTTGGGGGACCGTTATCTGATTATACGGCTGTGCACATCCTTTCTAGGCTTTCTGACTGATTGGGTTCCTAGACCCGATGGCTATTAGGGGTGCCTCCCTTCCCACCAGATTCTGATGGGGAGCCTTTGGGGCTTTGCTGTAATCAAGCCACTTATTGCTCCCCTTTCTTCTTCACCACACACAGACAGGGTTTCTGTGGTGCTGTGCCCGGGTCTGCCAGTACTCTTGCCACTTATCACCCATAAGCATCCAGAACAGCTGGAGTTAGGATGGGCCGCTGGGGAAACCGAGGCTGGGAGGACACAGCCAATATTGCCAGTATTAATGATGCTCCCGCCACTCTAGTTGTAGGGAGCACAGACCAGCCCGATAAGTTGCTTGTCATCCCTTCCTTCTGGCATTCATTCCCCCCCAAATTTTATCCAGAAAAAATTCCTCGTTGCTACTTCTGGGCCAACTCTGTGCAAGGACCTGGAAGTCAGAGGGCACAGCCTCAGTGCTGGGCTCTAGCACTCACAGGCTTGCCCAGGGTGGGGCTGCCTCTCCGGGCAACTTTGGGGAAGTCAGTACATGGCAGTGACTTTGGGAAGAGGAGTCTATTCCTGTTTGTCCGTGCCATAATGTATCTAAGAAAGAATCCACTCATGGCTCTGCGTACTCCCTTCTCCCTTGGCCAGCCCCCTCGGGGCTCGATAGATCACTCAGCGCTCGTGCTGTGTTAGAGCTGTCAAGGCTCCATCTGCTGGCCTCGTTATAGCTTCTCCGGCTAGCAACTGTGTCTTTGGGTGTGCTCTTTGACTGATTACAAGTAGGTTACAATAATAAGGTAGATGAGGCATTTCCAGGGCCTTTACGCTCTGGCGCCTAGTTGGTGATGGCCGGGACATTCCAAGTGGAACAGCTTGGGGAATAGATGAGTGAGGTGGCCTCCTTCTCCACGTGGGCAGCCTTGCCATTCTTGCCTTCTCTGCTGCCCAGTGTTCAAGCCCTGAGGATGTCGGTTTGTCGATCCGAGGGTCTTCAGCTTAGGGCCAGTGGTGCCGGGGTCCTCTGAACAGGTGTGCCTGGAGGGAAGGAACACCTCTTCTCTTCTCTTCTTCCCAGGCTGGTACCTGCACAAAGTCAGGCCCAGATGCCATTTTCCTGACCAACCTTCCGCTCGCCCCTACCCCTTTGTAGCCCCTACATTTGTGCTCCTTGTCTGGAGTCCTTGCCTGGAATGTCTTCCCCGGCAGGGCTTGTGTGTCCAGTGTCATATCCCAGCACCCAGCACCGTGCCTGGCACATGCTAGGCAGTCCAGTGTCCAATGCCTGGCTGACTGACTAGATGAATGAACAGTTGTTATCCCTCCCCTGTCCTCACAGAATTGGTCACAGAAGGGGGAAGTTACAAACCCATCCACAAAAGAAGATACCGGAGAGCAAAGGGCTGGCACTGGGGGACAGAGTGATCTGGGGAAGTTCTGGCCACTGGCTAGGGCCACCCTCCTGGGGTGGGTAAGTCATTTATGGTTTCAGACACCAAGGCCTCCATCTGCAGTCGCAACCTCTGGCTGCTTAGTGTCCTTGCAGGGGTCTGGGGGGGAATCATGAGAACTCTGCATAGTGTTTTATGTCCATGTGAGAGGCTGTCACTGCCGAGGCCTGCCTCCTTCCACAGGCACCTCAAGCTGCCGTGCCTGGGCAATCTGGCTTTTCCTCAGTTCCCACCTTCCTGGGCATGCCTGGGATCATCCAGGGTCAAGTTCTTCTATCCTAGAGCTGGTCATGTGTGTTTGAAGTGTTTGTCTTTACCTTGTCTACACTTTCAGGAGAAAGTGTGGTTCTTCTTCCCTTCTTGACCCGAACCCTGGAGTTATACAGTCTTTGAAGAAGCTGCCCTCTCTCCTCACTTCCTTACCGCTTCCTCCAGTGGGCTCCCACCCTTTTGCAGCTTCAGTTGGGCCTTGGCCATCTCCCGCTGGACTGTGGGGATGGTGGGCTGCCCAGCTGGACTAGCCCGGGCTTCTGCCCTGTGCTATCTATCCATCCCTCACACGTCTGCCACAGCCAATGCCCAGCTACACCAAAGGAAGCTCCATGGTCCAGTTCCTGGGGATGCTGTGTGTGCACGGGCGGGCTTTGACCTGAGTTTGAATCCAGCAGCGTGCTTGCTTGCTTAGTGACCTTGAGCAGTTATGCAATGTTTCTGGGCCTTGGTTGTTTCTTTTCGTAAATCTGGGTTAACATCTACCCCCCAAGGTTTATTGTGAGGAGTGACCTCGGTGTCAGGCACCTTGCCCTGGGGCTCTCCCAGCAGAGAGCAGAGGATTAGGGCTCCTCTCCAGCACATGGCAGGCACCAATCCATAAACTGTCTCTTACTTTTTGTAGAGATTGTCTATAAAGCGAGGGCCCGCTGCCATCAAAGTGAGCCTCTAATGGCAAGAATCGTCTCCGATGGACAAAGTAGGGTTATTTATATCTAACTCCTTGTGTGCTAATATGTGCAACTAAGAGGATCAGGAAGATTCCGTGGAGCTAAGTGTTTAAGTGTTTCCCCCACAATTGTGTTCACTCATGTGCCTTCCATAAACCATTACAAGGGAAGGAACCAAGCATTCCTTATCCGAGCTATCCTGAATTCTGGATGAGTAGGTTTTGATTTAGTGAGATTTTTGCTGTACGTGTGTGGGCTTCTGCAGACTTGGGGGTGGACCCAGCTTCCAGATTCTTTCCCCATGCCCCAGTTCCAGGAAGGCATTTACGCACAAGGCTTTGGCCGCTGGCATCTCTACTCCCTGGGGCTTTTGAATTATGGGGTTTAGGATTCAATTTTAGCTGCTAAATAGATTTTCCCCCCCTTGTTGCAAAGGATTGCTCATTCTCAGTTGAGCTTTGTAGCCTCACATGAAGTTTTCTGAGTGAGGAACCATTCCACTCGGATAAGTGTTTCTGTCTCTCAGGTGGCTGGTTACGCAGAATCGCCCTGGGACACAGGAGGCCACTGCTGTGGGGAGCAAACGTCTGGAGGAACTAAACTGCAGGACCTGTGGGAACATGGCTGAGCATGACGGTTTCCTGGGTCAGACCTCCACTGACCAAGTCATATAGGCTCAGAAGGAAACAAGAAAAGACCCCCTCTAGTTCAGGCCCAGATGCTGAATTGGGACTGAGGCTGAGAAGTGCCCCTTTTTGCCCTTCTTGGGTATAGATTTAGCTGGTTAGCTCTGCCCCCGAGACTCTTGAGACTATGCTGGAGGCCCCGTAGGAATTCCAGATACCAGCCCCCTAAGCCTCCACCTGCACCCCCAGCCCCACAGCTGCTATGGGATTTTCTTCCGAAGACACTTTTTGGAGGTTGAGGGTGAATGACTTCAGGCAGATGATTAGCCTAATTAAGCTTAATTGTGAAGCTGCAATTACGATGCTGGGTTTGAGGAGTGTCCCATTCCTCCCTTGTAGCCTGGGGGCTGAGTGGAAATACTGAAGAAGCAGGCCTGCCTCCCAGCACGCCTAGCCCTGCCTCCAGATTGCATCTCTCTGGAGCTGGGGGGGGGTGGGGCGTGGTGTTGTCTTTGAGGGGCACGCCAGCTCAAAGTCCTAGGGAGCCTTATCACTGGAAGCTGGTGGGCGTGGGTGGTGACAGCCATTTTCCTGCATACCTCAGGTAGGAACCAAGGACAAGGGCTTTGGAAACAAGCATTCCAGCCCCAGGGGGAGGACCAAGCTCCTCAGAGTGCTTTCCTTTCAAGGAGAAGGTGATTCCTTTAGAAATAAGATGCTAATGACTGTCTGGGGTGCTGGAAGAGGCCTTCAGAGCCCCAGTAGTACTCTCTGATGGTGGTGGCCGGTGGCTGGGCACGCTGGTCAGGTCCCCTGAGCTGTGAAGTGGAAAAGGGAAGTGGAGGGTGACCAGATCTCTAGACCTCCCCTCCATTCTGGTTGCTTCAGGTTCCTGTGTCATAGACTCAGACCTGATTGGCGGTGCCCCTCCCCTTCCTGGGCTCCACCTTGACAGGAAAGGAATGAATGAACACAGGGGGAAGCAGAGGAGGGGGAAAATGAGTAAAGAAGTAGTACAAAGGGCCATGACTTAGTGAGTCCCTGCTAGATGCTAAGTTCTTTGACATGCATTATCTCATCTAATTCGCAAGGCGGCCTGTGTGGCCGCTGCCATTATGATGCCTGTTATACAGATGAGCAAACGAGGTTCAGAGGGAGTAGGAAACTTGCCCAAAGTCCCAGAGCTAGGAGATGATAGGGCCGGGAGTCAGTCCTAGCTTGTCTTAACTGCAGAGTCGGTCCTTCCCATCCCAGTGGATGAGTGGATGCCACATACATCAACAGGTATGTTAAAAAAACCAAAAGCCGGGGCGCCTGGGTGGCTCAGTGGGTTAAAGCCTTTGCCTTTGGCTCAGGTCATGATCTCAGGGTCCTGGGATTGAGCCCCATATCGGGCTCTCTGCTCAGCAGGGAGTCTGCTTCCCCTTCTCTCTCTGCCTGCCTCTCTGCCTACTTGTGATCTCTTTCTGTCAAATAAATAAATAAAATCTTAAAAAAAAAAAAAAAAAAACAACCAAAAGCCAACAACAACAACACCCCAACCTTGTACTGTACCCAGCCCCGGGGCAGCTGGGGCCAGGTACTTCAGGTTCATCTAGCTGTCTCCCTGAGTCTCATCAACATCCTGTCAGGCAGGTGAAAGTGCCCCATGTAAGTGAGAGAAAGTGAAGTTCAGGCAACTGAGGCAGCCTGCTGGAGCTTGAACAAGTGGAGAAGCGAGCCGTTCTCTGGGGTACCGGGACCCAGGGAGTGGGGTGGCAGGCGTCAAAGAGCCAACGCTCTCACAACAGGTGTTTCTTTGGCAGTGTTTCCCCCACTTTGCTGTACGTGGCTTGTAGTCAACATTTGAGGCACCTGATAGCCAGGATCCTCTTCCTACAGTCAACAAACTCAGAGAGCCCAAAGGACCTTGGCTGTAAGGGACTTGGAGGTCTTAAACGTGGCATTGGTCCAATCCCGGGAGACCCCACTGGAATACTATGGAGTCCTAAAAAGACAGCTTTCCAAAGGCTGCAGAGACAGTGCAGCACGGTGGTCGAGGGGGCACGGCCTTTGGAGTCAGACAGCCAGGTGTGAGCTCCAGCTCTGCTGCCTGCCTGCTCTGTGCTCCCCCCGCAAAGAGAGGGGGTAATAATACTCACCTCACAGGCCTCCTATACTTGTGAGGTGCTCAGAATAGTTTCTGGTGCAGAGTAAAGGCTATGTGGGTGTTTGTGAAATATAAACATTGAATGCCATTGGAAAATGCTTTTAAGTAATTTTAGGTGAGAACTATGGGATGCAAAAATTATGTACGTTAGGGGCGCCTGGGTGGCTCAGTTGGTTGAGCGACTGCCTTCGGCTCGGGTCATGATCCCGGAGTCCCGGGATCGAGTCCCATGTCGGACTCCCGGCTCTGCGGGAAGTCTGCTTCTCCCTCTGACCTTCTCCCCTCTCATTCTCAGTCTCTCTGTCTCTAATAAATAAATAAATAAATCTTTAAAAAAAATATATGTACGTTAGGCTTCTAATTATGTATTTATATACATACACACACATGTATGTTTCTACACACATGCATATATATGTGCATTTATAGAAATGCTAATGATTGCCTCTGTCTTATGGAAATTTGGATGGTTTTTCTTTTCTCATAACATTCTGTATTCTCTCTGTTTTGTGCAATGAGCATGAATTAGTTTATAATTTTAAAAGATCCTATTGAAGAATATAAAACGAAGACTGTTCTTTCATGCCAGGATTCAGCCCTCCCAGCCCTCACTCCCTTTACAAGATGGGTTCTAAATGATGAGGAGTATGTACCTTTGAAAGATGGGGGGTTTTTGATTGGAAACATCTGAGGCTTCCCTAACTAGATCTGAGTGTGAGGATCTGGTCAGGAGGGATTGGGAATTTCCTGGTTGGCGGCCTTCTCCTGGCTAGCGTGTCCGGTGAGAAACACTCGGCAGGCCCCACCTGTTCCTGGGTCTCCCTTCTGAACGGCCCGTCTCCTGCAGAAGTGCTGCAGGTATCCCTGGACACGTGGATCCTCAGGGTTGAGCTTACCTTGGGTACTTGCTTTCCAGAAATATGAGTGCTTAACATCATCTTCCTTGCTTGTAGTCTGAGCATCCTTAAACACACATTTTTGAAAGTGGCAGTGAACTCACGCTTGAAAATTTGTCCTAAGTTTGGTGCCAATGGGAAGTCTCAGGCTGAGCGAGACTATTCTGCATGGTCCTGACTGCTCCTCGGTTTTACCACAGCACCAGAAACGAACAGAGAGAAATCTGTGTTGCGACAGAAGGTGCAAGTTTTGGGCAGTGGGCACCGGGCTTGGGGCAGTGTCGTCAGAGAGAAGTTGGCTGTTTGAAGCCAGCATTTCGCAAACTATCGTATTATTTTCAGATTTCAGTTCATTTTAGTTCAAGAAACATGTTTTGAGTACCTGAAATGTGCTAGGTACTCTCCTAAGCAGTGCCCCTGCAGAGAGCTGTGAGAATCATTTCAGCCCTAGGGGAGAGAAAAAAAAATCTGGCCTTTTAGCAAGGGTAGACTGGCTCAAAGACCTTTACACGGCAATTGTGTTGACGTGCAGGTAAGTCAGGCCCAGGCCTGTGCCTGGACCGAGACCTGGTGGTTCGCGCCGGCTCACACTCTATCAGCCCTACGTTTCTCGTCCCCATGAAATGTTCACATTTTCGGTTCTGAGGGTGGTGGTCTGAGCTATCGGTCTATCTTGACAAAGCTGGGGAATATGTTAATTTGGGTTAAACTCAAAGTTAATATGAGGTCCTAGAAATGATGATAACTTGCTAGGATCTGCCTCTGTTTTTCAGTTTTTCATTTGAAATATTTAAGGGGCACCTGGGTGGTTCAGGTGGTTAAGCGTCTGCTCTTGGTTTTGACCCAGGTCTGGATCTCAGGGTTGTGGGATCGAGCCCTGTGTCGGGCTCTGCACCCAGCACGGAGTCTGCTTGGGATTCTCTCCCTTTCTCTCACGCTCCTTCTCCCCGCTCTCCTTGAGTGCTCTCTCTCTCTCTCTCAAATGAATAAATAAAATCTTTAAAGTGTTTGAGAAGCATTTATCTGCAGACAAACCATCTGTGATTTTTAATCCTCTGAATAGACAACTGACGACACTGTCCATGTGCAGAGCTCTTTAGGGTCACCAGGTGGCCACCTGTGCTCTGCGGTAGGTTCTTTGCATCCTCACCAGGCCTGTGACCCAGCGGCAGTGTCAGGGTGCCTTAACAGGTAAGAAGCCAAGGCTTAGAGAAGGTAGTGGCTCAGCCAAGTGTCCCTTTCTGATGAGTGGCAGACCCGGAACTGGATGCCAGCTCTTTTTGACTCCCAAACATCCAGGATTCCTCTGTCTTTCCTGGGACACAGGTCATGCTCTCTCCCGGGGCAAGTGAAACTTCACTGGGGTGTATACTCAGCACAAGATGGGTAAGGAAGTTCCTTGGAAGCATAACATCACCATCCGAGGTGCCTTTGTTTCTGTGGTCTCTGAACAAACTTCCTCAACCATAAAGGAGAGATTTTCCAGGCCTGGAGAAGCTGCCTCAGTGTGTATTTGGTTTGCTTTTATAGTTCAGAGGAACAATAAAATGGATGAAATTACCACTGTGGCTCATGAGAGAGTGAATTAGAATTCCTTGCTGGTGAAGCCCATAACTGTTTTCAGTTCTCCCATGTTTCCAGCCCCCTACCCTGACCATGCATCCTGCCTTGACCACTCCCACACTTGGCCTAGACCCCAGGACCTCTAAGTGTCCACCGAGTCAGCTAGTCTGCTTCTTGTTCTCTTGCCCTCTGGCTGCCTTCAAAGCTGCTACTTCTCAGAAGCTCAGGTTCCTGTGTTCACTATATTCACTGCTTTGGGTTCGGATGTTCTCCAACACCTTTCTTTCCCTTGTTTTCATGCACGATAGCACTTGAATTATCAGTGGGGATAAAGTGGATGTCAAAGGTCACACTTAACTGCGACTTACTTTATCACGTTCTGGTAGATCTGTAAATATAGCTGATCCCCCATCAGAGGAGACCAACTCATTTCCAAGCAGACATGCATATGTCCATGCATGTACCTTTCTGTGTATGCGCCCAGCCATCCTTCCATTCATCATCCACCCACTCATGGACTTGGAGCCCCTACTCATGCCAGCCCCTGTGTTACGAGGTCGAGCATAACAGTGGTGAAGACAGCCCTGATTCTCTTGTCTAAGAGGAAAGACCCAGCCCCCCACCACGCTACAGAAAGAGATTGTCTATGATCTCAGAAATGTAGGTTACATATTCTGTTATTCCTTTTGGAAGAGGAGCATACCAGCATCTCTGAGTGTATATGTTTCCCTGCTTCTATATGAAATACGTTAAACCTGCTGGAAATTGTATTAGATAAAAAGAGCAACTTTTTAAGCTCAGGATTTCTTTCTTTCTTTCTTTCTTTTTCTTTCTTTCTTTCTTTCTTTCTTTCTTTCTTTCTTTCTTTCTTTCTCTATTTATTTATTTGACAGAGAGAGAGAGAGACAGCGAGAGAGGGAACAGAAGCAGTGGAAGCGGGAGAGGGAGAAGCAGGCTTCCTGCAGAGCAGGGAACCTAATGCGGGGCTCAATCCCAGCACCCTGGAATCGAGCCGAAGGCAGATGCTTGACAACTGAGCCACCCAGGTGCCCCTAGCTCAGGATTTCTTACTGAATAGTGACTTGTTAGTTCCCAATGTAGGCTCATCTTGCTGCTTTAGAAAGGGCCCTTTTCTACTTTGACCATTATGTAAGTCGGCGCTGGTGGACAGTGGAGAAAGGATGTGGAATTGGTTTATTCACCGGACTGCAGTCAGGGAATTTGAGTTCTCTTCCCATCTCTGCCACTAACCTCTATGGGATCTTGGCCATCTCCTTACCTTACCACGCCTCTGTCTTTGTTTTTAATGTGGTGATTACACTTGTTTTTATAGTTCACGAAAGTGTTATGTGAATGTGAAATGCTTGGGAATAGTTTTATAAATGCCAGGCAGTGGAGGGTGTGCAGCTGGGGAGTCCTTTGGAAGATGGCCAAGCTCAGAGATGTGTTCAGGGCCATTAGGAACAGCAAACTTGTTGCCATAGTTAGGGTGAAATATGCCAGGTTTGCCTGGAACATTCATGGTTCATGCCTGAAATCCTGGCATAAGTGTAAGGGTATCCTTTTTATTTTTAAGACTGTCTTGGTTTGGAAGCTAAGTCTTTTTTTTTTTTTTAAAGATTTTATTTATTTATTTGACAGACACAGAGAGAGATCACAAGTAGTCAGAGAGGCAGGCAGAGAGAGAGGGAAGCAGGCTCCCTGCTGAGCAGAGAGCCCGATGTGGGGCTCGATCCCAGGACCCTGAGATCATGACCTGAGCCGAAGGCAGAGGCTTTAACCCACTGAGCCACTCAGGCACCCCTGGAAGCTAAGTCTTATGGCCTCTTTATCTATAGTGGATATAAATCAAGCAGAACATGAATGTCTGCTCATGTGGCAAAGTTCTGCTGGTTTCTTTTAGGTTCATCTAGTGGTAATGGTCAGAGTCTGACTAGGACCAGCCATGAAGATCAGTGCCTGATTCAAGTCAGAGGGGAGCCAGCAATAGCCCTTTTCTCATCAGGAGGGAGAACTCTGCAGTTGGCCTAGAATGTCTGCAAATGGGCCAGCTAGTGAGGTGGTTTCCAGAAAGCCTGGCCCATTTGAGAAAAAGCAGTTTTCCACTTGAGGCCACGTGCCCCTTCTCCACACTCTGACCTTGACCATTCAGCTATAGGGCATGTACTGAAGCATGCAGGTCTGTAATGACTGGGGGTGCAGTATGTGGGGGCACTTCTCCGTGATGAATAGCACACTGATCGATGGAAGTGAGGGGGCTAGGTCTGAGGTGGAAGGGACCCTCTTCTCCCCAGGTTGGCCACGCAAGTGGGAGGGGAAATTCCTGGGTTCTTTCTGGTGCTCCAAATCCCTGACAGTTGTCAAATGTGAGGAGGACGGTTTGTGTCCCTTGAGGGGCTAGCTGCTTCCTGGGGTGGCCTGGGACACATCCTTAGATCTTAACTGGAGGGAAGAGTGTGAGGGATTTTGGCTTCTTATCTGTAGATATCTGTAGAGTTAGGATCCTCCTTGAAAACAAGGACTGGCATTTTGGAAGCTGAGGTTTGATCAGTATAAATTGGCATTTTCTAGAGGTAGAAAAGACATGGCTCTTGAATCCCAATGTTTGAGTTGTAATTTTAGCTCTGTCACTGACCCACTGTGTGGCCTCAGACAAGTTGTACTTCCTCTCCAAACCTGTTTTTCCATCAGTATATTGGGGTTAATTCTTATCCCCAAGATCTCATACTGCCTGATCTGTCCCTCACTTGGGAACCAAAGGAGGTTTGTGAAGTGGTGAGGTTACTTTATTTTCTTACCCAGTATGCACCGAGCACCTGTCATGGGCTGTGTGCTGGGCACCAGGAGAATGACAGTGATCGAGGTAGTCATGGCCTTGGCACCTCATGGAGGGGCTGTTTCATGGGAAGAGATGCATGACGAACCAATAAATAAATGGGCAAAGGAAGTAGTTGAACACCCTGTTGAACGGTATGGAGAAAACATACACGGTTCCGAGAGAAGAATACATCCGGTGGGGGTGGCAGGTATTTCTTAGATAAGGTGACCCAAGAGGACACATCGCTGAGGGTGACTTTTAAGTTGAAACCAGAGCCTAAGAAAACTGCTGAGCAGAGTTGCAGAAATGTTTCCAGGCAGAGGGACACATGGCAAGTCCCCCTAGCCACTCCTGCATGTGGTTTACAGATTACCTTTCCTTATAAGGATTGGGGGAGGGAGTCTTCACCTGTTGAGTCAAGGATTAACTGCGTCTCCAAGCTAGATGATTAGATGGAAAAAGCAAGATGTAGAACAAGGTGTTTAATTTACTATCATCTGTTTAAAAGAATGTGTATTTATTCATGTATGCTTGTACATTTGCAGAAGTCTCTGGAAGGATACACTAAAAATTGGTGGTCATGCCCAAGAGGGATTGGGGTAAAAGAGAGACTCACTTGTAACTGCATGTCTGCTTGTACTGTTTAATTTTTGTTTTAGCTACATGCATTTATTACTTTCCAGTGCAAAAACCCAGTTCTATAAAAATATGTATGCTTACTTAAAGGAAACGTCTGTAGGCCATTTGGCAACAAAAGTAAGACTGGTATATGAGGAAGGGTATGTGGAATATTCAGTGGCAGAAGAATAAGCCAGGTGTGGGACTGAGGATGGGCCTGGGCCAGCTCCAGCCTGGAGAGCCCAGAAGAGGGGGGTGACCAACACCAGGCATCCATTCCCACAGGCTCAGACCTTTTTCTGTGGCCTTTTTCTCACTGCATGTGACAGGGGTGACTGTTTGCTTTCTCTGGCATTCCTACCTAAAGTGACTGTTTCTTTGAATCTGATAGTTGAAGCCCCAGCCCTCACACATGTGCTGCCTCTTACTGTAATCATTTGTGTGCACTTTCAATGCTCTTCCAGGATTGTGTCCCCCCAGAGTTGCTAGCATACGTAGAGCTTCATGCAGTGTCAGTACTTGAGTAAGCCTGGAAGATAGATAATATGTATATATATAAAGCAAGATTCACTTGCCACGGTAGATTATTTACTGTTTCTCCTCCATGTTCTTTCCAAGGGAGGAAGAACACTGATAACAATAACTTTCATCATATCTTAGGATGAAATCTTATAATAACTTCATAGGAAGCCTCTTGAATGATTGTAGAACGAGGTGTTTAAGTTAATTTAATTTTCTGTTTTACTCCCGTTTTGTTATTGAAGTTAATTTAATTTTCTGCTTTACTCCCGTTTTGTTATTGAAGTTCTTAAAGCATGTCTGTGTTTACTTTCTTGCCTATAGGGGTAATAGTGCTCCCCCTACCTGGAATCCTCTCTCCGCTGGAGCAGGGCTGACAACCACTGAATACAGGGAGAAGTTTAAAAACAGCCATAATGGCTCAAGGTTTATTTGTAGTAACACTCACTCTTACTCATAAGGAAATTGCTTTCTCAGAGCTTATTCTCATTTTGTATATAGCTTTAAGAAAAAGAGTTTTCTAACTTAGAAATCTATAAAAACTTATGGTAAAGAGTAGTTAGAGACACATGCCTTGACATCAGGAGGAGATGACAGCTTAATAGCACAGAAAAGAAACATAAAAAGCGGAGCCCGACTTCAAGAAACATAGTGTCAGGAGACATATTCTTATAGAGGCAAGAATGTTTGTATGCCACAAAATGTTACAGTAGTGGATATGCAATCAGTGATTCTGAATTGCCAAGGAAAATTATGCTCTGAATCTTTCATTTAAAGAAGACAGAAGTCAATAAATTTTAGAAAGATTTTTTTTTATCAGAAATTAATATTTAAAAATGCTATGATGCGAAGAATATTTGTTTAACAGGATAAAGAATATTTGTCTAAGCCAACAGTCAACTTTGTAGAAAATAGGGAAACAGTACAGCCATTCCCATTAAAACCAGCAATATCGTAAGAATGTTCTCTCCCACCTGACATTTAATATGACCCTATGCAATAAGGCATGAAACCAGAAAACAAAAGGTACAGCTATTGAAAAGAAGAAACAAAGTGATCGTTACTTTAAGATTGTGTAAGTACCTTCCAAGAAAACTTAAGAGCACTGATAGAAGTATTACTAGCATTAATAAGAGTTCAGTAAGATGGCCAAGCTGCATAGATACTTTATAGTAGTTTTCCCAAGTATTAACAATAGCTAGCTGGAAATGTTTTCAGTGACGAAAGATCTTATTTTAATTTTTTAAGCATATAAAATATCTAGGAATGAGTAAGCAAGATGTTGAACCTCAGAATGTTACTCAGAGTAATAATTAAAGATGAATTGAATCAGAGGAGAAGTGTACCATGTTCATGAATTGGAGGACTTGGTACTTTGGGAGAATGTGAGGTACCGCTTCATGAAGACTACATGGAACAGCTTACAGTTAAATTACCTTGATCCAAGTGCCAGCTTTACTACTTACCAAATGTGTAGTCCTGGTCAAATTGCTAAATATTTCTGGACCTAGGCTTTCTCATCTCTAAGATGGTGACAATAATAATAATTGCCTGATTAGATTGTTGTGAGTTGTTACATGGCAAGAGTGTAGAGCAGTGCCTGCTACAAAGGAAATGGCTTAATAAAAAGAGCTATTATTTTTATACTAATTCCCCTAAATTAACGTTTCAGTTTATGGTAATATCAAACAAAAATCTAAAAGATGTTAGACCGAAGGGGATATTGGATTGTAATTTATTACTTAGTATGTTATAACAATTGCTAACAAAAGGTTATTCAATAAATAAGCTGGGGCAATTCACCCATTACCAAAAAGTTTAGCCTCTCACTCTGTATCAGTGTTTTTCAAAGTGTGGCCACAGCCACCAAAATTCCTTGGAGCACTCTTAAAATGCAGATTTTTTTTTAGAGGGTGGGGGGGCACAGAAGGAAAGGATGAGAGAAAGAATCTCAAGCAGGCTAACTGCCCAGTGTGGATGGAGCCTGACACAGGGCTCTATTCCAGGACCCTAATAAGATCATGACCTGAGCTAAAATCAAAGTTCAGACACTTAACTGATTGAACCAGCCAGGCATCCTATAAAATGCAAATTTTTAAGGTTTACACTGAACTTCACATTAAAATACCACACATCAGAATACATTCCAGGTGAGTTACTGGGATAAATGTCAACATCGCCATCTAGAACCAAAAGACAGGATAAAGAAATATTTCCATTATCTTCCATATTTTCAATATAAGCTCTTTTACAGTTCAGTAAGAAAAATTGGAGTGTGCAAGAGTAAAAAGGGCAAAGGACGTGAATAACCAAGCCACAAAAGAAAAAGGGAAAAGGCCAATAAGCATATGGAAAAATGTCAGACTTCACTAACACTCAAAAAAATGCACATTAAAACAACGTCATTTTACATATTTTAAGAGTGAAAGTATTTTAAAAATGATAAGATCCAGTGATGCTAAGGATGCAGTGAAATGGGCATTTGGATATTCAGGTGAGGGTGGGGATACTAAAGCAGCTTTCTGAAATGCTTTGTATGGAAAGTCTGAGAAATATCTATACCTAGGGGCCCGCTATTCATCTTCCATGAATTTATCTTGGAGGAGAATCAGAGATTCATGTACAGACTTATGGATGCAGGTATCTATCAAAGCGTTATTTTAATAGAAAAAATTGGAAACAGCTGAAATGTCCAACAGTATGGTAACAGTTAACTCAATCATGTCATCCATGAGACGAATACTCTGTGGTCATTAGAAATCATGTTTTTGAAAAATCCTGTCATTAAATTACCTGAGAAAATGCTTAGTGTATTAAGTGAAAACATCAGGATACAAGCTGTATGTAGCGTGATTCTTTTTTTTTTTAAATTAAAAATAACCACACACCTAGATAGAAGATGGGAAGAAGGAAAGAAAATATACCAACATTTTAATGGTGCTTACATCTGGGTGTAATCTGAGCAATTTATATCTTCTTTCTACTTTTCAAATTTTCCAGTTTTGTGCAACACACACAATTCTTGTAATGAGAAAAATGCTAGTTGAAACATAATCAAACAGATGAGACTGGCTGAGAGATTTTGAAAGTGAGTTGTATTTTAAAAAGGTAGTAGGGGCGCCTGGGTGGCTCAGTTGGTTGGGCGACTGCCTTCGGCTCAGGTCATGATCCCGGAGTTCCGGGATCGAGTCCCATATCGGACTCCCGGCTCTGCGGGAGGTCTGCTTCTCCCTCTGACCTTCTCCCCTCTCATTCTCAGTCTCTCTCTCTCTCTCTAATAAATAAATAAAAAATCTTAAAAAAAAAAAAAAAAAAGGTAGTAATGACCTGGTGATGGGTACTAAGGAGGGCACGAGTTGCACGGAGCACTGGGTGTTATACACAAACAATGAATCATGGAACATGACATCAGAAACTCACGATGGACTGTATGTTGACTAACAACATAATAATAAAAAAAGTAAGAATGAGAAGACGGTGGTCCTGGATTTAATAGAATAAATCAAGAAAGCAGAATGGGTACCTCCGAATCTGATTGTTTTGGAGGGGTAGTGCGGCCTGAGGGTGGACAGGCACGCCGGGGGCAGAGCGTGTGGAGCCCTGCTGGGTGCCACCACTTCTCAGAGACGCTGACCCGCCTCTGAGTAACCCCTGACCAGGCAGCGATGAAGCCCGCAACCCCGAGCACTCACTACAGCAGAGTAGGTGCATCCAAACATGCCGCTCAGGTAAAGACGTATGGGGTGTGGCCAGTTCTCTCTTTTTATTTGATTTTATTTTTTTAAAGAGTTTTATTTATTTTTTTTAAAGAGAGAGAGAGTGAGCGAGCACAAGAGCAGGGAGAGGGGCAGAGGGAGAGAAAGAGAGAGAGTCTCAAGCAGGCTCCAGGTTGAGTGCGGACTCTGATGTGGGGCTCAGTCCTGACCTGAGCCAAAAACCAAGAGTCACTTCACCAACTGAGCTGCCCAGGTATCCCCCGCCCCCCAAATCTCCTTTTGACTCTGCTGCATGAAAAGGAAAAGACCTCTGGGATGAAGAATTTGCTCTTGAGCTGCCCTGAGGTTGCCAATACAGTTCTGTGGCTGAGCTTTCTTTCCTCTTACTTCCGTCTAGCACCCAGCCTAGTTCCAGGAACTTGGCGGCTAACTGGCCCAGAACAGTGGTTGGGACATTCTGGAGACAAGTGTTTCCCCACTGGCATGGTGCTCAAGGCCTGGGAGAGTGTAGTCTCTGTTGGCCACTCCAAAATGGACGATAGTGTCACCTGAGGACACCAGAATGGTGGGGTGGTTGGTCTCAGGTAGGTTTGGAGGAGCAGCAGAAGGCTCATGGGCATTGAAGCCCTTTACACTGGGTGTCGACTCCCGTGGGAACGCAAAGGAGCTTCATGACCTTGGGCGTGACCGTGTCCCTTCACTTCACAGGTCAGCCTCAGGCCCTCCCTGTATAAATTAAGCTCCCATTGGTATTAAGTACCTCGAGGGGCCCGGTGAGCCTTACAGAAGCAAAGGTATGCAGAGCATTTATCTCAGCCTGGCAGGGAGGAGCTCCATAAATCACAGTTACAATAACTTCAGCTTTTGTCTTCCCCACGCCAGGCAGCATGTGGGGTATGGTGCCAGGTGCTCACAAAATGTACCTGGCATCTGCGCAGCTAGACGTCATTGTTATTGCTGTTGCTGCTGCTGTTGTTGCTATGGCCTCTGCCCCTGGGCACTGTGGGAGGACGGAGAGCAAGTGGGTGGGAGCCCGAGTGGGTGTGGTTATTCCCTGAAATGAGCACAAAGCCGGGCTGTGCCCTCTGTCTTCCACTTTCCAGTGTTTGCAAACTCCGCTCACAGTAACCTCCTTAACCGGGCCCCCCGGGAGCTGCGGGGCAGGGTCAGTGAGTCAGCCCGAGAGCCCGGGAGCCCGTGTAGCCACTGTGCCAGGTCCCTGAGCAAGTGGAGCAGAAGTGGTGACATTTCGGTCCGCAGCGTCCAAAGGCAGGCACAGCAAACAGGGGCCACCCCCGAGGTGGCCATGCTCGACCTGAGTGGGAGACACAAAGGTTTTCTGTTGTGCACAGACTTTTGGAAATGTTAGTCGTTTTGTGTTTGGCTTAGTGTATATAAGGAAAAAGAAAATGCACTGAATGAGGAAGGCTCAATTTGAATAAAAGAGTAATTTTAATGTTAATATGAAGAAAAATATAAAATTAGTAACACAGATGGTAAGTGGATGATGGCAAAAATTATGACAGTGGTGGGGGTGGGCATTTGAGAAGTGCTAGCCCAGGGAAACTAGAATTCCACGTTGTCTTTTGTCACGTGAGTAGGCCCTTCTGATTCATCCATTTTTGGGGGTTCTCTTAATTGAATAGTGGCAAGGCAGGGGATCCTTTAATTTTGGCGAAACCTGGGGGAGCCTTTATCAGAAGTTACCAGCTTGGTGCTTGTTGGAAGCTTGTTGGAATCTGTAGATACGTGGAAAATACAGAATGCTTTTTTGGCCTCTACGGTTGGCTCAGCATTTTCTTGGCTGGATCCGCTGATAGAGGAGATTTCCTTTTATGTCTGTGGTCAACAGGTCAGATATGTGGAAGGGAATTGTCCGTCCGAATCAGGTGGCGGAGCGCGGCTGATGTGGTGAAGTGACAAGGCTTCTCTTTCTGTGAACGGAGTTGTGGAACCTAAGTGTGCCTGATGGAGGGCTGGTGACACGCTCCTGAGCCCCGCCCGTGGAGTTCCCTGTCCACTGCGGGTGAGGAACCTGGGCGGTGAGGGCGAGACCAGAAGTGGTGACTGACCTAGTCCCTGAAGGGAAGGTGGGGAAGAGCCTTATGGGAGGAGGAGCGTCCCAGGCAAGGGCACAGAGACTGCCTGCCTAAGAAGACCCAGGCTGTGTGTCGTGAAGACCGAGGCGCCACAGGAGCCAGAAGAGGGAGTGTGGTAGGGACAGCAGGAGGTGAGTATCACGGGGCTGTGTGCACTGGACCCGGGAGACGACGCTTCCCTCCTGGGAGGTAGACTTGTTTCTAGGGCATAACCTGGGTTCTGGTTGCTCAGGGTCTTCCTAAGCCAGCTTTGGGCTGCTCACCCTAAGACTTGGTGGGACATGGTGACGCCCTTGCAGGCAGAACGGGGGCCCATCCCTTCCATCTCAGCTGGGGAGTTCTGCTCTAGGGCTCAGAGTTTAGTTCCCTGTCCGTGTGCATCTGATCCCAAGATGCCTGATGGCAGACCGGCATTGTAAGGCCTTTTGGGCTCCCTCCTGGAATGAGGGGGAGAAGGCCATTGAGGGGAGGCAAGAATATGGGAGACAAACCTCCCCGGACTCCCTGTCTGGCATGAGCTGGCTGTGACAACTGCCTTGCAAGGAAGTCTCGTGAGTCAGCCTTTCCTTCCTGGGGAGGGGCAGCGGCTGGCAAACTCCGGATATGTGTCCCGTTCAGTAACGCTACCCTGGCCACCGAGAGGCTCGATCTCCCCAGGCCCCAACAATGACTTGGTGTGAGCTGAGCTGCCACCCCTGGCCTTCGAGTTTCTAACTGCCCCATCTCCTCTGGGCTTACAAATAGCCTCAGGGTCTCTCAGCGTCAGTGACCCTAAAACCAAGACTAAAGCTCGATGCAGAAAATCTCAGAAAGGTTGGGGTGGAGCGGGGATAAGACTGCTCGGAGTTGTGAGGCTGAACTTTGGGAGCCAGGGTCTACCTGCCCTCGTTGGTCCTTTTCCATTTCTCTGATGAAAGTTTGGACAAGGTGGGTGGTAATGAGTTTAACATGTCAGACTCCTGAGGCAGATGCTTGAGTATAAACAAAGCTTCTAAATACCCAGCTGTTTCTCTGCAAAGCAGCATTTCTTCCGTATTTTCCTGTAAACGTCCATGGGCACGTTAGCTCTGCTTATATGTCAGAGTTGGTTGTTCTCGGCATTACTGGTCACTGGCTTCGAGATTCTGCAGGGCAGGCTTCCTAATCCCTCCCTCTTGTGGCTCAAACCTCTGGTGGCTCTCATCAGGTTGAGTTAGAGGGTTCCCTTTGCCTGCGCCGCTCCTGATCCCGACCGGCCAGGCCAGACCAGACCTGCCTGCTCAGGGACTGACCATCCAAGGTCCAGCCAGCGCCCCTCCCTGGCCTGGCTGGTTGTCCCCTTGCAACAGACAGAAGCAGCCCCCCACTCATAGCCTGGTTTGGCATGGCAGGGGCGGTGGTGGGAGGGACCTAGAAAGAAAGGAGAAGTCAGAAGTGGGACAGATGCTTGTTGTGGAAGAAGCAAAAGAAGAACGCTCTTGGACTGTTGCTTCAGATCCATTTCACCCCCTGCTCCAGCGGACATCACAGGAGTAGTCAAGGGCTCAGGGGGCATTTCTCAGGCTCCCTTACCTTCTGTTTTCAGGGTGTTTGGCCAGTGGGAGGCACCAGTGGGAAACTGGAGGGCAAGAGACAGGCAGAAGCCAGAGCGTGTCTCTCCCTCTCTGTTTAGGGCAGTGCCTAGGGCAGTGGCCGCATCTCCTCTAGGCTTGCCTTTACCACGGACAGCATGGCCCTGTGAGCTCTCGGATCTGACTGGTGGCCTTGGCTCCTGGACTCTGGTAATGCTGTCTCTGTCTTGTAACCTTCCAGCAGGGTCTAGCTATGGATGATGTGTAGGTTGCCTCATTGTTCCCTGTCCTTGGCCACTGTAACTTGTCTTTTGTACTAAAGCCCTTCTGTGAAAGTACTTTCTGTTTCTTAATTGGGCCCAGATGATCAAGGACTGTCTGTCCCCTTCCTCATTACTTACTCTTCCTTCCTATCTCCTGCCATCTCCATTTTGCTGGGAAGTCATCATCCAGAGAAGTGATGTCACACGGGACAAGGGAATGTCACCTGCCCTAAGCCTTCTTTTTGCCATTCTTGTCATGAAGAGATCTAAAAAATTTCTTCCTCTAATATTTATTGAGCACTTTTTGCAGCAAGAAGACTCTATGCTAATGTTGGGGGTGGGAGCGGGGGCCTGAAATGAAGAGGCAAGCCTACCTGCCAGGAGCCTGCCACAGACTGAGAATGTAGGGGCTTGCACACAAGTGAGGGTAACGTGGAGCACCACCCAGGGAAGGAAGTACAGGGATTCCAGAACATAAGAGTCCTCCTTTGGCACAGGGAATCAGAGAGGGCTTTCAAGAGGAGGTGGCATTTGGCTGGGCTTTGAAGGATGGGTAGGATGTGCAGAGATGATTATAGGGAGATACCCAGAGATTAAAGGCGGAGTCCAAGGCTTCTAATTCCTCTAAAGAACTACAAAGCCCTCAGCAGCTGATCTGTGCCTTAGTGAAGACTCCTACGCTGTTTCCATGGAGGTATTGCAGCCACAGAGGAGTTGATCCACACCCCGAGGGGCTTGAAAACAATCCCTAACACGTTTTAAACAGGTGTAGAATTTCCAAAGGTGCCTCTGCCTTTGGCTCAGGTCATGATCTCGGGGCCTGGGATCGAGCCCCGCGTCGGGCTCTCTGCTCAGTGGGGAGCCTTCTTCCCCCTCTCTCTCCGCCTGCCTCTCTGCCTACTTGTGATCTCTCTCTCTCTCTCTGTCATATGAATAAATTAAATTAAAAAAAAAAACACCGAATTTCCAAAGGTGCCTCTTTAGGACTGGGTTATCCTCTGTTGGAGAAGCCCACTTGGTGTTTAGTTTGCTTCCCATGTATCTGCGTGGAGAGAGACTGAGGTAAGTTGTTGGAGGGGAGAAGAGTGGAAGAGGAGCAAAATGAGGTTTGGGCCCCAGGGGTAGCCTGGGAAGAGTATCCCAGCGGGTCTGGGCTAGCTTAAGGCAACCTGAGGGCACTGGGGCCAAAGGAAGATGAGACTGGGCAGATTTAAATCAGTCGGTGGTTGACAGTCCCTGCTGTGGGCTGGGGCCGTTGCGTGAGACCTGCCTCACTGTTCCCAGGGGTCCGGCAGAGAAGAGGCTGGTGCACGTGGACAGAGGAAAACGGAACCTCTCTCCGTCTTTCACTGCCGCCCTCCCTCCCTCTCTCCCACTTTGGAGGGATGTCAGAGGTGTCATTGCTGAGATAGAGGGTAGGTTTTGAAATATATCATGGATTTAATAATGGAGATTTGTGGGATTTCATCTTGCAGGCCTCAGCCCCCCCTGAGGCCGTCCCATGTCCAGATGAGCATATGTGTGAAGACAAGGATATATGTCTGCAGGCGGGGGCCAGGAAGCTGCAGCTGGTGCAAGGTTAATTTCCAAAATTAGGCTGTGGTCTCTTTTCATAAAGTCCCCAACAATTATAACAGCGGTGACTTTCTAAGGGGGGAAATTTCATTATGTTATGTTTCCAGTTTTGCCTTGTGGACTATTGCATAGAAATTCAGCTTTGGAGTGAACCTAAAGGGGCGTCCAATGCCAGAAACCCTGGCCTTTTAAAAGTAGCCCAGCTTAAACAACAACAACAACAACAACAACAACAACAACAACAACAACAACAAAGCTTCCCAGCTTTTGGATATATAGCCAGACACCTGGGTTGGACTCCAACTGCATAAAACAGGCCTGGAATGCCAGGAATGCAGCACCTGTGGATAAGCTATTGACTCAGAGGCCAGTGTGGTCTCTGAAGACAAGGACTCTCCAGTGCCCCTCTCCACTGTCTGCCCCTGGGGGACAGCCGTGTACAGAGGGGCTGGGGGTGATTGTCAGCTTGGTGTTGTGGAAAGATCTGGGGCTTTGGCATCACATTGATCTGGCTTCTAATCCCAGGGGACACTGGACAGTGCAGGGTGGGGAGTGAGGAAGTGAGGTCAAGAAGGGAAAGAAGCCAATAGAGAGTCTAGTGGGTTACCCTTTAACCCACTGAGCCACCCAGGCGCCCCCGATAAAGGAAATTTCTAAAGTAGTTTTTATGGGTTAGAGTAGACTTACAGGATCCTGGTGGCGGGGTGGAGGGGTGGTCAGGCTGGAGTTGTCTTTGGCCTTTAGCAAAGTATTAGCATCGAGGCACTTGAGTCCCTGGAGGAATGTCACTCTGCCTGTTTCAAGGACTTCTTACTGGGCTGTAGGTAGCAAGGCAATTTAATAATTTTCTTCAGCCTTTGTTCCCACATCAGTGCTTATGCCAGGAACCAAATGACTAGGATAGAATGTGCAGGTTGCTGAGAGTTTGGGGTAGACAGGCCACAGTCACCGTTCTGCAGTGATCTTCCTGCCAGTGAGGACCCTGTCTGGAGTGGGCAGTGCTCTTGTGTTCGGCCAGCTCTCTTGGACTCACAGGCACGTGGCTTCTTCTCATCTCTGCTGTAGTCCCATGAGGCCTCCTGGGAAGGTTTCTTCTGTGCCTCTTCCTTCCTTCCTTCCTTCCTTCCTTCCTTCCTTCCTTCCTTCCTTCCTTCCTTCCTTCCTTCCTTTCTTTTTTAAGATTTTATTTATTTATTTGACGCAGAGAGACACAGCGAGAGAGGGAACACGAGCAGGGGCAGAGGGAGAGGGAGAAGCAGGCTCCTGCTGAGCAGGGAGCCCGATTCGGGGCTTGATCCCAGGACTTTGGGATCATGACCTGAGCTGAAGGCAGACGCTTAATGACTGAGCCACCCAGGCGCCCCTCTTCTGTGCCCCTTTCTAATGAAAAATCTCTTCCACGGCCCTGAGAATGGAGCACCTGGCCCCATAGGAAAGTTTGGAGAATGTTGTTGCAGCCTTGTTCCTTATCACGGGGGTGATGAGACCAAGGCTCTGGCGAAGATCGGGCAGAGCCTTGACTTGAGTATCCTGGGCCAGGGGCCTCAGGATAGAGCCAATTGATGGAGTTTTAGACTTTAAACATCTCTCCCTTCTGGGGCTGTGGGTAGATGGGAATGGCTGAGCGCCGTTCTCATGCAACAATGTTGGGAGCTGGGCCTGACCAAAGGGGGCAGCACCATCTCTGCCCTGCTGTTGCCTACCCCCAAAGGATGGCCATGATAGACGATAGGGCCTGTGGGAGGATCCCGAACCCTTCCCTTCCTCACGGACCCTGGAATTTAGCATGAAGCCTCTGGTTAGAAGCATGTGTGTCTTTCATTTGGAGAAATGGACAGTTTTGTGGGTGGATGATCAATGATTGGAGGCCTTCCACGCAGAGTGTAGGGCTCTCTAGCTGGAATTTGGGGCCTGGTTTGCTTAGGAGAGTGGAGAATGGAAAATGAGGGAGGAAAATAGACTGAAGAGTCTCAGCTTCCTCGTGGTGGGGTTTCCTTTCATGGGCTGACGAATTTCCTGGGAAGTGGGGCTCAGGTTATGCTGTGAGTTTTGTGTCGGGGGTGTGGAGATGGAACCATGCCGTGTGCCTTTGAGATGCTAGCAGCCTCTCATCTCTACATGGCTCCCATCTGTTTGGCAGCTTGAGAAAGACTCTGTGCGACTGGCACTAGTGTGGTTCTCATCTTAGAAAGATTTCAGGCCGCCTTAATGCTCCAAGAGACCAAATTCAAAGGCAAAAACTCCAGGGTGACCCAGCAAATGCCTGATTTTCCAGAACTAATCTGTTCTCCTCGACTTGTCTCCTCACCTCACCCCAGATCAGCACAGCCGTCAAAGTCATTCTCACGTTGTGCAAAGTGACAGCTGTAATCACAGACGAATGATACGGGTCTATACTGGAGAGGAGAATCTGTTTGGAGGATGACTCATTTAAAATGTCCTGTGAGGTTGCTTTGCACTTTATTCCCCATACGAAGAGCAGCCATAGGATTTAAAGAGCTTCTCAATCCAATCATTGGTGTCGATTTTAAATGGCATTACTTCTCATAGGGTATTTTTGCTCTTTATCTAAACCACTGTTTGGCAGAGGAATTCCTTTGAAGTCAGACCCAGGGAAGGGAGAGGTCTTTGAGACCATGCCGGCTTTCTCCCTGCTGTGATTTAGATGCCCTCTGCCTAGAAACATGTTGTGTTTCTTAAGATCCCCTCTACCTGTGTGGTTCTTGTCCCTCGAGAGTTAAGATGAAAGACTAACCTGAGTGTGACATCTCTTGTGACTGGTTGGCTCTTCCAGCGTCCTCTAGAGGCCTGGCCCATAGGGACATCATGAGTTATCAGGGTGACCAGGTCACAGAAGGCCTTGCATGCCGTACTGCAATGTGTCGGCACTGTCCTGAGGGCCTTGGGGAACCGCTAAAAAGTTTTATGCAAGAAAGTGGCAAGGAAGCTTAGTGCCGTAGAAGGATGGCTCAGGTTTCCATGTGGTGGATGGACGATACGAGAGAACCTAGGGCCATGGAGACTTTATGGCAGGGAGGTGTGTGGCCAAGTGAGAGAAGACACGGTGGCCTGGACTCCAGCAGGGGCGGGAGTGTGGAAGAGAGGCACATTCACGAATATCCAAGAGATAAACCTTAAAATCCATCAGGATGGACTGCGAGGTACTGAAGGAGGAAGTCTAGTTCCTGCCCTGGAAATAGTGATGGACAAAGTCAAGGTTGACTTTGGCCCCTCATTCTTGAGAGTGTGTTACTGAACACAAGGTCTCCAAGCCACTGGGAGGGAAGCCTTGTGAAAATACAAAGGGAAGAGCCTGAGCACAATGAATAGTGGGAAGGAAATTCAGGCTAATATTTTGAACTATTTTTTTTTATCATCATTTCACAGACAACGTCATTATCCTAATTTGAAAGAGAGCGATTCAATTCATTTTCTATTTGTGGTTGCCAGCCGCATGAATACTTGATGGTTTTGGATTACAAAGCTTCCACCAGCAGCTCTCATGCGTTCAGTAGCATGGAGGGCAAGGAGAGGCCCATGTGGAGGTATTGATAGGCTATGTACCTCCTCATGTGTCTCCTGCTTCAATAGCATCTATTTTGAGCCGAGTTCTTTCTGAAGCTCTGGCAGGGTGAGGAAAATGAGCATTCTTCTTGCTTCCAGGGCTGGCTGTCAGAGTTCTGGAAATGATCTGTTGTGACAAATGGCAATGGCTTCAGGTTATGTGGGAGGACTGCAGCCCTCAGAGAGGTAATTATCTCTGCGGTTTAATGGTGATTGCAAGGGGATGGGGGAGCTGATCCGAGTAATGGGAACACGACAGACTAGATGAAGTTATGTTTTTTTCTCTGTGCATTGTTGTTTAGATTTCTTGTAAGACAGTGGGTTGTATTAATCAGAGACATGCCTACCCTGAGAAAGAGAAGTGGTCTGGAAAAACTTGAGGCATTGGCAAAACTTGTCACAGATATTGCTATGGACTGAATTGTGCACCTCTCAAATTCATAATCCCCCGATGTGACTGTACTTGGAGATAGGGCTTTTAGGCAGAAGTAAGGTTACGGTTAAATCAGGTCATAAGGGAGGAGTCCCAATCTTATAGGATTGTTGGCCTTAAAAGAAGAGAAGGAGGGAAAAGGACAGATCCCTCCATGCAGACACACTGAGGAAAGGCCACGTGAGGACACAGTGAGAAGGTGGCCACCTGCAAGCCAGGAAGGGGCTCTCACCAGAACCCGACTGTGCTGGCACCCTGATCTCCGACTTCTAGCCTCTAGAACTGTGAGAAAATGAATTTCTGTTGCTTAAGCCACCCAGTCTAAGGTGTTTTGTTATGGCAGCCCAAGCAGACTAAGACAGACAGGTAGATGTGAGGATGATTCAATCACAGTATTTATTTGAACAAAACAAATCCGCTCTTATGGTACTAAGTTTAGAATCAGCAGTAAACACTGATTCTCCTGGATTTAGATTTTTGTACAATGAAGTAGCAAATATCTTGCTCAGTTTTAGAATTTGCATAAACATTATGAGCTCTAAAAAAAAAAATTTAAACTTAATTTAAATCTAAAGTTGGCAAATGGCTGACATGTTCCCCAGATGACTTCTGAATTCTTTCAGGGAAAGTAAATCCATTTATCCCCAAGTTTGAGTTCTTTTCTGAGACTAAGTTAGAATTAGGGAAGGCCAGGTGCCTCATGCTATTTTTGTTTCTGTTCTTTGGGGGTGCTGTGCCCATAATAACTGTCTTTTAGTCAGTCCAATTTTCTCTCCAAGAACAAGGTAGGAAGGCAGGGCCAACTCTGTGTCACCTGGGTCATGAGGGAGTGCTGGGTATGCTTAGCCTGTGGGCTCTGTTGCTTCCTCATTAGGGAAGTGACTGCCATTTCTGTCACCCTCTGGGGAGACATTGCTGGCATGGAGTCCATTCTGCAACCCAGTGTACATGCAAAGGCAAAGAAAAAAGAACCAATAAAAAAAGGGAGGGATAAAAAAAACTCCTAGAGCTGATCTATGATCCAGTGATTGGAGAGCCTAGCCAAAGACCAATAATCGTGGAACCTTGAGACCCCTGACATTGAGCTAGACACTACAGAAAGGTACTAGAGAAAGAGGAAGCTTGGGTCCTGCCCTCAAGGGAGCTCATGGTCTCCTTGAAAAAACAAGACCCACAGGAAGCCAAGACAAGTCCAAGTAGGGGTCTTCACAGGCTGACTTCCACTGGGGGGGAGTTGAGAAGTGAAGTGAATGATTTGGGGTTCAGCCTGGGTTTGTGGTATGCCTGATAGCTGGGTCTGAGAAGGCCTTCTGGAGGAGATGGACTTGTCCCAGTCCTCAGAGAGAGGTGAAGTCCGAGAGACCCAAGGCAGAGAATTGTTGCTCGTTTGCTCACTCAGAGAATGTTTTTTTAGTAGTGACTACCTGTCAGGCCGGGGCCGTGTCACGGAAAGGAGAGAACAAGTAGCCACATGTGCATGGGGGTATTTCTCTAGGTCTCTTGCAGCTTTGAGGACCAGGAGAACTGAAGCCCAATGAATTCTTTATTCACGGGAGGAAGCCAAGTGTCCCCATGTATTGAGTGCCTGCCGTTGTTGCAGCTTTGCTTTGGGACAACTGCTAATTACCTACATCTGTGTCTCCTGTGACTCCGGTACCCACAGCCCCTGCCAGTGGTCCCAAGTGACTCTCGACCTCATGAGGACGGGATCCCTGGGACAGACCTCAGAAAGGATGCCCTGTCTGCAAGAAAATGCTAGTGGCCCTGCCCTCCAGCATGTGGAGTCCAGGGCTGCTCCACGTCTACAGTGGAGCTTGGGGAAAGCTCTCATGCCACAGAGCAGGAAATTATCCCCAGCAGTATGCCAACTTAGGGCTCTGAGCAGGACTACCCGTCGGGGCTGAATCTGTCCGTATTGAGCCAGGGTCTAGTGGTGTTGGTGTTGGGGAGCCAGATCTCTAGCTAAGTCTATACAAGTTTAAATGGGTGAGGTAACCAGGCCTGAGAACCTTGGTGGTGGGGCCAGCAACAATGACAGCCATCCCAAGTGCGAGGTCTCTCCACAGGGGGCAAGAGATGCGTCAAGTCACTTGGCGCTGGTGGAGGCCTGAAAGGTTATCTTGCCAATTGTGTTTCAGTATAGGATCTCATGTATAAATGTCCTCAATATCAGTCATTGAACTTTTAATCAGTGATATGCTCGTAGATGTCTAACTGCTGGCTCTCTGGGGAAAATTCAAAAGTGTTGGTTTGTAATTAGCCAGTTTCCATGGTGTAAATACTCCCACCATGGCTGATTTCAAGCTATCAGTGCATCTCTGAACACAGAGCTGGGGAGATACTGCAGCCGGCTCTCTCAAGGAAGTGCAAGCCAGACCCTGCACACCATTGCCTTTAGTAAAATACCTCTAGTGACAGGAAACTCATTACCTCTCAATGTTACTCATTCCATTCATCCTTTCATGTCTTGGGTCTTTCAGATTTCATCCTCTTATGAGGCCAAAACAAGTCCGTCCCTACACAAATATTAGAAAATTATGTCAAACCCAAGTCTGTCATTCTTTCATATTAAACTGTACTCCCCTCTCCCCAACTCTCATTTCTGCTTCCTATTTCTATAGATATTTAAAAAGCAGCCTGGATTTTAGGACTAGAGGTGAATGGTTCTAGTAAAAAGAGTCACCATTACTTAATGGTTTTGGATAATGACCTTCTCCTGACCTCCTGATTGTCCCCTTGCAGGTTATCTCATATCTAGCACATTATGTTTCTAACTGATTTCATTCAACAAATGCAACAGAGAATCTACTTGGTGCCACGCCTTGTGCCGGGCTCTGTGGGGAAGTAATGAATGAGACACAGTAATGAATGTGAGACCTTAACCTCCTGAGGGGCTAAGTGTTCAGTGAGGGAGAGACACAAGCCAGTCAGTACTCTCAAGTGCTTTATTCTATGATGAAGGATAGGAATATGCTCTGGGGCTTTCCCGTTATGGAAAGGTCACTTTTGACTCAGTGGTCAAAGAAGATGACGTGAAATTTGAAGTCTCAGTGGCAGTCATCTGTAAATTGTTATAGTGCTTGGGTTTGCTGTTTCTTCATCCATGCTATGGAAAGCAACCAGTTAGCATGGCTAGCTTCTTAGCGCAGAGAGCACTTTCCACGGAAAGCTCTGGGCAGCTTCTGTCACACACATTTCTGTAGGAATCTGCCCAGGGTTCAGTGGCAGATAGGAGATTTAACTGCGCCATTGTTAATCTGATCAAGAGTGTAGCATGTGGTATGGAACGAGCCCTTAGTTCTTGTACTAGAAACATCCTCTGTAGCAACTGCACACACAGTAGCCAAAGTCTTTAGATGTTGGACGCTGGTGCCAACTTTCAACTTTCATTACTCCTGAGGTTGAGCAATACCACAGTCACACACCGGGAAACATGTGGGCTGTTAGTAGTCAAGCCAGACCATATTGTACAAGCCAGTGTTGTTCACTGCTGAAGTGTGGTTGGCTTCCCGTGGGACTGAGGAAGAATTTTCCAAGTTCTGTACTGCCTCAGTGTAGAGAGAAAGAGAGTGAGGAGGAGTGAACATCCATTAGGACTAGGAGTGAATAATAGAAAAGATGACCTTTAGAAAGTCAGCTCCTTTTAACAAACACAGTTACTCATGGCATCTGTGTTGACTGCCATTTGTTTAACAACTCTGTGGATTTGGAGTTGATACAGGGATGAGTTGAACTGATCCCATCTCTGACCTTCCGAATTTGTAATTTCTCATCAATGTGGTCAACCCAAATAACCAACAAGTAAACTTTCTATCACATGCTGGTTGCATAATCAGTACAACCCAAATGTTTGGCTTAGTTCTGCACATATGAAACCATGCTCTCCTTTTGGAGCTGAACCAGCAAAGAAAGCTGTGTAAAGTGAATGCTGAAGGAGTCCCAGGACTTCCAGATGAATTCATAGTCTCCCTCTCGCTCTCGCTCTCGCTCTCCCCCTCCCTTCCTCTCCCCTTCTCTTCTCCCTCTCCTCTCCCTCTTGACCTCTCCTACCACTTCTTGAAAAGGAAAACCTACCAAGCACACAGAGACCCAGAGAAGAGCAGGATGTTACCAACTTAAGGAGCTCGAGCCTCTGCAACCATTTAGGGATAGTTGGGTGAAAAATTGTTGAGGAATTCTTTTGCTCATGGTCCCTAACTCATTAGTTTTTTCATGCTAAAGGTCAGGGTAAGGAGTACAGCAGTTTTATTTAATCCAGGAGGAATCTCTCTTGGCAGAAGTGTTTTTTTCATCACGTGTTTCTCCATCAGGAGAGAAATGTGAGTGCTGAAAAGTCTGGTATGCAGCAAAGTGAAGAGAATTCCTTTCATAAGCAACAGAAATGGCGGTTATGAAGTGGGTTGGAAGTCTCAGCTCCCTATTCGTGGTTAAAGCAACATCCTCAACCTCCTGTCAATTTTAGAGAGGCCATTTGTGACTCCCTACAGAACCGTTTAGGCCACAATGACAGGGACTGCTGAGGATATTTTGATTGTATTTGTTGTTGTAAGAGAGGACCTTGATTTCTAGTTCTAGGAAAGCCTAAATCTACATAAAGAGTGAATACAGTTTTCATCACTTACTCCATTTCATCAATTTTAAGACTCACATTTTCTCTGTTTTTCATATTTTAACATCTCTGTAATTCATGGAGTGGTGCAGTTCCTGTCAGCCAGGGAGCAGTCATGACATGTCACCATCTGTGCATGTGAAAACTTGGTCTTAGCTGTTCATATTTTCACTTCAGTGAGTTCGGAAGTTATGTACATTTTGGTGCGGCATATGCTAAATTTCATTGACATTTAGAATTGTTTTTTAAAAAAATTACATTATGCTTTGGTGTTGAAACAAACAAAAGAGCAGAGGTATTTAAAATTGCTATAAGTGGAGCAAATATTATTGGTCATTGGAGAAATGACCAAGATTCCATATTTCTTGCAGAACAACAACCAAGTTCTTTATGAAAATACTTCTTAAGCTTTTAATGTGCATACAAATCGTGTGAGAATCTTGTTAAGATTATTTGGGAGATCTGGGGTGGAGCTCGAGGGTCTTCTTTTGTAGCTAGTATCCGGGTGATGTTATTAGTGCAGGCCCAGACCATACACTGAGTAATAAGGCTTTACCAAAGCTATAAAAGAAGTTAAGTATAAATAAACGAAGCTGTGCTTATTTTGTTACTGAACTGTATACAGTGGATTGTATATCTCTTGATGAGTCATGCTACTAAAGGCATGATAAATACCAAATCCCCAGGAATAGGATGAAAGAAATTTTAGAACCATAATGGTGCATCTGATTTCTTGTCTCACAAGGCTGTTGATGAAGGATCATCATAGTTTAAGTAAGGTACCCAAAATACTAAGTCTTATAATCAAATGATCTTAGATTTAATGAAATACCATGACGTGCACACATCATTATCCTTATATAAATCATGAAGCACTTTGTTTCAATTCTAAGTACTCTATGGATTCTTTTTCTGCATCTTGTCAAGAGAGCCAATGACATGGTATTAGGCTCAGAAAATAAAAACACAAGACAGAATCTTCTGGGTGGCTCCGTTGGTTAAGTGTTTGATTCTTGATTTCAGCTCAGGTCATGATCTCAGGGTTTTGAGGTCAAGCCCTTGCTTAAGATTCTCTCCCCCCACCCCCACTTAAAAAGATCGCAACAAAACAGAAGAACAAAATCTTAAACATAAATGACTTCAATTTCTTTCAAATTTCTGCCCTCTCTTTTCAATCTACCCCTTCTTCTAACAAAAAGAATAAGACACTACAACTTTTAAAATGGGTGGGCAGAGAGGCAAAGGATGTTAAATAGCATCCAGTTTCATAGCAAAGCTGTCTGATCAAATAACCAGATCGAATAAGGAAAATGTGGGGCTAATAAATAATGTTTAGGTACCAGCAGGTGTGAATAGTCCATTTAATATGCTACTTCAAACAAAAGTTATTCGGCAAAGCCTGGGCTGTTAACTACCAACTTTGTCTTTATAAGAATCCTAAGAGCACCAGAAGAAAGCTACTTTTGTGTATCAAAGGCTATAGGATAGTCAGGTAGATGCCAAACAATGAGAACTTCTAGTCTCGTAGCTCTCCAGCTCTCTGTGTTATTCAGGTTTAATATTCCACAGACATCTAGCGCCAGCTTTTTTCCCTCCTGAATAAAACATAGCAAATTAAAATAGATTGATGAGGCAAAAATCGGAGTTTGGAGATGCTGTGGGTCAGGCTGTTGGAGGGGAGGAAACTGCACAATCGGAGTGAACATAATGAGCTCTTCAAACATTCAGTTATTACCCTGAGAAGATCATATTTTAGGAATAAGGATTACTCCCTAGATTGAGGACCATACCTTGAGATTAAGGAAAAACAAACACACAAAGGCAAAGCTGGACCAACCCCAATGAAGAATAAAACCAAAGCCAATAAGATCAAGATACATTATTTAACTATTCCATAACAACAGCAATAACCTTTAAACAAAGATGACATTATTCAGGACTTTATCAGGCACCATTGACAGTGTTAGGAATACAAGAAAAAATCACTGGATGTACTAAGAAGCAGTAAAATGTGACTGCTAGTTAAGAAAAAAATAAAGACCACAAGATGACCCAGATGTTGTAATTAGCAAACAAGGATTTAAAAATTGTTATTATAAATATGTCCAAGAACTTAAAGGAAAAGGTGGAGGTAATGAGATAACAAATGGAAACTATAAAAACAAAGTGGAAATATAATACCTAAAGTAAAAAACCCCCCAAATTGGGTTACTGTTATATCAGAGACTCCAGAAGAAAGGGTTAGTGAACTGGAAGAGAGATTAATAGAAATGATTCAGTCTGAAGCACAGAGAGAAGAAAGACTGTGCAAACTAAATAGAGACATGCTTACCTATGGGATAATAGTAAACAGCTTAATATAAGGGTAATTGGAGGCCTATGACGTTATGAGAGAGAATGGAGTAGAAAAATACTTTAAGAAATAATGGCCAGAAATTTTCCAGATTTGTTGGAAATCATCAACCTCAGATCCAAGAAGTTAAGCATTCCCCAAGCGGATTAACTTTTTTAAAAGATTATTTGTTAATTTATTTGAGAGAGAGCATGAAGGGCAGAAGGAGAGGGAGAAGCAGATTCCCTGCTGAGCAGGGAGCCTGACATGGAGCTTGGCTTGATCTCAGGACCCTGAAATAATGATCTGAGCTGAAGGTGAACGCTTAACCAACTGAGCCACCCGGGTGCCCCAGGAGGCACATCATAGTCAAGCTACTGAGTACAAATGAAAAAGAAAAAATCTTCAGCCTAGGGGAAAACCCACAGTACATAACAGAGGAACAATAATATAAATAACTGACTTGCTAGCAGAAAGAACGGAATCCAGAAGAGAATGGAAGAGGGTCAAGCCACAATTCTGTATCTGGTGTCTAGCAAAATTATCCTTAGAAAACAAGGATGGAATAAAGAAACTTCCAGAAAAACAAAAGTTGAGAGAAAAGGTTAATACCTGGGTAAGTATAAAAGGCTTTCTTTCCTTTTTTCTCTTAAAATATTTAAATTATATTTGGTTATTTAATGGAAAAAAATGGGGCGCCTGGGTGGCTCAGTTGGTTAAGTGACTGCCTTTGGCTCAGGTCATGATCCCCGGGATCGAGTCCCGCATCAGGCTCCCAGCTCTACGGGGAGTCTGCTTCTCCCTCTGACCATCTCCCCTCTCATGCTCTCTCTCTCACTCTCTCTCTCTCTCTCTCAAGTAAATAAATTCTTAAAAAACATAATAAAGGAAAAAAATGATAACAATCATTGTGGAGTTTTATAATGTATGTTGAAGGAAAATACATAACAAAAGTAGCCCAAAGGATGGGAAGTAAAATGATATATTTATGGGGTTCTTACATCTTTTATAATATGGTAAAATATTAATTACAAGTATAATATGGTAAAATATTAATTACAAGAACAAGTGGGGTTCTTACATCTTTTATAATATGGTAAAATATTAATTACGAGTGAAGATGCATTTTTCCCGTTTTGTTAATAATCAACATCACTGTATAAGTTTAAAGTATATAGAATGATGATTCAATTTACATATATTGAGAAATGATTACCACATTTGAAATGATTGTAAATGACTACCAATAGATTTAGTTAATATCCATCATCTCATATAGATTAAGATGCATGTTGTAATCTCTACAGCAGTCATTAAAATATAGAACAAATTAGCTAAAAGTCTAAGGAAATAAAATTGAAAGTTAAAAAGATGTTTGATTACCTCAAAATAAGGCAGAAGCAGAGGAAAAAAGGTACAATATAACCATGAGGATAAACAGATGGGAAAAATTGAAAACAAGTTGCAAAATGGTTTACTTAAACCCAAGCATATAAAGAATTATACTAAATGAAAGTGGACTAAAAGGCAGAGATGATCAGATTGGATAGAAAAGCAAGACCAAACTATATGCTGTGTGTGAGATGCATTTTTTTAAAAGATTTTTTTTATTTGAGAGAGTGTGCGCATGCGCGCGCGCGCACACACACACACACACACACACGAGTGGGGGGAGGGGCAGAGGGAGAAGGAGAAGCAGGCTCTCTGCTGGGCAGGGAGCCCATCGACAAGGGGCTTGATCCCAGGACCCTGAGATCATGACCTGAACTGAAGGCAGATGCTTAACTGACTTAACCACCGAGGTGCCCCTAAGAGATGCATTTTAAACATAAGAGCACAGATAAATTGAAAGTGAGGGATGGGAAAAGCTACCATGCAAACAACAAGTAGAAGAAAGCTGGCATGGCTCTACCAACTTTAGGCAAAAAGGCCTTCATGGTGAAGGAGTATTATTGGGCATGATAGGGATGTTTCAAAAGCATAGAAGTATTAATTCACGAGGGAGACTAACAGTCTAAAATGTGTATGCTTCTTTTTTTTTTTTTTTTAAAGATTTTATTTATTTATTTGACAGAGAGAGAGAGATCACAAGTAGTCCGAGAGGCAGGCAGAGAGAGAGGGGGAAGCAGGCTCTCTGCGGAGCAGAGAACCCGATGTGGGGCTCGATCCGAGGACCCTGAGATCATGACCCGAGCCAAAGGCAGAGGCTTTAACCCACTGAGCCACCCAGGCGCCCCTAAAACGTGTATGCTTCTTATAATTAGTTTCAAATATTTGAGGCAAAACTGATAGAACTAGAAGGGAAAATAGACACATCCACAATCAATAGGGATATGGAAGACTTGGACATGGTCAACCAACTTAATTGACACAAAGAACTACACTCAGTAGTTCCAGAATTGCCATTCTTTTCAGTGCACACAGAATGTTGACAAAGTTAGACCATCTGTAGGCCCATGTAATAGTTTTAAAATGTTGAAATTCAAAGGACTGAAATTGTAATGTTCTCTGACCAAAAACAACAACAACAACAAAGTAGAAATCAGTAGTAGTAAAATATCTAGGAAATCCCAAACAATACTTTTCGAAGTGTGTTCTAAAAGATAGTTTTGAACCCAATGTCAAAATCTCCTGGGAAATTAGAAATATTTCTCTCTCTCTCTCTCTCTCTCTCGGAGATTAAGAATTTTTGAACTGATCATGAAAGCCCCATATTAAAATTTGTTGGGATACAGTTAAAGCATTAGAGAAAAAACTATACCTTTAAATGTTTAGAGTAGAAAAGTTTATTTCTACTCTATTTAGTAGAAAAGTAAATCAGTTATTAAAATTTCCATCTCAAGAATCTGGGAAAAAAGATGAGCAATTTAAACACAGAGTAAATACAGGAAAGAAATATTAAAGGTAAAAAAAAGTGGGGTGCCTGGGTGGCTCATTCAGGTAAGGATCTACCTTCATCCCCAGGTCATGAACTCAAGGTGCTGGGATTAAGCCCCACATCAGGCTTCGTGTTCAGTGGGGAGCCTGCTTCTCTCTCTCCCTCTGCTTCTTCCCAGCTTGTGCTCACTTTCTCTTGTGCTCTCCCTTTCTCACTCACTCTCTCAAATAAATAAAATCCTTAAAAAAAGATAAAAAAAAAAAAGAAATCAAGGCAATAGGAAAAAATAACATAGTAACAGAAAATTAACAAAGCTGAAAGTTGGCACTGTAGAAGGATTTTTAAATGTGATAAACTCCTGGAAAGATTGACCAAGAAAAGAAGAGAAGACACAAATTACCACTATCAGAAATGAAAGAGATCCCACTATGAGTCCATTTATTGAAAGGTTACCAAGGGAACATAATGAACAACTTTATGCCAATGGCAGTGTAGATATAATGTATGGATTTCTTGTAAAACACAACTTGCTAAAATGGACCAAAAAAGAAATAGACAACCTGAACAGTTTTATATCCATTAAGGAAGTTAAATTCATAATAAAAAAAAAAAACTTTCTGCTACCAAAACTGCAGGCCCAGATAGCTTCACAGATGAATTCAATCAAACATTCAATAAAGATGTAATACTGATGTAACACTATTTTAGTAAATAGGGGAGGAAACATTTCCAATTTGTCTTATAAAGCCAACATAACTTTGATACTAAAATATGACAATATCATGAAAGAGGAAACCTAAAGAGTAATATTTTTCTAAATGTAGCCAAACAAAGTCTTAACAAAATATAAGGAAATTGAATCCAGAAATATATCTAAAGTATTGTACATTATGACCAATTGAGATTTATTTCAGGAATATAAGGTCAATTTAACTTTAGAAATTGATTCTTGTAACTCAGTATATTAAAAGAGCAAAGGAGAAAAACCATATGATTATTTCAATAAATGTAGCAAGAGCATTGAACAAATATTCAACACCCATTTTTAATCAAAATTCTCAGAAAACTAGAAATAGAAGGGAACTTTCTCAACCTGATAAACAGTATCTGTGAAAAACCTATAGCTAACATCATATTCTCTCATTAAAGACTGAATACTTTTCTCTTAAAATGAGGAACAAGGCAGGGATGTCCATTCTCACCACTTCTATTCAACATTGTACCAGAGCTTCTAGCTGGTGAGGTAAGGCAAGAAAAAAAAAGTGAAAGGTATTTTTAAAAAAAGGAATAGAACGATCTTTATTTACAAGCAACATGATCTTGTATGTAGAAAACCCTAAAGAACCTATGGGGGAAAAATACAAGAGTTAGGAAATGATTCTGTCAGCATAATAGGGCACAAGGTTAATATATACAATCAATTGATAATAATCTTGGTTTGAGACCTGTTAAAAATGAGATGTGAAGTTGGCAGCTGAATTTAAAATCTAGGATTCAAGGAAGAGGCCTGTCATGGAGATATAAATTTAGAAATAAATTTTATAAGATATTTAAGACATTTGGATGAATGATAGAAAAAAAAGAGGGAAGAAGAGAAGTCCAAGGACTGAGGGTCCTTTTTCAGGGACTTTCCTGTTTCACACACTTGCTCCTGCTCTGAGTCCTGACTATGAGAAGAGGAGCATATGGGGCTTCTGCTGGGTGAGAGTCAGTAAAAGCAGTATTTCCTCCAAGCCACTTACATTTGAACAATGATAGGGTGTTGGAACTCTTTTTCCCCCATAGTAGTTTTCCTTTGGTTTTCCAACAGTTTTCCAGCTGTTTCCAACCAGTTTTCTGTTGGTACCAACTGACTCTTTGGTCAGTATTTGGGATGACCTCATTGAGAAGCCCTAGGACACTCAGAGGCTTATGCCCAGAGAGCATTGGTCCTTTCTAGGTGGAAGAGGGGTCCGCTGAACCATTAAGGGCATGAATCTGCTTTCCATTGATTGCCCAAGAGAAGGAATTTCTGTGATAAAGTGCAGGGCTGTTTCTTCCTTTGGCTCTTTATGCCTTGGCATCTCATCGAGTCCATGTGCAGTGTTTGGCTCTGGGGCTTTGCAGAGACAGGAATGCTCCAGTATATCACCGTCATCTCCATGCTGCCAGCCTCAGAGCTCTCACGTTGATGTCTCACTTGTGTTCCACCCCCAGATCTGGGAAGATGAAAACTTTGGGCCTTTCACATGGCTGCAGGCTACTGATGACTATAAAATATGGAGCCAGATGGATTTACATTTTTTTTTTTTTTGTGAAGACAAAACATAGCTTGTCTCTGCTAAGATCTTATCTATTTAATGAGCAGAAGCAGTATAATTAAGGCCTCTCTCCGTTGCGGTGGATGTGCCAGACCTACTGGAAAGTTTGCTTAGTTTTCATAAATCAAATTGGTTTGGACTTTCACACCCTTGGGGGCTAGTTTTGACATCCATTAGTAGAGGCTGTCACAGTGGCTTTTATTTTTTCTTCTCACGGGCAGGTTGCCTTTGTTTAGAGGGAAACATCTCTGCCCAGATGGCCATTCTCAAGGCAAAGGCATGGGATAAAGGAATGTTGCCCTCAAGCAGGAGGCGTGAGAGGTAGCAAGGTGCTCAGAGGGGAGCCCTTTGGCACGGAGCAAGTTCTCCTAATGTAGGAGAACCCAGGAGTAACTAGTGTTAGGCAGTCCCTGACCAGCCAGCAGGGGGGCCAAACCACTTAGGGTGACTTTCTTGGCTCTGCTGGCTGCAAGAGGTCTTCAGCATGGTTCTCCAGACTGCCTGGTGGAATTAAATATACTTGCAATTTGCATTCTAAACAAGCTGTTCGGAATAAATATGCTGGCTACATTGTTTTCTTGGCTCTCATTCATTGGTTAATAATGTGTTATTTTTTTGGAAACTTTTCTTTCTCTTTTGGCTTGGAAGAGGAACCCAGGAGGAATATTGTTTTGGATTCAGTGCTAATCTTTCAAAACAACACGTGTGCAAGCATGGTTTGGCCAAACCTGGCTACATCCATAGCGAGTGGATCTGGACATAAGAAGGGCTGAGGATGGGATGAAAAACTCTATTGGCAGGTCCTGATGGTGCAGATATGGCATCTGATGGGCACTTGCTCAAGAGTAGAGAGAAGAGAGCAGGGAGCTCAAATGGCATCCACGTCACTTATGCCCTTTACAATGACATTAAGAGTTTGCCTCTCATACAGGATCCACAGGAGGGACCCAGGGCTATGGGAGCTAGAGGGAATGGCACACAAGTGCTGAACCCATGACACGCAGGCAAGGAAATGGACAGAGAGCAGTGTGGGGGTGCACAGCGTAGACTCATCTATCACATGTATTAGCTGTCCCATCACCAGCCTATAATACATACTTGCTGGACACAACGTATTGTTCTGAAGCAGGTTCTTTTTACAGCCACAGCTGCTGGATTATGTTTCTGTGTTGTTTCCCAATGGGCGGTGGGGAAAAGCCAAGAACAGCTGCAGCCTCCATGAGAATGAAGCCCAGTTCCTTGGTCATTTGTGACCCTGCCCGATGTGGGGCTAAACACAGAGGCCCTGGAAGAGGTGACCAAGCTGAGTTTCTAGATCCTTCTAGGGTGACCCTTTCAGAATGTCACTTACCTACTCCTATTTGAAGAACCTTCATGCTAGGAGTGGGACTGGAGCAAGAATGAATTCTTCCTGCCTAAAGAAGGCAGAGGGTGAGACCAGAGAGACCCTTCAGGGCCCTGATGGGGCCAAGAGCACTTTGCTGTGGAGAAGGGCAGCTCCCATTACAACCTATCTCCCACTGTCTCATTCTCCTGGACTGCTGATTAAGGGCTAACTTGCCCCCTGTCCCTACTTAGCACCATGCAGAGAGATCAGGATGGTTGTGGTCTCAGCCTTCAAAGGGCTAACTCTCCCAAGGGAAATCCTTTTTTTTTTTTTTTAAGATTTTATTTATTTGACAGAGAGAGAGAGAGATACCACAAGTAGGCAGAAAGGCAGGCAGAGAGAGGAGGGGAAGCAGGCTCCCTGCTGAGCAGAGAGCCTAATGCGGGGCTCGATCCCAGGACCCTGAGATCATGACCTGAGCTGAAGGCAGAGGCTTTAACCCACTGAGCCACCCAGGCGCCCCCTCCCAAGGGAAATCCTATTCAGCCAACATTTATGGAGCACCTGCTTCTGCCAGGAACCATGTTCTTTCTGTGGAGGTGATCTAGTTCTTGGCCTTGGAGAGCTTCCAGGCTGGTGAGCCAGTGACCCGATTTACTCACACGGGTTCTCCGAGTAGCAACAACATTTCTGGACTAATATGTTCCATGAACCTTCACCTGCATAAATAGGTTTAATGCTCCCAATAGTTCTGTGTGTCTGGTTCCATGAATATCCTCTCATTTTACAGATGAGGAGACTGAGGTTTCACTCATCGCAAATATTACTTGACAAGAGCCACCCATAGTAAACGGAAGAGCGCATACCCTGCTAGTGCCAGAGGACTGATAGCAGAGCACAGAGACATTCTCGTCTCGCCCTTAGGATAAACAATTGATAGTACATAAGACTGTGCTACGGAAGGCCAAGGTGGTGGTTCTAACAGAGATTAAGGAGGCTCTTCAGGGGAGACCACTCGTGACAGATTTTGGAAGATGTATGGAATTTCAACAAGGGCAGATGGTGAGAAAAAAATCCCAACCAGAGGACCAGGCTTAATAAAGGTATTACAGTGTCCCAGCTAAGCAGGGTGTGCTCAGGAGAAGTCTGATGTGGTAGGAACCTGGTGTTCATGGCAGAAGGCGGTAGAAGATGACATAGGCAGCTAGATTCTAAGGCAACTTTGCAAAGCAGGTAGTGGGGGCTGTGGGGATTAGGGGCAGTGCCGTCTCTGATCTGAGTGCAGATTTGGGGTTGATGCTGATATCTGATGGACGCCAGGCAGACTGGTGGTTAGTCTCCTAGGGGCGGTGTCACTTGCTAATATTCATGAAAAAGCTGGCAATTTGTTCTGCATATATGCATAGCTGCCACCCTACTGGAGGCTTTTTATTCATTATCTCTAGTATTTATTCTGTCCTGCAACACAGATGAAGAATCTAAAGCTCAGAGAGGTTAAGTTACTTCCCCAAGGCCCCCCAGCTAATAATGGATGGTGGAACTCTGAATCAGACCCAGGTCTGTGTGATTTGAAAGCCATGCCCTTGGCACAACAGATGGGGCATTTCCCAGGAGATTAGAGGATGCAGTGAAGACTGTTCTCCTGCTTATTCTCACTCCTAGGCGGCCACCTTCGCAGGTGTGAGACGTTGATGAGGCTCTCACCTAGTGCTGATTTCACCTGCAGGGAGGTGGCGTTCACCCAGACCTTCCCCTGCCATCAGTGTTGACAGAAAGGCCTGGAATACCCACGGAGGAAGGTTCTCATTCACCAGAGTGCAGTCTCTGCAGAGGGAGTAACCTGTATTTGGGAGCAGTGGGGACAAGTCCCTTTTCTGCTGCTCTGTCACCATTCGGAAATGGTCTCCGTACTGCTCAGGTGTACACCAGTTTGGAATGAAACCAGCTCTTGGCCAATTAAGTGATGTACAGGAGCCTCAATACCATTCTGAGGGTAAGGACTTGTGGACAGTTTTTCCTTTGGTTGCTCCCTTCTTTTGCACTGTGTTTTGAGATTACAGATGTTAAACCACAGCTGACTTCCTCGTTTCCGTAAGGGCCCTTTGATAGCCAGTCAACTGAGTTTTCCATTGTTATTTTTCATAGGGCTAATCGCTGTTGGCAACTACTTTGTGTTACCTTGTTCACATAATTATTCACTGGGCCTGAAATACCCCAGATGACCGTCAGCATCTCAGCTGTGGCCTTGCTCACTGGAGTCACCCCTAGGAAGTGGTTCAAACCTCGAGGACGAAATGGGGAACTTTTTCTGATGAGGTGGACTCAGCCACTAGGAGCAAAACCTGACATAGAAGTTGAGTTCAAGTTCACCCTGAGTTGCCATGACACGGTTGCCCCCAAGTTCCCTGAGTTCTACCAGGTCTGTCTGCGATCATAACTCTTCTTAGAGCAGTGCTTTTGGGAAAGACAGGCTGGCCTGGTCTCTCTTGCTCATGATTGAAATTGACAGTAGAGCAGAGACCATTGAGCCCCACCTGTGAATGTCCTCCCTGGCTTTGTCTCTTGTTCAGCAGCTCCTCGGACCAGGAGCTGCTAAGAATTCCTATTTCTAGCATTAAGTAGAGCATGGGTATTAAAAAGAGAAAACCCCGAGACCTGGACCCACTCCCTGCTCTGTCAGCTAACAGGCTAGCTGGGGAGAGAGCTCGAACTTCTCCTTCCCCTTCATCTCATGACTTCGTACTTCCTGGCATTGGAGTACAGGGCAGAGGAGGGATGAGGAGGGTGAGGGCCATGGGGGGCAGTGATGGGTACAGTCAGACTGCAGGATGGAAGGAGGGCCTCGTGCTTAACCGGAGACTTGGGACTAGCTGCACAATTTCTGTTTGTGTGAAAAAGAGCCTTAGGAAGTGTTTTGAGTCTTAAAAAAAAAAATCTTATAAATAGAAGGAAGAAAGAATTTTTCCCTTGGTAAGCTTCTGAGGACTACGTTCCAAGGCTCTTGAGGAGGGAGTAGGAAGGAATTTAATTTCCCGCTGGAAGGAGTTGGAGGCTGCAGGGAGGGATGGCGGCTCTCACCGTTGACACTGCACAGGGTGGAGGAGCACTCTCAGGTGGGCTCTGGAGGGAGTTCAGAAGTCCTGGCAAGTGTTTCAGAGGCCTTATGGCAAATCACTCACTTTTACTTGGACGCAGATTTCCATGTAGTATGTTGATCCAAGAGCCGTTCTATATATGGGATTGTACAGGTGACTTCTTCTACAATCTCTGCTCCTCTGAGTGGTGGTGACTGCTGAGCTACCACCTGCTGCCTACCTAGACTCAGGATGTCTGCACCTCTGGCCTCAGTCTCTTTGGCTATAATGGGAGATCATGATTGCAGCCTCCGTAGAGTTTGGGGAGGATTAAATGAGATAATACAGAGGAAGTACTCAGCCCCGTGAGTGACACATAATGATTCCATGATCAATGGTTCCTTTTTCATATAAACGTTTTATTTTGGAATCATTGTAGATTTACAGGGAAGTTGCAACGACAGTAGAGAGTTCCCATGTACTCCTCACACTTTTATACCCTGTTGCCCCTCATCTGTAACAGCTTTCCCCATTAACATCTTACACAATGGTGGTGCATTTACCAAGAGTAAGAAACCAACTTTGATATATGACTATTAAACTCAAGATTTTATTTGGATTTTACTGGGTTTTGTACCAGAGTCCTTTTTCTGTCTCCTAACCCAATCCAGGGAACTACATTGCATTTAGACTTACTTTGATTAGGCTTCTCCTATTGGACTGTAGGCCCCTGAGAGTAGCAGCAGCATCCTCTCTCATCTCAAACACAGAACAGTCATCACGTGGCCAGGCACAACCGAAGTCTGGGTATACAAGTAATTACTTTGCTCTGAAAACATCTTGCCTAAAATCTCTGTGCTTTAGGGAGACGTTAGGGCCCAAAGTGGCAGTCCTCATTGTGCTGCCAAGCCTCAGCCTCCCAGCCTTATGGAGGTAGGGCATTTGCGAAGGAAATCTTCTGGATTTGGGAAACAGGGATGGGGGAGAGGCCTCCAAGTCTTTGCATCGAGCCCATGGCTAGACGGCGTCACCTTCTGTCTTTCCAAGGCTCCCAAGCCAGCTGGGAGCCTTCCTTCCCATCCCAAGCCAGCATAGGGTCCATTGTACTCTGCCGAACAGGCCCTGTGGTGGGATTCCCCGGGGCCATAGCTTTCACTGAAAGCTGATTCCTTGGAGCATAGGTCTTGGCTCTCAGAGCCCTGCTTGGAAGTGCCATGGGTAGAGGTTTAGAAAGAGCTTTGCTCAATTTCCTGTCAGGGCCTGTGGTGGTAGAGAGGGAAGTGATGACCGGGAGGGTTTAGGGCCTGCATGGCATCTTCTGGCCATAAGGTAGACCCTTCCTTTCTGGAGTCTGGCTTTGAGGAGGCTTCTGTTTACCTCAGATGTTTACCACAGTGGGGTTCTCCATTCCTGGGTCTGTAGTCCCCTTATTAGGGCAGAACTCCGGGGGAGAGTTTGACATGAAGACCCCTAGGCCTCATCCTGCCTGGGGAGGACACGTCCTTGCTGCCCTCTTTCTGGATGGGGTTCTCGGGGCTGCCGCACAGGCCTGGCATTTTGCTGTGGCATTGTGTGACACTGTGAGCAGTTTCGGGGCCTGTGGCGTGGAGCCGTGGCGGCCAGACACACTGAGTCTCAGAGCCCTCGCATCAGGCAGCCAGCATCCCCGGCGCTGGGGGATGGCTGACAACCAAGAATGTGCACTTAGCACACATTCCTTCTCCAAACTCGAAGTGCTTAATATTTTGAAACCTCAAATCAGTTTGTTCTCTTAAAAACTAGAACCACATGCCTGCAGAGGCAGTGTGCTGACGGGTCCGATTTTTCACACATGAAATGGGAACGCTAGGCTGTGGAAGCAGCAGCCTTGCGCTCTAGCCCTGCCTACGCCACTAAGCGCCCTGGGAGCTTGGGCAGGTCTCTGCGCCTCACGAGCCTCGGTTTCTCCACTTGAAAAACAAGGACACCAGGATCTTTAAGAGCCTACCAGCTCTGCGGGTTTATGATTCTTGGGGGGATGGAGATATTCTGATGTTGACTGGTTTATAGGAAAGTTTATTTGAAATCCACGAGGGCCTATGATGGCTTATAAATATTTAAGATGGATTTTTTTTTTTTAGTAGGTCTAAACACAAGCAGAAATGGCAAGAATGTAAACAGTCCTTAGATCCTCTCTGCTGGTGCCTGGGGATGAGGACCGCAGTAGGCACGAGGAGGCAGGCAAGGGCCAAGCAGCGGTGAGCTGGTCTTGCGAGGCCGTTGCACTGGCGGCCTGGGGGACTCACTCGTGGCTGCCCAGAGCTGACGCACACCAGCAGCCTGGGACACCTCCTTCTCTCTGTTCGTGGCAAGTTTTTCAGGTCTCTCCCAGAAACAAGGGCTTGTAGCCTCCAGCCCTGACCTCCCAGCTCTCCTCCGAGAGGGCCCTGCAGACTCCCTGTCACACACTCCCAGCTTTGAATTCTGGTTGGAGCCAAACAACTGGGAATAAGGTCCCCAGCTAACTCATTTATGGGAAAATGGAGCAGAGGCAGTGGGGGACAAGCAGTGGCCTGTGACTGGCCCTCATTCGGGGGTGTCTGATAGTCATAGCGTCCGCGGGAGCCACTAGGTGGGGGCCTTTGGGTTTCTGGGATGAAATTGCTCTGGGACAGAGGAGGGGTTCTGTGGCTAACAACATGAATTAGAAAGAAATTGCTGTAAACGAACCATGTGGTATCAGTTAGACTGGGAACCCCTCATGAGAGGTGTGAGCCCAAGGGCTTCGCTTTTCCATCATGGATGTCTCTGGAATGTCCTAGAGGTACCAGAGACTGTGCTGGCACCCGACTTGACGGAGCCGGGATCCTGGCAGGACAGAAAGAGCATCCCCAAGTGAACCACAGATGAGGAAGTGGTGACAAGTGGCAGACAGGGGGCCCTCTCTGTGGAGGTGACTTTCCTTAGAGACTCGAAGGCTTAGGAGGAGCCGATGTGCTGGGGGTGGAGGGCAGAGCATCGCCGGCACACATCCCAGTGCAGGCTGAGGTGCCCAAGCCAGAAAGGGCTGGGCGGAGGGGGGTTTGAATGAGAGGGGGTGTGGCCTCAAAGATGCGCGTCTAGGATTTGCTTGGCTGTGGTCCTGAGGAGAGGGTGGCTTTGGAGCAGGATGGAAAGAGGACTGTTCCTATGTACCCATCAGCCTCGTAGGAGTGGACAAACTTTGCCCACTGAACTAAGCGGGATATGTGTGCAGCTTAAATGCCAGACTCTTGACTAAGAGGCTGAAAATCACAGCTCCTCAGGGCCTCATTCACACAGAGTGAATTAGTAGACACTTGCCCACCTCCACCCACTCCCCCTGCCAGTCATCACCAGGGGCCATTCTCGTCTTTTGTCCTTTTCTGGCCATTACTCACATTTCCCCAACATATGCCCATTTACATTTCCTGCAGTCGCATTGTTCCTGCTGGCCCATAATTGCTGGGGGAGAGAGTAGGCAGGAGTTCTTCCTGAAGTGTCCTCCTCCTGCCTTCAGGGGTCAGAGAAGGACCCAGAGTGGGAGGAGGAGCGTGACCATGACACACAGCTTATACTTGATCCAACGCGGGGAAGCGGGGCATGCTGAGCAGGAAGAGCACGTGGGTGGGTCGGAGGCGGGACAGGAGAGAATGGTGGTTGTGGCGGGACGAAGTGAGGGTGCTGCACCCCTGCTCGGACACCTCCCTCCCTGCAAAACCTCCTGGTCTTGGAGACCCAGTTCCAGCGTCAGCAACTCTGTGAAGCTTTGCCTGACTTCCTAGACCTTGTTGGGGCCTGTAGCCTCTGGATCCATGAGTTCCTATGTCACCGTGGTTCTGTAACCCACACGCTGCAGACCCTTGCTACTCAAAGTGTGGTCCATAGGTTGGCAGCTTTGGCATCGCTTGAAGTCGTTGGAAGTGTAGATTGCCTGGGCCTTCCCTAAAAGTTCTGGATCAGGATCTGCCTTGCAAGAAGCCCCATGGTGATTCCTTTGCTCATTAAACTTTGGGAAGCAGGGCCATAGACCTTTCGTAGCTGCTGCCCTACCCACTCTGCCTCATCCAGGAGTGGGACTCTGCTTTCCTGGGTGGGATGGTGAGCTCCTAGGGACAGAGCCCTCACATCCCTCTTGAGGCCAGGCTGAGGAGGATAGTGGCCATCCAGGTAGGGACTCAGTACTTGTCGGATCTGACTTTTGGGGGGAGGTGAGGGGTAAACCAAACAGCAGCAAAGAAGGGGAAAAGAGTATTTATGAGTAGATCATCCACGGTCTCAAAAAAAAAACCTTGGAGAAGGCTGTGTATCTCTCTGGGATTGTTCATTGTCCAAGACATTTTTCACTTAGGGAGCCCTAAACGGAGATGTTTATAAAATCAAGGCCACAACTTGGAGGCATTGCAAGATCGAGAACACAGTGACCATTCGTCCTTAATACAAAGTCCTAGAGATCCTAGGGGCCTGTTTGCTTCTCCATTTCTCTTTCCGAAAGCCTAACTTTTATATAAAAGGCCAAGTTTGGAGAGACCAAAATTGTATGCATCACCAAGATATGTCAAGGACTGCTCCTTCCCTCCCCGCCTCTTTCCATCACCATACTCCAAGCTCTGTCAGTCATGAGGATGGAGGGACTTTGCCGGCACCCAGGGGGTCGGAGCTGCAGTGAGAGCAATAGAGGATATGCTTCCTTTCCAAGGGGAGGAAGGAGCCTCCAGAAGCAAAGTGACTTCTCAGGAACCAGCCAGGGTCATAGGCAGGCTGCTGTCCCTGGGAAGGAAGATTTTAGAGCAAACAATGATCTTCAGGTTAAAGTGTGGTCACATGCTGATGGAGTGGAACAGGAAAATTCTCTCAAAGTCATTGACCGTTACTAAGTACCTACCGTTAGCCTGGCCCTGGCCAGCTTCTGGGGAAATGAAAGAAGATGCTCAGTTCAATGTCAGACTCACATAAGTTGCTTTTTGTGAGGGTGGTTTGGTTATACTTGAAGAGAACTGAGAACACTTAGCCCCTACCCTTGGATTGAGCTGATCATCTTACTGGGGTGACAGAAGCTCATATTCCGCCTCCTACAGGCAGCCTTTCCTGATTACTCTGGCCCTAACTCCTGATGAAGTTATATCTGCTCAGATTATACATAGAATAATGCACTGCCATGTGTTGGTCGGCTTCCTGCTGTGTTCTCTGACTCTGTCTCCTAGCAAAGCTCCCCCACCCCATGCCAGGTGTCAATTTATTGCCTTTCAACTCATCTCTGTCTGTCTGCTCCAGGGTAATGGAAATGGGCTTTGTAAATATTTCTCCTTTGCCAGCTGGTATGATTCTAAGCCTTGTCAATAGAGGACATTGAGGGACACTGGAGAAAGAAGGGGTTTCCACTCTCTGGTTCCCATTTACTAGACTCCTGCAGCTCATACTTTGTCCGGTGCTCAGGTCCGGAGAGCGTGTGGTGTGTGCTGTGTTAGGCTGCCGCAGGGGACACCTTTCTCTAGTGCCTGCCTCCTGCAGTCATGGTGTCTTGAGCTCCTGCAACGCCCAGGGGCTAGCAGGTTCTCCCAGCAGCTTCTCTGGCAGTTTCCCAGTGGAATGCCACCAGCCAGGGATCTCCTTGTGAATGGCCTCCTCCAGCACTCTCTCGTGGCTCTACAGTGAGTTCTGAACTATGGCACTTCTCTTTGGACACCTTTTCCCGACATCTCAGAGGGCAAATCCCTGGCAAGTCCCTTACCAAAAGTGGTAAGGCATCTTTTGGCTTTTGTGCTGTCCAGTGAGCCATGGCTGTGTCCTCTCTGAGATCTGAATCCCAGTCCTTGGTCAGGGAGGAGGCTCTTCCTTGGGCACGAGGGCCCTATCTCAGTTCTAGGGGTCGATGTTGCTACCATCGTTACTATTCCTGCGTTCTTTATTGTTCTCAATAACTCTTACTACCCAAGTCCCCATTCATCTTCTACTAATGTACTTTAATTTTCTATTAATAATTCTTTATATTAAATTTTTCTATTTCCATTACCATGTGACTTCTCTGTCCTGTGGCAGAACTTTGAGCAATACACTTATCTGTCCACGATTGTGAAAGGAGATATGGCCAGAACTACAGATAAGATCTATCTACATAGATTTATAAATAAAATTATTTATGTAGATAAATCTGTGTATATTTATATAGATTTATGGTTTGACTGGATGATCAGGGACTTGGAAAGAACATGACTGGAAGATTAGTGGCAAGAAAGTCTGGGGGAAAGAGGTATTGGATGGACCTCTCTCAGACTGGGCACAAACCGTGAAGATATTTGTGTCCCATGTGGATACCCAAAGGAAATCCGCTACAGTGAGGGTTAGTCATCACGTGGACAAAATTGCCTACTCTGTAGACATCAGTCAACCTCTTTCCCCAGCCTCTCCAGGGCTCACTCAGTGGGCCCATTAACAAAGGAGCCGTGGTGGCAGGCACGGATACTATGCAGGAGCTTAGTGGCATGGCTGCTTATACTGCTGGTAGGTGCCTAGTCTACCTACAGCAGGGACCGACCCAAGCCCTTGACACCATTCCCTGGGGGTAAGTAGCCAGCCACCTTGTGGCAGATTGATAACATGGGACCCCTTCCGTCGTGAAGGAGCCAGATATTTGTCATCACTGGAATAGACATATGTTCTAGGTATGGATTTGCGCATAGCTTGTCTGTAGCACCATCACCCATGATTTACAGAACACTTACCTACCGCCATGGCATTCTCCATAGCATTGCTTCTGATCAGCAGTCCATTACTTAGCAGAGGAAGTATAGCAGTGGGCTAATGCCCCTTCCATGGAATTATGTGGTCTTACTCCATTCACTGGACATGGCTGGGCTAATTGGAAGGTTCACTGACTTACTGAAGATATAGTTGCAATACCTTTCGTGAAATAACATCCTGGATGGATGGGGTTGTCTTATAGGACGTAGTATATGCTTTGAATCAAAATGTCCCCGTGGAGCCAGTGAAAAAGTCAATGGAAAGCTATCTTCTCCATGTCTCATGGTGGGTCTGAAGTTGTTCTGGGTCACAGAATGGGTGGGTGGGAAGAAAGTTGGACATGAAGTAGGGAGAGCAAGGATAAATGAACCTTGAATGTGAAGATTAATTTTATGTCAACTCAGTGAGGCTACAGTAGCCAGTTAATCAGACATGAATCTAGATGTGATTAGCATCTGTGATCACTGGACTGTAAGTAAAGGAGATGACCCTTAATAACATGGGTGGGCCTCATCCAATCAGTTGAAGGCCAGAGAGCAAAAACGGAGGTTTCCGGGAGAAGAAGAAATTCTGCCTCAAGACTGCAGCATCCAGTGCTGTCTGAGTTTCCAGTTCTCCCACACATACGGTGAGAGCCCAGCCGGCCCCACTCCTCGCATATTCCTAGCAACTCTGAGCACAAGGCTTGGCCCAGAATGGATGCTCGATAAATATTTCCTGTCTGGAAACGACAACCATCTGTCGGAGTCGGTGTGAATAGAGCTCTGCCTTGGGGCAGGGGCGGAAGCTGAGGGACCGAGGAGGGCCTTTCCTGTCCTTAGATCCTATGACAGGGAGCGGGAAGCTCTCCAGATTGAGAAGAGGTTGTTGGGAGACAAAGTGGGAAGGCAATGTGAGATCTATAAAGTAAAAATGAAAATTTAGGAGGAGTGCTGGAAGAGAAGCAACTTCGGGGAGAGATTTGAAACTTCAGCTTTGCTGGAGTGCTTGCTGCAGGTGAGGACTCGGGTTGGCCATTCTGAAGGGGCCGGCGCTTTCTTCAAGCTTCACATATATGAATCCCTAGCACCCTCACAGCACCCCACAAGATAAATTCTATGTGATCCTTGACTCACAGGTGGGAAAAGGGAAGGACAAAAAGGGCAAGTAGCTAGAGAAGGATTCACTTTGCCCCTTGGGTGCTGCTTCTCCAGGGACGCCCCTCAGGCAAAGGGAAATAGCCCTTTGGTCTCTCCTGTCTGATTCCAGCACAGGCCTCCACTTGTTTTTTCTGGAGTTTGCCAAGAAAGTCCCAAAGGCTGAGTGAGTCTCCTATCCTCTCTGGGGCCCATGGTATGCTCTGCATCAGCCCTGGTGGTCTTCAGCATGGAGACAAGATTTCTCGGCAAATCTTTTCACTCAGACTGCAGAGCTGACTTTGTGGCCACATGTGCAATTCATAAAGTTTGCATTTTCCACGGGACTCGGTTTCCAGAGCGTTTTGGCCTGAGCACTATGAGCTTTCAAGAATTTTAGCCGAGAAATGCTGTCCACAGATTTGCTCAGCTACATCCCTCCTTCCCACGGCTGTGAAGTTTGGCACGAGCGTCCTATTATTGCTCCGGGATCAGATTTAGAGTTTCATTTTATTAATATTGTTTTCTGCAAGGATTTAGGAGGGGGAGGGGATCTGGACCAACACTGGTTTCTGCGGGTTCATCGTTACTCCCCGCTGACATCTACCTACGTTTGGCGTCTTTCTGTCCGTTTTTGACCCCGTTGGCTGTGTTGACTCATGTCTTCTGTGTCTTGGGGGCTAGTTTTTGTGCAGTGCATGGAAATAGAGTGTGATTATGTTTATAGTCTATAAATTTGAAAGCTTACTATAAATTTCAAACTACCACATTAGCTGGATTTTAAGAGCTATGTTTATATTACTTTTTTTTTTCCAAATCAAAATAATCTTGAATTCAGGGCCAGAGCCTGGTGTTAAAGGATTTGATTTTGGTCCCATGGGGCTGCCACCCTGGACTGTGCTCTCAGGCCACGTTGGCCAGTGTCCTTGGGGAGCGTGTGCTGGTCCATAGCCTACACTGGCCATCTTGTCCAAGCACTTGAGGTCTGTAGCGGACAGCGTTGCTACTTCTGTGCCTGGTTTGGGCATCAGATTTTTGCTGAGGCTCAGAGCACTGCATCCTGGGTCCTGCCTCCCCATGTCGCTGCTTCTCCTGGAGGTCTGCTTGTCTTCCTGCCATGCTCCCAGGACACTGGATCTTGCCAGTCACAGTACCCCTGGCCCACCGTCTTCTTCAACCCCTCTGTTATGAGTTGTATTGTATCGCCTCCAAAATAGAGAGGTTGGAATCCACTGCCTCAGAAAGTGCCCTCATTTGGAAATAGGGTCCTCACAGGTGTGATTAAGATGAGGTTATTCCGCATTAGGGTAGGCCCCTAATCCTGACATCCTTATAAGAAGAAAGTAAGAGACATGGAGACACACAGGGAGAAAGTCATGTGACAACAAAGACAACGACGGAGATTGGAATTTTGCGGCTACCAGCCAAGCGTTTACCATTCCCAGCCAACCACCAGAATTGAGGAACAGGCAAAGCATGGTTTCCCTACAGACGTCAGAGGTAGCACGGTCCTGCTGACTCCTTGATTTCCGACTTCTGGCCTCCAGAACAGTGGGACAGTGCATCTCTGTTTTAAGCCACCCAGTCTGGGACACTTTGTTACAGCGACCCTAGGAGAGTATGTATCTATCTCAGGGGCAGCAAGTTTCCTGTCCCTCAAACACATGTCTGCACCCCACCCTCCGGGAGAGCCCGGCACGGCCCCTCCTCACTGGGCGTTTGCACTCATTTTGGTTGTGGATGCCCTTTTCAGAGTGTGCATGTGGCAAAGGTGAGCTGAGACCAGCCACTTTTCTTCTCTTGACCAATCCTATTATTTGTTTCTGTCACTCTTTATTTCTAAGCATTGTGTGAGCATGTGAGCATGTGACCATGGCCGGTTCAAGTTTGGAGCCAACATCCAAACACGTGGATGTTCCTTTCCATTAGCTCTTACACCATGGAAACCAAGCTGAGACCCAGGCTTGATCAGAGACGTTTCTCCGAATGCTAATGAGGCAGGGCCCCCTGTGGGAAATGTCGGGCTTGTGACAGTCAGTGTTTGTGAAGTGCAAACTCTTTCCCAGCTTTCTGGCACATGGCAGCCATGACTGAGCACGAGCTACAGGGTAAAGAAAAGCACTAGTCAGCTTCCTTGTCATTTGAGTGTACAGAGAACAGTGTTGGGATATGATTTCCTCCAGCCTAAGGCTCTGTGGGTGCTAAATGTGTAGCTCTGAGTTTCAGTCTTTCTCTTCTTGGTGCCCTTTCCAGAAAGTCTCAGCCTTGAATTTCTCACCCTAAACCTCTCAACTACCTTTGGCATCAGGGCTCCATGCCTGGTTGCCCCCTGTGGTCTTTAGTTACTTGGCTCTCACCCAGGCCTTGGAGAGGGATGGCTTTCAGACCACCTTTGGCCTGTGTGGACTTAGCCCTGGACTGTGTGTCTTTTTCTGCTCCATGAACTAGGGTGAACATGGGGAAGCCATAAGCTGAGAAGAGATGAGATCCTAGGGTCTCAGGATGGCCAATAGGCCATACAAGTTCTGGTGAAAGAGTGAAGCCCTAAGCAAGAAAAGTAGGTCTGAGCCTCAGCTCTGAGATCAGCCTTAGACTGTTAGTCCCCCAAGAGATGTTTATTGAATAGATACTATGTCCCAGGGTCCACGTGCTGGGAAGAGTGATGAAGTAACCAAATCGAAAGCCCTACCCTCCTGCGTTGACACTGAAGTGGATTACAACAAGAGAATAAGCAGGAAGACAAGGCAGCAGGTCCTAGGCTGGAAAGACTAGAAACAAAATGGGAGGTGGAGTGCTCTGGGTGAAGACAAGTGGGTCGGGACAGAGGCTGCACGGTGCCTTGTGCTGGTGGCATGTTTTCGTGGACTACTGGTGTCAGGTTACTGGGGTGGAGTTCAGGTCCCCCATTAAACCTGGATGGTGAGTGTAGCAAATCTCATCGGGAGCATATCAAACAGTCTTCTGGGTATTTCCACTGAAGGGGATAGAATTAATATAATCTTCAGCTGAATAGCATTCTCCAATGAGATGAGGTTTGAGGAAAAGAGAAGACATATACATAGAAAGAGAAGGGGTGGACAGAGGAAGGCTGATACTGGCCTCCTGACTGCCATTCCACAAAGACCACAGTCCCCAGACATGGCAGGCCCGGGCCTCCCGCTGTATCACTGGCAATGACCACCCACACAAAGGCCTGTCTTTTTAGTTGCCGCCCAATGTGAGAGCCATGTGGTGGCTTCCTGGGACCACGTGGGCAGGTTTCTGTGATGGAGTGTCTGCGACAGTCTGGGGCTGGTTTCTGGCAGTGGTCAGCACAGGGACCATCCATCAAAGACTACTGTGCAAAGTGACCAGAGGTGGCAGTCCCCATGGGGGCTCTTGATCTTCATTTCACAGAGTTCCCTGCAGCCTGGCAGGCCTTACCATGCGGTGAAGGAAGAGCTTCTGGCTGAGTCTGGTCTGAACTCTAGAAAGGAGTGTCAGCAATGCCTGCTAGCCAACTTCTGCCACAAGTGGCCAGCAGTCAGCTGGAGGGGTGCAGTAGCCTGATAAACCACCCACCAGGGAGGTCGTCTCTTCACCTTAGAACTTTCCAGCCTTTTACAAAAATGACTGAGTCACATGACCTGAACCAACCTTTGGCTTCAATCAGAAATATATGGTAAACAACACACATCTCTCTCCCTCCCTCCCTCTCTCTCTCTCTCTCTCTCTCTCTCTCTCTCACACACACACACACACACACACACACAAGAGCTTTGGGGTTCACCTTTGGGCTGGGTGTTTTTGCAGACTGTTACCTGACCTAACTCTATCTATGCTGATGTAACAACCAGATAATCCCCCTGCTAAGACGTTCTGTGAAGAGCAGGACTCCGGTGTGGCTCTTTGCTCTTAAAAGTTGACTGTAGCCCAGAGGATGCTCTTGTGGTTCTGCTGCAAGCCAGGCATGGTTTCCCCACTTTGGAGCCCTCCTCTTTTGTTTTTTTCCATCAATACTGCTTTAGGAGATTATTTCCGTCTAAATGACTAACAGGTTGTGGTTGGGGGAGGCATGCACATGTGCGTGTGCGTGCGTGTGTGTGTGTGTGTGTGTGTGCGCACGCACGCACGTGCTGCAAGCCAGGATTTTGGAACTAAGGAGAATTAAGTGTTGCAGCACAAATGGTTTTGGTAAATAGTTGCACTTAGACTTGGTCACCTCCCCTCACTCCCCTTCCCCAGGCCTTGAATTGTGCATATTTTAATTAGAACACACTTCTGGTCCATATGTGTAAAATTTAACTTTGGCTTCTTCAGCAGGGTCTTAAGCTTGGAAATTTTAGCTATGGAGAAGGCTTTTTTTTTTCTTTAATTAAAACCCTTTGAGACTCACATGCAATTTTAAGAAATAATACAGAGAGATCCTCTGCACGCTTACCATAGTTTCCCCCAGTGATAACATCTTGCAAAACCATAGCAAAATATCACAACCAGAAAACTGACAGTGATACAGTCAAAATACAGAATGCACCCATCACCACAGTGACCCCCAGCTCCCACCCCCACCCAACGGCATCCCTAGTCCTTGGCAACTACTATTCTGCTCCCTGATTCTATAATTTTTAAAGACATGTTTTTTTACCGAGCTAGTTGTGATAAAGTTGACTTTGTTCTTCATGGCACCTAAGGCCTCTGCCATCTGGCTAGACAGCAAGTTTGGGAGGTTGAAATCTCTGCCATTGACACGGTCAGCATTGCACTGTGGCGGCTCCCAGTGCAGGCTCTGGGACAGAGCCGAATCCTGCCCATAGGAGTTATTAGCCCGATGACCTAAGACAAGTTGCCTAACCTTTGTCTGCAAAATGGGGATGATAATAATAGGACTTGGAGTTAATAGACCCAAGTACTAAGGACAGTGGCTCTCAAGCTTTAGTGTTACACAAATCACCTGGGTCCTATCGTGCCTGAGAGTCTGCTTTTTTAACTCCCAGAGGATGCTGATTGTTCCTGGTTCTCAGACCACACCCTGTGGGCAGGACTCAGAAGAGTACTTGATACAGAGTAAGCACTCAAGAATCATTGGTTTTTCCAGCCTTAGTGGGAAGCTGTGTGGGAAAGGAGCCAGCACAGGGAGCCCGAGCCTCAGGGTTCAGAGCCTGGAATGCCCTTAGCTTTGTAGGTCCCAGGACTGAACTGGAACGGGAGTATGAGGCTAATGATTGGCCTTAACACAAATGGGTGAGAGAGTGTGGATGAGCCCCCGACCCTGAATCCCGATCCTTGTGCTCTTCTTTCCTATGGGAAGAGACGTGGCCCAGGAGTGCTTTGCTCTTCCTGGCTTCTCCTGCCTCCAGAAATGCAGCTCCTGCAGGCTGTTCCCTTCTTCGCCTGGGCAGGCAGATGGGGGATGAGAGAAGCAAGACCACGAGTGCCCAGGTGTCTGCAAGCAGCTCTAAATTGCCCAAAGTTGATTGCCCTTCAGACATCAGGGACGATGACGTTGTGCCCTGGGACCAGCCTTGCAGTGTGTCCTCTAGGAGTCTCTGTGCCCCAGGTGGCCATGGCTACCGGACCGGGGCTGGCAACCTTGGGCAAGGTGAGCAATGCTGGGACTTCTGTCCGAGACAAGTCGGAATGCTATCATGCAGGCATTAAATCCCACCAGTGAGTTGTAACAATGCATATGGCACACAAGCACAGGTTAAAACTGCTACTCTCCTTTCCTTCTGTCGCCTCTCAAGGAGTAAGCACTGTCGGCCCGCTGTGTGTGTCTTCCCAGTACTACTTCTTTGGGCACACAGACATATTAATCTGGAAACAGTAATGACTCATCTCTACACGGTGGTTCACAACTTCTCCTTGGTCTTGTCATTTCAAAATAAGTCCTGACCCTTGTTTGCATATCAGCACACATGGAGACCTGCCTCGTTCTCCCTACCAGCTACGTCCAGCAGACTAGCTGCACCATAGGGCGGTCAGATCATGCCTCAGTGACGAACATTTCGTTTGTCTCTAGCTGTTGAACTTGCTAAGTTGCAGTGAACGTTCTCTAGGACGGGTGCCTGAGCAAAAGGTAAGTGCCTTTGTGTGTTTGATAGGTGGTACCCTTGCGAGAGATTATACCCGCCACCATATACCTTCCACTTACAGCGTATACGTGTCCACTCAGCACGTCCCGACTATGGCAGGGTATCGTCAAGCCTTTCCATGGCTGTCCTTCTTCAAGGGGAAAGACATTGTCTTGTGCTGATTTACAGTTGCATGTCTGGATTCACTAGGAAGGCATCCATCCCTTCTGATGTTTGTTTCCCCTCTGCAGCTCATGAAATCCAGTTTCCAGCAGCCCCCTGACCACCAGCTCAGCTCCCTGCTCTCCACTGAGGAGTTACCACCAAGGGCTTTGCCGGAGGAGGTAAGCAGTATTTATTTGTTTAACGTAAAGACTGTGCAGAAGCAGTTGCTAGGGCCCCCAGAGGGCTTTCAGCTCATGTTGGAAGAAACAAGAAAGCTTCTGTATGACACCAGACTCTCTCTGTTCTGCTGTTAATCATCATTCTGTGTCTGTGATAGTCTGGTTCCAGCCAGCCCGCCTATGTCCAGCAAGAGGTGTTCAGGGACCCACAGGGTCCTGAGGCAGTGTGATGCGGCCAGTGGGAAGAGCCCTGGGCTGGGGGCCAGCAGACCCAAGTTGAAATACCACCTCTCCCTGTGGAGGGCACAGGTGACATTCCCCCAGCTTGCCTTTTCTCTGCCATCTTGTAGCTTTGGACCTGCCTCATCCTGTCCTTAGGCCTCATGGCACCATTGGCCTGTGTGGCACTGATTTTACTAGCTGTTCCCCCACCCCTATGGCCATTCTTCTCTTTTGCCCTTGAAAGGTCCTTGTCTGGGTGTCCTCCAGGTCCCTCTCTATAGATTCTGTTCCTCCCAAGAATAACCCACTGGGGTAGCTTCAGTGTACCCCCACCCAGCCAGCTTTCAAATTGGGCTACTTACAGTTACTGAGATACTTTCTGGTCTCCGTGCCTAGAGATCAGGGTTTTTCAATGTCAGCATTTCTGACACTTTGAGATAGATAATTCTTTGTGGTAGGGAGCTCTCCCGTGTATAGGAGAATGTTTAGCAGCATCCCTGGCCTCTTCCCATAGCATTGCCTCCCCAGTCATGACAATGAAAAATGTCTTCGCACACTCCCTCGTGCCTGATGTTTCCCTGCAAGACAAAACTGCCCGCTGTTGAGAACCACTTACTGAGCGCTGCTATATTGTTGCATCGGCATGGATGGCCTTCTCCCATAGCTCCCCACCTGCAATTTGTAATTTGGTGGTACATTTGAATTGTGAATTTGAATTTGAAATATGAATTATGAATTTGAATTATGAATTGAAAATGAATTATAGAAAAGTGTGCACTGTGATTGTTATATATGCAAGTGAATAAGGACTGGAATAGAATATGCAAAGACGAACTTGGTTATGTAAGCTATGTTTCCTTGGGCTACTCTTGTGGAAGATTAAAAATGTGGCTGCTTTTTATAGAACCAACCAGCATTTGGGTATCTCTCATTTCCACTTGTTATTGTAGGATTTTGGCCCCAGAAATTCCAGGGAATACTCAGTCTCCCCAGGTTCCGCCAAAGAATCTCATGACAGATAAATTGCCTCTCCAGTGGAATCTGCTCCAACTTCAGTCACCTGTAGGGCTAGGAGATGCCCACACACAAAGCAACTGCCAAGCACGGAGGTCCTCCACCAGGCATACTGATCCTGGAGGCCCTGTGTCTGGGGGAACACTCATGGTAACACGGTCTGTTCGTGTTCTCTGCAAAGCTGTGGATATGCAATTTTAATGAAACCGCTCTTTGCTGCTTAGACAGGTGTTTATGGAAGGCTGGGCTGGGACTCAATCCAAGGGACAGATACAACGACAGACTCATCATTCTGACCACCTTGGCTTTGTTAGTCATGCAGCGTGTCATGCCTGATGTGCTTCCAAAAGGCTCTTGGTGGCCTGCCCTGTAGCTCTCTAGGGCATGCCCATGCATGTCTGAATCCCACTGGTGGGCATAGACCCATCTGGAATGGATACTCCACTGCAGTGGGACGTGGGATTATGAATGACTTGTTTTGACATAAACAAATCTCGTTATTATATTTTTAAATACTCTGGTTATTATGCTTTTAAAAATATCTGATCCACCCTCAAGGTCTGCCTCCATGACCTCTGAGCTTCCTTCCACTTGACCTCTCCTCTCCCAATGTGATGGAATGTTGGCTCTCGTGCTCATTCACGGTCCTGCAATTTGACCCTCTCCCAGGATGTTCAGTGGGCTCTGCTCTGTCGTATAGTTACTTGGGTACATTTCTCTTCCTCTGTACTGTGCATATTCCTTGAAGACACAGAAGAGTATCTTGAAGAGTGCCCAAAACCCACTGTGGGTGTCATCACTGCTTGGTGAAAGTCCAGCTATATACCTGGGCTTCATGAGTACCTGCCGTTCATTATGGGCCATGACCTGGCGAGAGAGGCAGACTGCAGTGACACAAGGTCTTTCTATAGAACAGTCAGGACGTGGAGATCTTGGACCTGCTTTGCCACCATTTCATTGGGACCACAGTCAGCTCTCATAACTCCCCTATCTCAGTGTCCCATTCATAAAACGGAGGAAACAGCTCTTACCCCTGGGATCAGGCAAGACTCTATTTAAGTGCACTGAACCACTGAGAGGAAACTTCTCCATTTATTCAAGGGGTATTTTCAGTAATCTGTGCATTTAAGCCCAGGAAATAGCAGTATGGTTTTTCAGTAAAATACCCCAGTGGTTGCCTGGCTTTAGCTATCTTTCACATAAAGAGATTATGTTCAGGAAGAACACAGCAGGTTGGAAGTGAGGATTGAAATCCAATTCCAATCACTCTTGGCCTAGATCCCTCTGTTCCTCAGATGTTTTCCTATGGTTGTGGGGGAACTTCTAAAGCAGGGACCAACTTAGAGCCATGGCTGAAATCCGGGGCCTTTACTCTAGGACCCCAGGGCTCTGGCAGGCTGTGATTTCTCAGAGAAGCCATTGTTGAGGACAGTGCGTGGGGGCAGGAACCTTCCTCGTTCAGGAGCCTGGCTGTGAGTTGTGAGTGACCTGGGGATTGTAAGTGCTGCTCATCAGGAGAAGAGAAGCTGTCCTCTCTGGGCCCCACTTTGCTGGTTTTAGGGGAGCAAGGGCACAGAAGGTGTTGACCCCAGTGTAGGGAGGAAGGACTTTGGGTGGGAAGTGTGGCTGTAACAATTGCCTTGCTCATCCACAGTTACGGTTTATCACGACTGGGTTTCCCAGAACGCAGAGCCCGTGAGCAGAGCCTGAAAAAGTATAATCATCTGGGAAGATCTTTCTAGTGGGTGTTACACCTTGTCTGGCTCCTTGAAGGGAGTACGCTGAACGGCATTTTGCTTCTGCTGTATTTTGGCCCGTGGCTTGCACCGGAGCTTTAGCTAGTCCCATGCGTTCTGAAACACGTCCTGTGCTTTTCCACGTGAGCCTCCGCTCCCTTGTCACGCATCTACACGCTGTGCCTGTGAAGCTGTTTTCCTAAAGGCGCTCTGCCTGGAGTCTGGCACACGCGGTGAGTGCCAAAGGAACGTCTTTGTAGGAAGACTCAGTCATAAAACCCCCCGCTGTTTTCAAGTCCTCCGGTTCACGTCCTCAGGGCATTCAGGAGGGGAGTGTTGTTTGTCGTTTCACTCACTGTCCAACAGTTCCTGACTTCCTCCTCTGTCCCAACACGATGCCAGTGTGAGAGGCATAAAGACAAATAAAGACAAATCGGACCTGGCTCCTTCCCTCAAGGAGCTCCTGATCTAAAATTAATATAAGGAAAATGGACTCAATTCAGTGTGGCGTGTGCTCTGCCGAGGTGTGTCCCACCTACCATGCCGCGGAGGGAGGCATTTTTCAAGTTCTCTCGGATTTCCACCATTCTGCTCTCTTCTCACTGTCACCTCTTGAGATACTGGGTCCCCCCACTTCCTGCCATCCTCCTTCCCTCTTCTAACCTGCTCTTTCTCGTCTGCTCTTGTCTAGGAAATTGGGTAAATTTGTATCCTTTCTCCAGAGCACTGGGTTTCCCCTCTGCCTGACTGCACAGTACAGGAACCCAGGATCCCTTCCGCCCCCATACTGTGTCCCGTGCTCAGAGTTCCTGATCTGATTGGTCTGAGCAGGTTCCAGACTCCCAGCTGATGCCTCCAGGCAGCCAGGGTTTAGAACTGCTTTATGGACAGTTGCAGATTCTCACCAGGCTCTAGTCTCGGCCTCTCTGTGAGTTGTAGCAGCTGGGGGCAGAGTCCGATAATAGAGTAGCCTAGGGCCAAGAAATGGCCCCATCTACTCTCTAAGACATCAAAGGCCTTCATAAGCAGTCGTAATGTGGTTGAGGTGATTCTTAATCAAGTGTTTAAAATCAGCTAACCAGTGCTGGTGTTAACTAGGGGCCAGAGATTTGATCGGTAATGGCCAAATCATCAAAGCTCAGGGAAGGAGTCTCCAAACTGAGAGCTTCAAGACTTATGTCTTGAAAATTGAATATAAACTATGTATACACCCGGAAAAGTTAAATGTAACCTGACGTGCATAAAATGTATCTAGGAGGGCAAAGTTACCCATGTTAGTGACTATCTGTCACCTTCCAATTTTTGAAAGGTATTCACTCATAAATCAGCCTAGTCAGGCCCTGGCTACATCCAGCTGTCAGGGATGGGAGTTGTTAGAGAAAACCCTCTGGTGCTATTTGGCATATTCGTATCAGATTATTTGAGTCCAATGACAAACATTTAATGAGCACCTACTATGGGCCTGGCGTAGAGGAGCATGGTCATGAATCAACACAGGTGCTGTCCTTGAGGCCTGCCTCCTGTGAGACGCGCTCTAACTATTCGAACGTGTGAAGAGTGAAATCATAACCCCTGAGATAACTCACAGCTGCCTCCTCCGGCTGTGGGCTACGCGCACTGAAGAAGTCAACAAACAGGAAGTGCTTTAGGGCTCTGTTCCCTGGGCCTGGAAAAAAACGCAGCGGTATTAGCATGCTTTCATAACAGGTAATGCAGAGATCAGGCAAAGCAATTATTTGCTTTTATTTTTTGAGAGAGAGAGAGAGAGAGAGAGAGAAAAGGCATGTGTGCGAGAGCAGGAGCGGGGCAGAGGGAGAGAGAGAGTCTCCAGCAGACTCCCTGGTGAGCAGTGAGCCCAATGCGGGCGGGGTTCCATCTCACTACCCTGAGATCCCGACCTGAGCCGAAATTAAGAGTTGGATGCTTAACTGAATGAGCCTCCTAGGCACCTCTAGGCAAAGCAATTTAATGCAACAAGTCTTTAATTGAGTGTCACCCGTGAGGGGGGAGACAGAGATGAAATACTCATGGTGCGTGACCTTCAGGAAGTCACAGCTTGATGACAGGGGGCAGACAAGTGCTTGGGTTATTCTAAAATAAAAGAAAAACGATAATAAGCCCCCACAACACACCCGTACACTGTCAGCGTGCTTGTCAGCACACTGTACCTTTGAGAACAGTGAGGCTGTGGGAGGTCAGCTCCTGTGCCTAAGACCGCACAATATAAGGGAACTTTCTGCCCAACTTCTTTTGTGCATCCTAAGGAGAGAGGCATGGAGAGTCCCTGGGGTTGGAGTGGGAGAGAAGGCTCTGGACTGGGGCTGGATTGCATTCTCTCGGAAGCAGACCCCAGACGAGGATTGGAACGCAAGGAGCTTGTTGGGAGTGGTGCTGGTAGGAGTAGTGATGGGAGACAGAGAAGGGAAGGGAAGGACGCCACGTCAGGGTACAGAATCCAGGAAGTTCCTTCTGCGGGCAACTGGATGTCAGTTGCATTGGGACGTGCAGAGAGATGATGCAGACCACACCTCAGAGTTATGCTGAGTGATGAAGGCGCTGGGGATATCTGTCACCATGCCACCACCCGTCATTAGTTGAGGGCTGCTTCTAGGGCCATTAATTCTCTAGCAGGAAAGTGTTGGCATTCTCAGTGACCAGTCTCATGCATCTAGGTGAGTGCACTGTCTAGACCTATCTCTGGCTGTGGCCTCTGGAGGTCCAGGGATGAAGGCTGTGCAAGTCCTCAACCATACCTCTAGTGGGGAGGCACCATGTCGTCCTTGAGCTTGGAGAGCCACGCCACTGATTCCCCCTCAGAATGAGAGGGGAGAGCTCAAGCCCAGCAGAGAGAAACTCCTTACCCATTAGTGAGCATGAGGACTTTATAAATCGTTTGATGACCAGAATGATATCCCAGAGATCAGTGATCCGCGAGTTTGTTAGGAAACTAGTATAGCAGCCTTTGGAGGCAAGTTTAATCAACCATACTGGATTTCAGGGCGGTGGACCTGGATTTGAGTTTCAGCTTTGGTGCTATCAGCCAGGCCAGCCTCTCTGGCTTCTTGCTGACTGGCTAGCCTACAGCACCGCATCTCACGTGATGCAGATCTGGTACGCTCTCAGGGGAACCCAGGGCAAAAGACCCATTGTGGGGGCTCCTCCTTGCTCATGAATAGAGCCGCTGCCCGGAGGCCTCCCAGAGCTGCAGTTTTGTCCGGGGACAGATACAGAACGGTGGAAAGAAGCATGGGCTTGGGAGCCAGGGGCAGGGAAGGAGTCCCGTTCTGCGGTTTACTCGCTATGTCGCTCTAGGAAAGCACATAGTTATGTTGAGCCTCAGTTCCCTCATTTGTAGAAGGGAGACAAAACCACCCCCTTTTCAGGGCTGTTGTGAGGATGAAGTCATCCGGTGCACGTATGCTGCTTTGCATGGTGTGCAGTACACGGCAAGAGCTTGTAAACCTTAGCTACTTGTTCTCATCACTTTGCCCCGATAGGGATCCCTCTCGGCGGGGGCAGGAGGGAGCACTCCTGGCACTTTGTGAGCTGCTTGGAAGAAGTCCTGACGTCATGGGAGCAGATGCTCTTTGCCTGTCTCGGGCTGTAATCGTCAGGCTTTGTTCTCTTCCACAATTAGATGTATCAGGTTCAAAAGAGACATTGTCTCACTCTAATGAATAGATTAATAGCCTCCCTCCCCAGATGCAGGAGACTTTATCAGCCTCTTGAAATGTTGATGATGTCTGGGAGAGGGAGCTTTAGGGAAAGCTCCCACTCCTAAAGAAATCATTCATCTGTGCCGTACCTGGGCCCCGCCCTTGGTTGAGAGGTGGGAGCCTGTGGCCGAGGCACATGAACTACCTGGGGATCCATCAGGGGGCACATGCAGGGGATGCCCACAGGCTGGCCTCTAATCAGCTGTATGTGGAAAGATGCGGAGCCTGTCTCTAATATCAGAGGTTGGAATAAGGGCTGAAGGAGCTAGAGAAAGTTACGCTTTCAAGCTTGAGCTCAAGTTTGCAGCCCAGGAGTGTGCCCAGCGGGCCCGGCATCAGGCCCCAGAGGGTGTGGGGAAAGCCGAGCTTGGGAGTTGGGAGGCAGGTGGTAGCTGAGGAGCTGGTGGACACTGTGCCCTTGTCTTCCCTCTCCAGGAGGCCTGCTTGACGACGTGGTGCCCTTGGCCGAGTGTCGCTTGTCTAGGTATCAGCCTTGAGGCTTGGGAGGGTTGTTCATTCCATTTCCCACTCTGGTCTGGCGTGCAGACCACTCCAGTCAATGTGCTGTGTGTGAAGAGCTCCTCTTTTGTCTTTCTCAGGAAATCCAACCAATAGTCTATCTCCTTTATCCCTCAGTGCATGTTCCTGCTGTCTGATGTGGGGGGCAGACCCCTTAGCTGGCAGATGATCTCTGCTCCCATCTACGGGGAAGCCCTGACATGTCAGCATTTGATGAGATGGGTCACTTTCTCACTTGCCCTGCAGAAGGTCAGCAGCCTGGGGAGGAAGCAGAACTTATTTAGGAGAAAGATATTTCCAAAAAATTGAAAATAATATCAGAGCCTTTTAACAAACACAGATTTTGTATGTATTCCTCTGCTTTCATAATTTGACCTATCCTGAAATGAGCGGTTTTTAAAATTATCTATCAGCTCACACAACAGAAGGCATTAGGTTCCCCACCCCCTCGAATTAACATTTTAACTTTAGAGACAGAGTTAAAAGAAAAACAGTGACACCGAGGTATCTAACATTTCATGAGAAAATGGCGAGACTTTCAAAATGGGGACATTTACCAGGCGGCCCGCCTCCCCTCCGCCCCCCACCCCGGTTTGGCCAATTTGTAGGAACTGACCTTCTCAGAAGGATTGGAAGTCTGAGCAAAGCCAACTACTAGTCTCCAAATTGATTTTCTAACCAAAATTGGAACAGTTCTCAAATGCTCCCGGGATTTGGGGCTATTAATATCGAAGAACAATGAGAAGGAAAAAGTGAGTGTGTAAGAGGTGATTTATGACCGAAAGGAAGTTGCGAGCTCGGAAACTTGTATTCAACCCAATCACAGAGCCCTCTGGAGAAGTTCCAGGGAAGAGATGGAGAATGTAGAGGGAGAGCGTTTCCGAGGGATATTAAAGCTTATAAAAGGAGGTAATGTGGGCTTTGGGCCCGCAGTGAGCCAGCGAGGAGCTGACCATGTTGAACCTCTCACAGCCACAGCAGGTTCCGTGCAGCTGTCATCGGTGCCTGAGACCCCCCCCCCCCCACCCCAGCCTTTCATTGTATTTCTTACCATTACTTCGTCGCCAGGCAGGTTAAATGGCAGGAAGAGAGTCTCCCCACCAGAGTGCTGGGACTGTGACCGCTGCTATTCAAACCCGTGGTCTCATCTCAGGTGTCAGGTTCTCGGGTGTCAGGGCTGAGGCTCAGCTGCTAGGCGTAAGACCAGGTCGCAGTGAGGTTGCACAGGGCAGGGCGGCTGGGCACTCACAGCCCGGCCAGGTGTTCCGGGAATGGACACTTAACCCCAGTCTTTTTTTTTTCCCCTCCCATAGTTCTTACAAAAGCTATTATTATTTACAGCTTTACTGAGGTAGAATTGATACAGGACAAAGCGCACATATTTAAAGTGTACAAATTGCTGCTTTATAAATACACACATATGTGTGTATAGATATGTGCATATACCTATATGCCTTTACTTGAAGGACTAAAGAGAATCCGCTAATCCGTACGGTGCTTTGGCTGTGGGCAGAACAGTCTCGTGGGGGTGCACCCCAATCGTATTCCTTTGGGGGATTTGGGACGTTTCCTCCAGGAGGAGGAAAGGCTGCTGAGATGGGCTTCTTTGAAAGATGAGAGGTGGGACTGTGTGCAAACGTAACCCAAGTGCCTCAACTGGCTAGGTAAAGGACTTTTTCTGAAAACGAACAGCAGGAAATAATACAATCTAGGCGGCCCAAACAATACCTTGGGGCAGGTTTGTTTTTTGTTTTTTTTTTTAATAGATTTAAAACTGTTATACCAGCAGGATTGCATCTGGGAGGTATAGCTTATCTGGATTGTTACGATTATAACTAATCATCATTGACCAGTTCTGCTTCTTAGAAGTCATGCTGTGGCTAAATGGGAGAGGGAGGAAGGGATTCAGGGCACTGGAGGACGGAGGCTGTTTCTAAGACCCCAGGTCCCTCTGGGGAAGCCTCTGAGGGGTTGGTTAACACTACTCCTACTTCCGGCGTTGATTGAGACCCTCTACTGCCCAGACGGTGCCTCCAGATAACACACATTGCTGCCAACAGAATGCAGATGGAGAAAATACCATGGGTTTAATCAGTGTTGGCCAAGGAACGGGGGAAGGGCAGGGTACAGAGAGGTCTGGGAATGAGGAGAGATCTAGCACATGGAGAAGAGTCAGGCCTCATAAAGGCATTTTATGGCGTGGCTAGGACCAGAATTGTTGGCATCAGATATTTACTGGTCCCCCAGGATCTGCAAGAGCTGAGAAGAGCCTCCACTCCCAGTCTCCTTCTGCCAACTGGCATTCTTGCTGACTTAGCAGTTCTTGAGAAATTCTCCTCTGATCTCACTTAGAATGTTTCAGTTCTATATTCATAAATGGGATGGGGAAGAAACTTCTAAAAGCAAGGGCTTGGCTCATTGTGGAGGCAGAAGTTCTCTTCGGAGGAAGCATCTGGAAAAGCACACCACCAAGTATGTGTTGAAGAGCTGGGTGGTCAGCAGCACCAAGGCAGGGCGAGGCCAGGCATTCAGATGTCTTCCCAGAAGTGGGCCTGGTGGGAAGGTCAGCCCCATCATCATCAAAGTGCTCCTGACCAGAAGACACACACTACCCTGTACTTTCCGGTCCCCTGAATGATACTTCAGGTTAGCGCCAAAGGCCCGAGTTCCCTGTACTTTGGAAGCAACCCTGCCGATTGCACAAGGAGGGATGCCCTACAAGAATCACTTCTCCTTCCCAGCCCGGCTTGGATCCAGGATGTCTCTGTGGGTTTTAAAATGGAAAAGGAGGAATGTCCTCCCTGCAGTGTCAGTAGGCCTGAGAGTAACCCACACTCTCTGGTTTCAGGCTGGCAGAGACTTCCTGCTGAATGCTGGCAATTATCTAATGACTGGAAGAGTCCGGTTAGGTTTTCTGAAACCTCCCCGGCCTTCGCCTTTTAAAGGCATTATTACTTCCTTGATTTTATCAACAGGTAACATATGCTCATGATGTGAATTTCAAAAACACTGAAAGGGGAAAACCTTTTATTTATTTATTATTTTTTTAAAAAGATTTTATTTATTTATTTGAGAGACCGAGAAAGCAAGAGAGAGCATGAGAGGAGAGAAGGCCAGAGGAAGAAGCAGACTCCCCGTGAAGCCGGGAGCCCGATGTGGGACTCGATCCCGGAACTCAAGGATCATGACCTGAGCCGAAGGCAGTCGCTCAACCAACTGAGCCACCCAGGTGCCCAAGGGGAAACCCTTTTAAAATTTCAAAAAAACGAAAAGCGTCTCCCTTCCTTGCCTGGCCCCGACCACCTAGGTCTCTTCCCCAGAGCTGATCCATTGTGCACATTCTTGCATGTCCTTCTAGAGGTATTTTTTGTACAATCAAGCAGTATGAAGATGGATAATCTTTCTGCCCCTCCCCCCATGCCTCCCACCCTGCCCACAAATGGTAGCAGCCGCAGTTGGTTCTATGGAAACAGACTGTGAGATGGAGATGGGCAGGGCAGGAGCCAACACCTCGAGGAAGAGAAGGAAGCAGGGTTGACTAGAGGGAGGAGCTCCAGCTGCAGTGCTCTCACAGCAGAGGGTTCAGTTCCCGGGGAGGCTCTGGAGCCGAAATGGCCCTCTGAGTTTGGGGTATGGGGGGCAGGCCTTTGACTGGTCATTGCATATGAGCATAATCCTTTGTGAGGCAGCTCTCTTCAGCCCTGGCCAGCCCCCTGGAGAGAAACTTGTACTCCCAGCAGCTGCTCATCTGGGTGGGCTCAGCCCAGCACCCGCTTCGGCAGCATCTTATGCACATTGCTCTTCGGTTGCTTTTTTCCCACTTTATAGTAGATCTTGAAGTTTGTTTCACATCAGTATATAAATAGTTTCCTTACTCCATTTCTAATGGCTATAGAGTATTCCATTGGGTGGGTGTAGCATAATTTTAAGTTCTCCATTAATGGACATTTAGTTTATTAGCATTTTTTCAGAAGTACATCCAGTTCCGTAGATTTGGTGTAGATTTGTCTTTTCACACATGTGCAAGTATATCCGGTAGTCAAATTGCATGGTCCAAGAATCTGTGCATTTTATTTTGGAAGATACTATCCGGTGCCATCCACTGAGGCTGGATCAGTTTACACTCCCACCCGCAATGAATGAGCTTGTCTGTTTCCCCTACTGTTGCCAATACTATGTTGTTAAACTTTTTTTTTTACTTTTCCCAGTATGAAGGGTTGAAAACAGTTTGTGGTGGAAGTTTCAGTTTGTATTTCTCTTCTTGTGAACGAGAGTGTCTTTTTGTCAAGTTCAAATGCAATTTGCATCACCTTTTCTGCAAACATTTTAATTACAGCCTTTGCTTGATTTTTCTTTAGTTGGCCATTTTCTTATTCATTGGCGGAAACTCTTTATATAGTATGAAAACCAGAACTTTGTAATATGTTTTGACAAGTTCACCCTTTCACTAACATAGGGAGACACAGAAACTATTGTGTATTTAGAGACCTTTTGAGTAGGCAGTGAGGCCTGCAGTTTCTCTGGAACTTTTCCACTTAGGCTTGGTTTAGTGAGATCCACGTATTTCCCATTTTTCTGTCCCTCAGGTGACTGTCCCTGGAACTGTGACACCCTGAACTTGGGTAGAGCTTCCTGTGGTGTGTACTCTTTATTTTCAGAGGCACTGGCGTTGGACACACCTGGGTTCAAATGTTCTCCTTGTTATTTAACAACTATGTCATCTTGTTATGAGCCTCTCTGAGATGTAGTTCCTCATGTGTAAAATAGAAAAATAATAGAGATTTCAGGGCTCAGTTGGTTAAGGATCTGCCTTCAGCTCAGGTCATGATCCTGGGGTCCTGCGATAGAGCCCCTCGTGGTCGGGCTCCCTGCTCAGCAGGAAGCCTGCTTCTCCCTTCCCCTCTGCTGCTCCCCCTGCTTGTGCTCTCTCGCTCTCTCTCAAATAGATAAATAAAGTCTTAAAAAAAAATAAGGGCACTTATGGGTTGCTGAGGGGATTAAACGTGATAATGTAAACTACTACTCGATATGTCCCTCTTTACCCCTCCAACCTCCCCTCTCCCAGGCCACCCTCCCTCTTGCTGCTTCCCTTCCAGCCACACTGAGCCTCCTTCACTTCCTTGGAGACCCATGCTCAGGCTAATGCCCCCTTACCCTGTAAGTCTCAGAGTAGACTCGTCCTCACAGAAACAGCTTTCTCTGGCTCCCCTGTGGGCGTTAGTGGCCCCTCCCAGGGTCAGCCTTGACATGCTGTGTTATAGCATCTTCACTCCGTCTCCTTTCCTGCCCACCGGTGTCCCTCATTAGACTGAGACTAACATGAAGGCAGAGTGCTGGATCTCTCCCCCGGACTCACATTTATCCAGGAGGCATGTGGTAAAGATTTGCTGGAGGACAGATGGATGGTGAGCTGGACGGCTGAGTGGAAGAATGGATGGGTGGATGAGTGGGTGTGTGAGCGGGTAGGGGGATGGATAGATGAGCTGCCTTGGGGTCGCACCTGATAACTCTGGGAAGGGTTGCCTTTATTTCTGAAAGCTCTGACTTGGAAAGAAGGAGAAGGTGCTTTCCACAAAGCCATAGAAACCTGACCATAACAACTTTTCCTCGGCAGAACCCATGCCATGATAACTTTTTTCAATGCACTAAGGAAACATGACTGATTGGCTTGGCTCACTCAGGCTGTCTGTACCCGGAGCCCATGAGGCTGTCTCACTGTCCTTACGCTGTCAGTAGCAAGCCCTCAGGGAACTAGAAAGGAGGCTGACATTAAAGAATCTCACTTACTCTTCAGGAAGTTCACCTACAGACTGAAGGAGAAGGTGAGCAATTTGCCACCTACGTTATTTGAAAATCATTAGGTATGTTTTTCTATAAAAGCCAGTCATAATCTATCAAAAGATTAATCCTCAAAGATTTTATGGTTGTGCTTAGAATTGTGGTATTTATACATGGAAAATGTTTCATTTACTGCCAAGTTGAGGAACATGGTGTTCCAGATGAGTGAGATTTCTATGAAACTGAGGCTCGGTATTTAAATCCTCATTTTATTTTTCCAATGCTACTGTTACTTCAGAGTATTTTTAATTCTTTTAATTTTTTAAGGATTTTGCTTATTTATTCATGAGGAGAGAGAGAGAGAGAGAGAGA